>CAJNDS010002324.1:455000-522500 GCA_905221605.1 Symbiodinium natans
ATGTTAGGGTTCCGAGTTTAGGAATCGGGGTTCTGTGACCTACACTCCGACATGCCGAAACAGCGAAGCCTAATATGGGGGCTTACGAAAATTGGGGACCCCCAATACAGATCCCCAAATAGTAGGATCCCCTTACATATAACAAGGACCCGAATAAGGTGCCCCCAAGCACGGTTTAGGGTTTAGGGGGGAGCAGCATATGTCAAAGTCTCCGTGTAGTGCACCGAACCCTTGTCACCGAGAAGTCCAGCGAGGAACCTTCAATGCGCAATGGAGGTCTGAAAAGGGAAATCGGGAGTTGTGTGCCACGCATCCCCTCTAACCCCGTACACCCTGAACCCTGAGCCCTTCAAGGGACCATAATCGGGCGCCTACTTCCCTAAGTCCGATTGAGACCCCTGAACCCTATATGCCTTCTACCCGAAACCCTCAAGCATCCGGCTAGATTTTGGGGTGTAGGTGCTTTTAGGTGAAGAGTTAGGACCGTGACTTGGTACGGTGCTTGTGCAACCATGTTCTTTATTTTCGGAGTCTAGGGCTTGGGGGTCTTGAAGGCCTTAACTAAGGCATTTGGGGCTTCGGAGGCCCGGTTTTGGGTTTGGCGCCTATACAGCGGGGCTTATAAACCCTCATTGAGTAAACCCCATGGCTAGACCCAAGAGTAACGTAGGAATAACAAGGTTGCCCTTTTTGGTTACCCTACACCCTACACCCTGCACCCTACACCCTACACCCTAAACCCTAAACCCTAAACCCCTAAACCCCTAAACCCCTAAACCCCTAAACCCCTAAACCCCTAAACCCCTAAACCCTAAACCCTAAACCGAATGAGCTAACCCCATGTTGCTTGGGGCTCCACGATCAAAACAAAAACGGAAAGCCCTAAGAGCCTGGTCGGCGTTAGCGTCTCCGCTGGGAGGGTTTAGGGTTTTAGGGTTTAGGGTTTAGGGTTCAGGGTGTAGGGTTTCGGGTTTCGGGTTTCGGGTTTCGGGTTTCGGGTTTAGGGTTTAGGGTACCGTGGCACCAGGGTTTAGGGCTCAGGGTCACGCTTGTAGCGGAGCCTAAACCCCATAGTAACAAGCAAGTCATGGTACTACAAGCCATCCCGAAACCCTAAACCCTAAACCTAAACCCTAAACCACCCTAAACCCTAAACCCTAAACCCCCCCCCCCCCCCCAAAAAAAAAAAAAAAGGGGGGGGGGGACTAGTCCAAGGGGCTTGCCGACCTGGTTCTGGTTCAAGCCGGCTTTCTCGAGCACCTCGCGCGCCTGGCTTGGCCCAGTTTAGGGTTTAGGGTTTTAGGGTTGGGGTTTGGGGTTTGGGGTTTGGGGGGGTTTGGGGTTTGGGGTTTGGGGTTTGGGGTTTGGGGTTTGGGGTTTGGGGTTTGGGGTTTGGGGTTTGGGGTTTGGGGTTTGGGGGTTGGGGTCTGAGCCGTGCCTCCTGGGCCTCCACCGTGCCGCTGTTGTCCTTGTCCAAGCTCTGGAAAAGGCTGTTCCTCGCTGTGAATACTCGAGCTTTCTAGGGTTTAGGGTTTAGGGTTAGGGTTTAGGGTTTAGGCCTTATACGGGGGAGGTTTCCCAAAAAAGGGGGGGGGGGGGGTGTGCCCCTTTTGCACCCCAAAGAGAATAGGATCCCCTCAAAGGGACCCCCAAAAAGGGCAGCACTATAATTATTCGGAAAACACCAGATTATGGTACAATATTCAATATTGCATATCAGGCTAAGGATATACTTCTGAGTTCGAGGTCTAGGGGAGAATAAGGACTTAGCAGCTCTGGATGTAGACTCCGCACAGAAAGTCGTCCCAAGGTTTCAGGGACGGCCTTATGATGTTGAACTTCCGAACCTAATCCCTAAACCTAAACCCTATACCCTATACCCTAAACCCTTAACCCTAAACCCTAAACCCTAAACCCCAACCCTCAACCCTAAGCCTGCCCCTTGAACCCGACTCCCATCAAAAGTGCAGTCAAAGCATCAGGTTGTGGAGTTGCCCCAGATTCTCCTGTCAGGAGGCTCGAGGCTTGAGGTTTAGGCTTTGGGGTTTAGGGATTAGGGTTTAGGGCTCAGGGTTTAGTTTTCAGGGTTCAGGGTTTAGGGGCGTTGAAAACGTTGAAGGTCGTTGCTCGCCCTAGGCTGCCTGGCGCGTGACCATAAACCCACTGGCGACCAAGAATTTAGGGTTCAGGCTTCCGTAGATCCCGCCACCCTGACAGGTGCTTGAAGACTCATTGGGTTTTGTGGCTCGAAGAACCCCCTTGGACGGCCTTACCCTAAACCGTAAACCCTAAACCCTACTCAACCCTACTCAACCCTCAACCCTAAACCCAAAACCCTAAACCCTAAACCCCTTGGGGGCGGCCTTGGAGATCAATTCGTGGGCCAGTAGATTTTGGATTTGCTTCTTCTCCCCCATCTGGTCGACGGCTTTCACGAGCTCCACGTCCTGCTGCGTTTCTTGGGTTTGGGTTTAGTTCGGGTCTATAGACATCAAACTCTAGACCCTAAACAGTAAACCCTGACACTCTGAAGGGTTTTGGGGTTTTGGAGGTTAGGGGTTTCGGGGTGCGGGTCTTGGGCGTATGGCCACCGAAGGAATCTTCTGAACTCGAAGACTCGAAGCCCTCAACCATGCAATTCGCCCACCTAACGGGGTCAGAATCTGAGTGTGCAGGGGGGGCCCTTTAGAGTACGCCCAAACCGAAATCCTAAACCCAAACTAGTCCCTAAACCCCATGCACATCTTCACAAAATTATTTGCAAACAAAGCCTTCACCCCGTAGCCTGGGCAGGTAAGATAGATCCCACGACTCAACATGCCCTTGAACCCTGAACCCTGAACCCTGAACCCTGAACCCTAAACCCTAAACCCTAAACCCTAAACCCTAAACCCCCAGAATCAAGCCTCGGTTCCCCCGCCCGTTGCCCCCTGCGCGGGCGCACCAGCGGCAGTTGCGCGGGAAGCTGCTGGAAGTACGGGGCCTTCAAGACCTGGCTGCTTCTTTGTAGTCTGGCTGCTTCTTAGTAGGGAATGAGGGAATGAGGGACCCCTATCTAATCCCTCAAATGGGGTATATATATATACATATATATCTATGGGGCCCTGTATAATCCCTTAAAAGGGGTATATGGAGTACCCGATCTAATCCCTTAAAGGGTACGGGGCCCTCCTTCCCTCATTCCCTACTAAGAATTAGGGGGAGACCTGCTCTTCTGGCGTCTAGGGCTTGGAGTTTGCAATTTGCAAGGGCTGTGTGGGGTTTAGGGTTTAGGGTCGCAGGGTGGTCGATTTTGGGTTTTGGGCCTGTTTTTCAGCGTGCTCAAATTTACAGATAAATAGCCGCCCCCCCCCCCCCCCCCCCCCTCCCCCTGTTACCCCGGTCTCAACATGCACGAATCGATAGTTCACTACGATCGCTTCTGTTCAATGATTACTCGAGGGAGCGTTTCGCTTGGTAGCTTGTTATGTCCTCGCTCAGTGCTTGCACTACACCCTTGTGAAGGAATCTCATCAACACATGCTTCTCGAGCTTTCGCTGAGATCATTCCTTGGCAAGTGAGTGGCGTGCATGTGCCAAACTAATCAGCCAAGTAACAAATGACACAGACGATACCCTGCGAAGATTGATAGACATCCCTGCAGACCTCCCGCTCGCTCCAGGCCCAATTTCAAGACCCTAAACCCTAAACCCTACACCCTAAACCCGAACCCTAAACCCCCACCCCCCCCCCCCAAAAAAAAAAAAAAAAAAAAGCGTCAGAACGTGTAGAACTGGACTCCAAGCCCCAAACTAAACCGGGACGCAACACCCCAAAAAGACCCCAGACCCTAAACCCCCGAAAACCTCTTAGCACCCGTACATCCCCAGACCCTGGGAAGCCTTAGCCCCTAAACCCTAAACCCTAAACCCCAAACCCTAAAACTTAGTCATCATGGCGCTTGAGGCAGCCGTTGCCTTCTCAGCAGTGGGACGCTGCTGAAAGTCCTTCCTGCCGTGAGCCCAGGGATGAGGATGAGGGTTCAGGGGATGTGGGATACTCGCTACACCCCTACACCCCTACACCCCTACACCCCTACACCCCTACACCCCTACACCCCTACACCCCTAAAGCCTAAAGCCTAAAGCCTAAAACCTAAAGCCTAGAGCCTAGAGCCTAGAGCCTAGAGCCTAGAGCCTAGAGCCTAGAGCCTAGAGCCTAAAGCCTAAAGCCTAAAGCCTAAAGCCTAAAGCCTAAACCCTACTCCTCAGGGTATGGGCTAGTAAGCTAGATCAGGTTAGGCCTTGGGGCCTGGAGTTTAGGGTTCAGCGTTTCTATCGTATGTTCCTTGCAGCATAGGGTATCCACAGTGCCAACAACCTGTGTCAGCTTAGGCTTTGGAGTTTGGGGCTTGCATTTTAGGGTCTCTATATCACATTCCTTAAAGTCTAGACCATGAAAAGGGCCGACAGTATGTTCAATGTTGATCAACCCCCGCCCCCTCCCCCCACAATACGGAGCCCTCTTCTCGGCATCATTTCTGAACTCTTCTGAAACAAGCCTACAAGCCTGAGCTCTTCTTGAAAACGCTTTGCGTGCAAGGGGCGGAAAGGGGGGAGGTAAGGCTTCAACCCTAAACCCTAAACCCTAAACCCTAAACCCTAAACCCTAAACCCTATAAGGCTGCTCCAGAGATGTGTCCAGGAAAGCTTGAGTTTGTGCTTTTTGGGGAAGACTTCCGCCCTCCCACAGACAGTTTGCATGTCACAGGCTCAAGGTGATGGATCCTTGCGGGTGCCAAATGCGCAACCCTGCCTGGTACCCTCTTTACCTACAGTTTTACGCAAATCAAGGGTAGTTACTACGAACCTGTAACCCTGCGCAGGCCCTTGACCCTGAAGACCTCAAACCCGTGAGCCATCGAATCTTGTATCGGTCTCTCCGCAAAGGCTTGGGGCCGAGCATTCTTCAGCTGCAAGCAAAAGCCCTGCAAGAGTAGTCCGTTGAAACCCCACGACCGAAAAGCCTTCCGAAGAAAAGCCCAAAACTCCGAAAGCCTTCAACCAAAACCCTAAACCCTAAACCCTAAACCCTAAACCCTAAACCCTAAACCCTAAACCCTAAACCCTAAACCCTAAACCCTAAACCCTAAACCCTAAACCCTATGCAATAGTCTTACGGCCTGACAACTCTCAACCCTCGGCCCTAACACCTGAACCCCCTAAACCCTAAACTCTAGACCCCAAACTCTAAACCCTAAGCCCTAAACCTGAACCCTAAACCCTAAACCCTAAACCCTAAACCCTAAACCCTAAACCCTAAACCCTAAACCCTGAACCCTGAACCCTGAACCCTGAACCCTGAACACTGAACCCTGAACCCTGAACCCTGAACCCTGAACCCTGAACCCTGAACCCTGAACCCTAAACCCTAAACCCTAAACCCTAAACCCCCCCCCCCCCCCCCCCCTCTAACAGTCGCCTAACAGTCATCTCATCTCCAGAGTCGCCTCCCGAAGACCAGGTGGTAACCTCGGGGGTGTTGCTTTGAGGCTTGTGGGGTTTAGGGTTTCGGGTTTAGGGTTTAGGGTTTAGGGTTTCGGGTTTAGGGTTTCGGGTTTAGGGTTTTGGGGTTTAGGGTTGGGGATTGGGAGTTGGGGTTTACGGTTGTGGGCGTAGGTTTTTTAGGGTCTAGACGCTGCGCCCGAAATTCTACTGCGCACCCCAAAAGCAATAAACCCTAATCTCCTATCCCCCTAATCCCCAAACCCTGAACCCCCATACCCTAACCCGCTGCCCTTTTTGGCTTAAAGGGGTTTATATGGCAACCTAGACCCGAACAAAAAGGGAAGAAGGGCCTACTCTGAATCCTAGTAGCCCTAAACCCTAAACCCTAAACCCTAAACCCTGAACCCTAAACCCTAAACCCTAAACCCTAAACCCTAAACCCTAAACCCTCAAAAAAAGGTGAAGGGAGGAAGGGCCCACTCTGGGTTCCTAGCTCCATACGGGTTTAGGGACCCCCTGAGCTCTCCCCCCAGGTCTGGTTCGGCCCAAGGCACAAGTAGGCGTCGATCTCCGAACGCATCGTCATGAGCCTCGTGCTCCCAGGCTAGGGTTTAGGGTTTAGGGTTTAGGGTTTAGGGTTTAGGGTTTAGGGTTTAGGGTTTAGGGTTTAGGGTTTAGGGTTTAGGGTTTAGGGTTTAGGGTTTAGGGTTTAGGGTTTAGGGTTTAGGGTTTAGGGTTTAGGACTTAGGACTTAGGGTTTAGTGTTAGGGTTTAGGGTTGTAATCGTTTCCCCCTAATATTAAACGGGGGGTACCCCCCCCCAATAGAAATTCGAAATGTGTTTTTTTTATTAGGGGGGGGGGGTGTTTTTATCGCAATGCCATGTTCTAGACTCCAGATTTACTCAAGTAATCAAGTACTGAAGTGTGGTGTAAACTGAAGAGAGGCCGCTCACCGACAGCATCATAATTGAGACCCTAAACCCTCGTTGGCTTCAGGGTCTTAGGAGCCCTGAACCCCCCCCCCCCCCCTAATTCGGAATAGGTTTTAAAAGGCGGGCTCGGTTTCGGCAGGATTTTCCGGAAAGTATTTTTAGTATTAGGGGGGGTCTTTAATAAAAGGGGGAAGTGATTAGGGTTGTAGGGTTCAGGCTTATAGGGTTATAAAAGGTAAACCCTAGTAACATTCATACTAAAACGTCCTGAGCTGCTGGTTTAAACCCTGGAAAAATCAGTTGTGCATCACAGGGCATTGGGTTTACATGGCTTAGGGATGGTCTCGTACCTTATAGACCGATAGGCGTTAAAGTAGGTGTGATTTTGGTACTCAGCCCAATACGCTCTCCACCGTCCTGAAAGGAACCGGAGATCACGATACCGGTTGACTTCGACAAGACCTCTCCAGGGATGGTGGATGACGAGACCCACCAAATCGCTTGGGCCTTGGTGTTCGCGTCGCATCCTTATGTGTAGGCCCATGACCCAGACGCTCCGTGTTCAAGCTCCCTGTTCCTGCGTTTGTCAAAACGCAGTTGTTGAATCCTTTTTCGGCTCCCATGACATATTCTTTGTGTCCATCGCTCTGTCCATTTTCGCCGAGAGCTTGACGTACGCATTCGCGAGATCCGTGCAAGGATAGGCCTGCACGATTGGGATATCGAAGTGGGTTTCCAGGATGTCGGTGGCGGTGGTGATTGTCGCGGAGGCTGTCGGTGCGGTTTAGGGTTTTAAGATTTAGGACTTACGGTTTCCGGTTCAGGACTTGGGGTTGCGGGTTCAGGGTCCAGGGTTTGGGGGGAAAGGGTTCCGGGTATCAAGAAGAGACCACCTCACCAGCCACTTATCGCTGCGAAATGGCACAAGCCCCTGTAGTTCTCAACGGCCCTAAGCCACCTGCGAGAAACCCCTGACCCCTGAAGACGCTATGGTGCCCTTCATCCACCCATGAGCCGCGCTGTGAAGGCTGCAGTCAATTAACATCCAAAAGAGCCACGGAGAACCCAACAACCTTTAAAAGCAAATAAAGCCCTAAGCCCTAAGCCCCAAGCCCTAAGCCCTAAGCCCCAAGCCCTAAGCCCTAAGCCCTAAGCCCTAAGCCCTAAGCCCCCAAGCCCTAAACCCTAAGCCCTAAACCCTAAGCCCTAAGCCCTAAGCCCTAAGCCCTAAGCCCTAAGCCCTAAGCCCTAAGCCCTAAGCCCTAAACCCTAAACCCAAACACCACCAAAGTCCTAGAGAGCCCTAAGCCCCAACAAGCAACTAAATAACCGGCAAGCCCTGGACCGAAAAGCCCTGAAACCTCATGGAAACCATAAGTTCCCAAAACACCGGAAACCCTAAACCCCAAAGAACCCTACACACTAACACCCACTCAGAAGACGTAAGCCCTGAAGCCCGACAAGCCCTAAAGCCTCAAGCCTTGAGCCCTAAACACCCGAAAGCCCCAACTACAGCCCTGAAAGCGCAAAACCCTACAGGCCCTAAAGCCCCATACCTCCAAGCCCTCAATAACGCCCGAGAGCCCTAAAGCCCGAAAGCCCTAAAGACCCTAAAGGCCCTAAAACCCTATACCTCCAAACCCTAAACCCTGAACTCTAAACCCTAAACCCTAAACCCTGAACCCTAAACCCTAATCCCTAAACCCTAAAGGCCCGAAAACCCTTTAGCTCCGAACCCTTAATAACGTCAAGCCGCTGGATCCGCGCGAAGGGCGGCGCGTCGGGCACCTCGGCTCAGCATAGAGGTTTGGGGAGTGCCCGCTTAGGGGTTAGGTTTTTAGGGTTTTATAGGGATTTAGAGGGTTTCGGGTTTTAGGGTTTTTTAGGGCTTATGGTTTTAGGGCTTTAGGGTTTTTGGGTTTGTTGGTCCTTTAGGGTTTTAGGGTTTTTCGGTTTGTGGGTCTTTTAGGGTTTAGAGTTTTAGGGCTTTTGGGTCTGGGTTAAGGTTTTGGGATTTAGGGCATAGGGTTTGGGGCTTTCGGGGTTGTAAGATGCAGGCCTTAGGATGAGAAGAACTCACTCAGCTACTAAGTAATGGGGTGTGGAGGGGCACCTCGAGCCTGAAACCCTACGCCCTACGCCTGCACCCCCGAACACGAACCCCTGAATCGGGTTTAGGGTTTAGGGTTTAGGGTTTAGGGTTTAGGGTTTAGGGTTTAGGGTTTAGGGTTTAGGGTTTAGGGTATCCTTGTTGCGACTCCGGATTCCAAATGTACGTTGACCCTGCAAGGGTCAGATGGCCTACTGATCAGGTACCCTGCTTGTATCCCCCGATACAACCCTTTAAGGGATCTACAGGGTACCGACTTCCCCCATTCCCAGGTACGCCAAGGTCGACATTGGGGGGGGCCGATAAAGTACTAGTGGCTGGAATGAGGGCAATAGTAGGGGCCCTTGAGAACTCTGTATATAACCAAGTCCCTGTCTTGGTCTAGCTGCCACCCGTGCACGATGCTGTCGACCACTGCACATGGCTGGCTCCAGACGAGCACCTGACCGTCAGCGAACAGGTCGGGCTTCCTCTGTGGCCGTCGTCGCCAGTTCTTCATCAGAAGACCACACTTTCTCACCCGCCTGTGAGACAACGGCCTTTCCCGCGTGCTCGAAAGTCTCGTCTTCAAGCCAGTGGCCTGACTCGATGTTGTCAAGACGGCAGTACCCTAAACCCTAAACCCTAAACCCTAAACCCTAAACCCTGTGTGCCGTATACGCCACCAGGATGGTCGGGCGAACTTGGCCTTCTGGGTGTCTGTGTGGGCGGATAGAGTGCCTCACTGCCGGTCTTGCATACGGCAACAGTGCAGAAACCATAAGGCCTAAGTCCCAAGCACCTTTCAGTAGCTTTAATTAGTTTTTGGGGGGCCAGAGTTTCAGGGCTACGGGCGAAGCCAGAAAACACCGCTTCCACATTCTCTTCAGGAAAACATCTCCAACCGCCACACCCCAAGCCCCTATCCCCTAAAGCCAGAACCTTAAGCCGTGTACCTAAACCCTAAGCCCCTAAAAGCGCTGAATATGGATGCTCGGAATGGTCGGCACATCCGGGCCATCTTTTTGTGGGGTCTAGGGTTATGTAAGTGTAAGGTCTAGGGTGTTTTGGGTTCAACGTTTGGGTGTTTACCCTGAACCCTAAACCCTAAACCCTAAACCCTAAACCCTAAACCCTAAACCCTAAACCCTAAACCCTAAACCCTCAACCCTGAAGGTTGTCCACATTCTTAGTCGTTAGGGTTTAGGGTCTAAAGGGAGCTGGGCTTCCCTGTGGCTCCAAGTTATCAAGTTCTCCCCCCAGAGTAGTCCTAGGCGGTTTAGGGCTTAGGGTTTGGGGTTTGGGGTTTGGGGTTTAGGGTTTAGGGTTTGGGCTTTGGGGGTTAGGGTTTAGGGGTCCTAGGCCCTAAGGTTGGGAATCGAATTAGAGCCTCCTCCATACAGAGACCGGGGAAAGCCCAGGGCACGTTGAAGGGCCCGCCCTCTTTTCGGTTGTACACCTCGGCTGCAAGGTCTGCGTTTGCATTGGGTGGCTGTCCTAAACTATGGGCCCTTGGTACCCTAGGCCATGAGCAGTATCCCCGAATCAAGGCCAAAGGAGCCAAGTAGGTGAATGTTAAGATGGGATTCTACATGTAAATGCGCATGAACATCGATCATGGATGCCAGGAATGATTAAGGTTTTAGGGTTTCGGGTTTGGGGTTTAGGGGTATAGGTCATGGTTCAGGGTGTATTGGGATTATTGAAGTTTCCCAACTAAGACGCCAGCTTGCCCATCTAGGCAAAAGCATTCAATATGAGCCTCTAAGAGGTCAGTCTTTCAAAGCACGATTTTGAATGTACCGAAAGCCCTGAGACCGGTCAGCCATGGAATGTTTATGAAGCCAAAACTGCCATTCACTTACGAATGCCCCTCCAACAAAGACATGAAAAAAAACAAGACACGTTCAACCTTAAAAGAGTTGAGAGTCTGGGTTCAGGGTTTAGGACTTAGGAAAATGTGTATTCTTAGAAGGGGCAATACAGGGATTCTTATCACTACTTTTTGAGGGATAGTAGTAGATCAAACAGATTTGTGTTCGGGGCATTTAATTTGCCCCAGGCGCTGACCAGAACAGAATGCCCAAGGCAAAGACGTCGCCCTGAGACATTCGTAGATTGGGGGGGGTTTAGGATTTAGGGTTTAGGGTTTAGGGCTTAGGGTTTAGGGTTTAGGGTTCAGGGGTACCCATGATATACCCCAAAAAGACGCTCTTATCCTTGCGAACTATGGGCTCCCCACCCTTTTACGGAGACGCCTGCCCTTTGGCAAACTGTCAGCCCTATGAGGGAGGGGCTCAGTCAGCTTCCCATAAGCAGGATGCCAGGAAGGGAGCCTAACCCTAAACCCTAAACCCTACACCCTACACCCTGCACCCTAAAAGCCTCAGTCTCACCTGCACAGACTGTTCAGGGTGGGGCTGAGGTTCAGGGCTTAGGGGGATCTATGCGGGTCAGGGTTTGGAGTGTAAACTTGCGCGCGCAGGTCGCGCACCATACACAAGCTAGCATAGAGACCCCGGCCGTCTCAAGCTCGAACACAACCAAACACGACCGCAACCCTAAACCCTACACCCTAAACCCTAAACCCTGAACCCTAAACCCTAAACCCTGGGCCTTCGGGGTCCACAAGTCGGACCTCCAAACCTCCGGGGGCATGTATCCTGGAGTGCCTCCGCCACAGTCTGGGTCTGAGGGTTCAGGGTTGAGGGTTAGGGTTTAGGGTTTGGGGTTTGGGGTCTTAGGGTCTTAGGGTCTTAGGGTCTTAGGGTCTTAGGGTCTTAGGGTCTTAGGGTCTTAGGGTCTTAGGGTCTTAGGGTCGTAGGGTCTTAGGGTCTTAGGGTCTTAGGGTCTTAGGGTCTTAGGGTCTTAGGGTCTTAGGGTCTTAGGGTCTTAGGGTCTTAGGGTCTTAGGGTCTTAGGGTCTTAGGGTCTTAGGGTCTTAGGGTCTTAGGGTCTTAGGGTCTTAAGGGTCTAAGTGTCTTAGGGGTCCAAGGGTCAAAGGGTCTAAGGGTCTTAGGGTCGTGGTGTCTTAGGGTCTTCGGGTCTTAGGGTTTAGGGCCCGGAGTGCCTCTGCGCCGCAGTCTGTCGGGTCCCAGGTTCTTAGGGTTTGGTGGTCTTAGGGTTTTAGGGTCTTAGGGTTTTAGGGCTTTCGGGTATCCTGGAGTGCCTCCGCCGCCGTCTTTCGGGTCCCGGGGTCTTCGGGGGGTCTTGGAGGTTTTAAGGGTTTTAAGGATTTAGGGCCTTAGGAGTTTTAGGGTGTTAGGGTTTTAGGTTTGTCGGGTTTTTAGGGTCCATCCAGCGGCGTCGTGTACAGTTGAAAAAAGTTGATTCCCGAAACATGAGAACACAAGCGCCCTACATAAGGCGAGTCGAATCTCAAAGCACTGAAATCCCCAGTAACCTGGGCGCTCCCTTGCATTGTTCTTAGATCCTACAAGGAGGGGCCCCCCTAGTTATAAGTAGAGTTATAAGGACCCTAAATTGGGTTATAAGGATCCTAACTTAGGTTATAAGTCTCGTAAATATAGTTAGCATAGTAAGGGGGCCCCTCCTTGTAGAAGCGAGTCTCAAACCTCCTAAAGAGGGAAAGCGGGCCCACTTGGAGACCTCTAGAGCAACAAACCACAGCAGGGCCTGTTTTTAGGGTTTAGGGTTTAGGGTTTAGGGTTTAGCGCTTGAAGGTCGGCAAGGTCTGTCACGAACCGGGGGCGCCCTGAGAAAAAAAATAGCCCTGAAAGCCAGGAAAGGCAGCGAGAAATCCCTCCACTCTCGAAAAACTCTTGCTTACATCGGAAACTACAATCCACAAGTGAACAGATGCTGAACCAGCCCGTACATCTCGCCGGATGTGCAGCCATCTACATCATGGTCCCTCGTGGTTACCCTAAATGGGTAATTCCTAGAATTCGGGTCCCTCTTGGTTTAGCCCAGATGGGCATTTCCAAGAACTATACTGTATGTGGTAGACAAGGGTACCCCTATTTTCGGAACCCCCCCCCCACCCACCTTCCCTCCCCCCCCCACCCCAAATCGAAAGCTCTGTATGAGAACAGGGAACAATTCCAGAGCCGTATTTGTGACTATTGTCTGGCGCGAACACAAGAGTCTGAAACTTCGGATCCAGGGGTTTCTGGGTTCGAGGTTCGGGTAGTTCACGTTTGACGACCTTCCAGCCCTAACGGGGTTGTTCCACCTGCGTTTGCTACTGCAGAGGATTTATGGGGCTTGGTTTTGGGGAAAAGTTGTAGCACGTCGGGCTTAACATTTGTGATCGAAATGAGGGCTTCAGCATGATCATAGCTTTAGTCTTTTACAGTGGGGGCCAGCGAAGGTGGCAGGAAAAATGCGAGCAGCATATATGTCGTAGCAAAGTTCTCCGAAGCATCTGTGCTGCGAGTATGTACACATGAAAGTAGAGGTAGCATACATACGTATTCATACGCAATATGCTGCATGTCAGGCATCCTCATCTACTTCGTACTTCTCTTGGAGTCGGGATGCCATTTGGCGGAATTAAACATACGCAAATAACAACAAAAACAACAGTGTACCCTCAGCCCCTGTGCCCGAAGGTCTGAACACTGAATCCCTTTTCGGTTCCCCCCCCCCCCCCCCCCCCCAGCCTCCCTTCCTCTTGCCGGAGAAGTCGCCATATCGAAATCAATGATCACGACGTGGGGTGCCATCCAATCCTGGATGCTTTTGATTCTGTTGATTTGCTTCGGTGAGTGGGCTCCGTGGATGCCCGATGCCCGATGCCCACGACCTGATGCAACGGCTGTTCACAACCCTAACCCTAAACCCTAAACCTCCTGTCAAGCTGTCGCTGACTTCCCTGTTTGCAGGTTTTTTTTGAGTTGACAAAGCAGGTATTGGAGTTGCAACATCTGCTGGGGTCACGTAACAGCTGCTCGAGCACGAGCCGCCCACAGTAGTTGTCGTTAAAGAGTAACCCCACCCAACCCCCCCCCCCCCCCCGCGGAACACGAAACAAATTAGCGTTCAGGGTTCAGAGTTTAGGGTTTAGGATTTAAGGTTTAGGGTATAGGCTTTGGGGCTTAGGGGGTTCATCTCGTCATGTATGGGTCAGCTTGCAACGAAGGTCGGAGCCGTTGGCAATCATCACATTGGACTCCTGCGCAGTTGCATGCATGCCGCAATTCCCTACTAGACCAAAGAATAACCTAGCAAATAGAAGGGTGCCCGTTTTGGTCTGAAGGGGCTCATAATGTTTGGCAACCCTCCTTAAAAGGAGGGAGGAGGTAGAGGAGGGAGGAGGGAGGGGAGTAGGGGAGGAGGGGAGGAGGGGAGGGAGGGGGGGAGGGGGGGGAGGGGGGAGGAGGGGAGGAGGGGGGAGGAGGGGAGGAGGGGAGGAGGGGAGGAGGGGAGGAGGGGAGGAGGGGAGGAGGGGAGGAGGGGAGGAGGGAGGAGGGGGAGGAGGAGGAGGGGGAGGGGAGGGGGAGGAGGGGAGGAGGGGGAGGGGGAGGAGGGGATGGAGGAGGGAGGAGGGGAGGGGGAGGGGAGGAGGGGAGGAGGGGAGGAGGGGAGGAGGGAGGAGGGGAGGAGGGGAGGAGGGGAGGAGGGGAGGAGGGGAGGAGGGGAGGGAGGGAGGAGGGGAGGAGGGGAGGAGGGGAGGAGGGGGAGGGAGGAGGGGAGGAGGGGAGGAGGGGAGGAGGGGAGGAGGGGAGGAGGGTGGAGGGCGGTGGGCGAGTGGGGTTTAGGTTTTTTTTTGTGCAGGGTCTTTGGGTTTGGTGTTTTACGGTTTCATGGCTTTTCGGGTTTGGGAATTCGGGGTCTCGGGCTGGGTTTGTTTCGGTTTAGGGTTCTGGGAGTTCAGGGGTTCGTGTTTCGGAACTGGGGGCTTTAGCGGTATAGGGGTTTAGGGGTTCAGGTTGTCTTTTCGGTTTCGGGTTTTGTGGGTTGGGGTTCAGGGGTTCGGGTTTGTTTTTGGTGCTTTCGGAGGCGGTTCCGGAGCGGGCCGCCAGTATCAATGATTTGCGACGGAGAATAGCTTGTCAGCGGCAAGCTCCGACAAGCCGTCGTACAAAAGGGTTCTTAAGAAAGGGGGGGAAAATTCAGGGAACCTTAGGGGAGCCTCAGGGAGCAGCAGGGAGCATTCGGGAACCTTGGGTTGAAAATATACCCCCCTTGAACCGCCCCCCTTTATTTTTGAACCCTACACTTAGCTTCATGAGGATTCCCTTTAGCTGGTGCACATGATGCCAGCAAAGGCACTCTTCCATCACAACAGTTCGCGTCGTTGAAAGTTTGCGTTTGGCTTCACGTCCTCCAGTAATTAGGCTAGGGCCCAGAGTAGGCTGAGGTTCCCCCCCCGAAATGCTACAACTGACAGTGGAAGAAGTGGAAGACTGAACTCTGATCCTTGAGGTCACAGTGCATGATCCGATGGTCGTGGATGTACACCACACCTGCACGGGTTACGCGGGCAATTCGACACAGAACCCCTGCAAGTTAGGCTCCTCGGTCGGAATACTCCAGGGAAAACAGAGCCTGACCTTCATTACGGGTTTAGGGTTTGGGAGGTTTCCTGTGTTCAGAGTGAAGCAATGCAATATGGCATCCAAACCGAAGGGGGATCGCGCCGTGTCGCGCAAACATGACATGCTTTTGTGCTTCTGCAATTGCCGCTCCCTCGCCTATAGGCTTCATGAGCATGCGCCTCACACAGTGAGGAACTGTCACTACCTCTGACCCCCTTTAAAGGGCTTCCGGGTTGTACTGTTTACCTGGCCCTAAACCCTAACCCTAAACCCTAAACCCTAAACCCTAAACCCTAAACCCTAAACCCTAAACCCTAAACCGTGAGTCTTAAGAATTCGGCCTTCCAGGATCTGGCGGAAGATCTTCCCCAGCCACTCGTGGGTGGGCTGCACGCCATGCTTCACAGCCTTGTTCATGAGGTCCTGCAGAGTTTAGGGTTTAGGGTTTAGGGTTTAGGCTTTAGTGTTTAGGGTTTAGGCTTTAGGGTTTAGGGTGGTTTTGTGATGGTTCAGGGCTTCGGGGCTTTGGGAGTACAGGTTTTGGGTTCAGTTTAGGGGTTTATTGCAGGGTTCAGGATCTAGTCGCAGCGCGCCTACACCCTCCAGCCAAGGAATCCACAAACCATGTAGCATTCAGAAACCCTACATCCTAAACCCTAAAACCTACATCCTAAACCCTAAAACTAAATCAAACAGCTATTGAGGGTCCTTCATCAGCTTCGAGGCTAAGCCCATAAAGCCCAAACCCCTAGAACCCTAACCCTTTATCAGCCCTTCAGGACTTGCACCTCTGGCCACCCACGTCCACTCAACATCCTTGCATGAACACTCTTCCCCCCAAAAAAAACATCGAAGCTGAAGGCCCGGAACCCTGAAGTGCCGGAACCCTGAAGCCCCTAAACCCTGAAGCCCCGAAACCCAAAAGCCCCCAAAATAAACCCCAACCCGGGAAAGTCTAACGCCGGGAGCCCCGACATGAGAATTTACGAAAGATGAGGGACCCTAATACAAGTCCCAAATAGCAAGAATCCCTTATAGGAAAGAGCCCCCAATAAGGTACCCATATTTTCGTAAACTCCCAAAGCTCTCAGATCCCGCAGGGCTCTCCGTGAGATCGCCCCCGAAGTAGGGCTCAGCCACGAGGTAGACGTTCTGAGCATCCTCCGGGTTTAGGGTTTAGGGTTTAGGGTTTAGGGTTTAGGGTTTAGGGTTTAGGGTTTAGGGTTTAGGGTTTAGGGTTTAGGTAGGGTGTAGGGTGTAGGGTTTAGGTGTCGATTTAGGGTTTTTTTTGTGTCTAGAGGCCTTATAGGGTGTTGAAGGGTTTGGGTGTTAGGGTCTGGGGGTCTTATACTACAAGCCTTATTCTCTGAGAATTGGGGGAGTTCGGTAACCTTATAGAGCCGATCTGCAACCCTCTAGAAGATTACCTAAAGGTTACGTCCGAAATTGGCGTTTGGAGGACTTCAGGGTTCGAAGCTTTGGTCCTCAAAGATGTCCAGCACCCGCGCGATGGCGGGATGATCCAGGCATCGCAAGATGTCCACTTCCTGCCAGCATTCTGGTTTAAGGTTTAGGGCTTAGAAGCTAGTCCCAGCACCTAAACCCTAAACCCTAAACCCTAAATCCTAAACCCTAAACCCCAAAAGCTCTTTAGGATTGAAGTTGAATGAACTTTGAGGAGCCGGTCATCCCACACCACAGAACCTCTAGCTTGGGGTTTAGGGCCTTATGGGGCGAATTTAGGGGTTTAGGGTCTAGGGTTTAGGGTTTAGGGCGGTGTTGGAGGTCTATGGATTTTCAGAGCTTGATGAACTGCCGGGTTAGGGCTTGCGAGCATAGTTTAACGACGCTTCACGGTACCTTGTGCGACTAGTACAAGTGTGTACAAGGGCAAGCATGACCTCAGGAATATATCTAGGGGTTACGGGGTCAGACTAGAATAAGGGGTAGACGGGGCAACGCTGCAAAGTGAAATTGCCCTGGGCGCGTCAGAAGGTGCCGCGGAAGGTCTTTGCACCCCTAAACCCTAAACCCAAAACCCTGAACCCTAAACCCCGAAACGGCTTACCCTTCAGGGTATACCCCTTTGCCTCCTTGAGGTCGTCCAGCGCCAGCTGCGAGCCTGCCTGCGCACATCCCTCATCGAGGGTTTAGGGGTTCTAGGGTTTAGGGTTCAAGGTTTAGGATTTCGGGTTTTAGGGGTTTAGGGTGTAGGGTTTGCAGGGTGTAAGGGTTTGGGCTTGGGGTTCAGGCGCCTAGTGCTTTCTCACGAGTTTTGGGGGCACCTAAAGTAACGCAACTTCCATAATGAACCCGAAAATTGCAGTAAGACCGACCGAAAGTCCTTTGCTTGGGTGGTGCCGGACTTTCTTATGATGGTTTAGGGTTTAGGGTTTAGGGTTTAGGGTTTAGGGTTTAGGGTTTAGGGTTTAGGGTTTAGGGTTTAGGGTTTAGGGTTTAGGGTGGTAGGTATCCAAACTTAAAGAACTACAACTGCATGATCAAGGTGCATGCCCCACAGAATTGTTGCACCAGCAGAAGCCGGAGACTATTGCGGGTCGAATCTAACTATGACAAAGTTGAGTTATCAAATAAACAACCCTAAAGGCTAAACCCCTTGTCAAGCAGCTGAGAAAAGGGTAGGCATCCAAAAAACTGAGAGATTAGGGCATGCAGGGCTCAGGGTTTAGAGACTTATGCCAAGGCTTGAGAGCCGAGGGTTTAGGGTTTAGGGTTTAGGGTTCAGGGTTTAGGGTCTAGGGTTGAGGATTTAGGGTTTAGGGTTTCGGGTTTAGGGTTTAGGGTGGTTTCTGAGGGCTTACGGCCCCCTCGCAGCCTTGGTGAAGAACTTCACGACGCGCTGCGGCCCCCCCGGCATCTTCTCCTGGGCCAGGTACACGGCGCCCTGTCCTGGCGGCCGTCAGAGGGGCGACTCAGAGACCCCCCTTAGCTCTACACCAGGCGGCTGCCAGTAGTTAGGGTTTAGGGTTTAGGGTTTAGGGTTTAGGGTTTAGGGTTTAGGGTTTGGGGTTTGGGGTTTGGGGTTTGGGGTTTGGGGTTTGGGGTTTGGGGTTTGGGGTTTGGGGTTTGGGGTTTAGACTCCATCTGAACACTGGACCAACATTATCTACACACAGAGCCAGAATAAAACCTTGCCGAAAACCCCCCCAAGTCAGACAATTCACTTAACATGCATAAAACAAATGCTCCCAAGACTTGGGTACTACTTGATTGAAGACCTTATGAGGTATGGTGAGAAGTACAAGCATCCCAAGAAAGACACCCCATGCATACACTCACCACTATCCCTAAGTTGCCCGACAGCCCACCCAAAGCCTTGAAATAAACCCTAAACCCTAAACCCTAAACCCTAAACCCTAAACCCTAACCCTAAACCCTAAACCCTAAACCCTAAAACCCTAAAACCCGAAAACCCTAGGCTTCCCGCAAGCAACCAGCGCATACAAAACCGCGCTGCCACACGAATCCCGGGCAGACGCCACCTCCTGCTCCCAGCTTCTTCAGGAGCTCGTACTCCGACTGCAGCTCTTTCCTGTGAGGTTTCGGGTTTAGGGTTTTGAGTTTAGGGGATCATGGCTCTATGGCCAAGGCTTGGGGGGGTTCAAGCAGTATAAGTCAAGACCTAGACCCTGACAATTGCACCTTGAAACTCATAGGGTGTTGGGTTTAGGGTTTAGGGTTTAGGGTTTAGGGTTTAGGGTTTAGGGTTGTTGACCTGAGGTTTAGTGAGGGCTAAGATTTAATCAACCCACCAGAACCACCCGTATGCTGAGGTTTTGAGAAGGCGTTTTGAGGTGGAGTTTGGGGGGTTCGAGCTGCTGTTTCCCAATGCTTCCGTTCGACAGGAGATCCCTTTTGTACTTCGAAAAGCAACCTTTCAAATTGCCCAGAACCCTCAATCCCATAAATCCTGCAACCTTCAGCCCATAAACCCTTAAACCCTTAAGCCCTTGAACCCCTCAATCCCCCGTACCCTTAAAACTGGCCCTCAACCCTAAACCCTTAACACTTAAACCCCGAAGCCCTTAACCCAAGAGGCTTTCAGAGTTACGAGGCGTCTTGAGCTTTTGCTGCCTTTTCAGAGGATGCTGATAGAGTAGAGTCCTGTTAAATAGAGTAGGATCCCGTCAAAAGGAGCCCCTACTTTGGTAAACCCCCACATGAGCTGATTCCGCTCTTCCACCGCCTTGGCAGCTGTGCAACGCGCACGCCAGAGCTGGGCATCATCCGCTCTCGAGCCCTGCGCGGCAAGCTGCGCGATCGCGAGAACGACTGTGAGTTTAGGGTTTAGGGTTTAGGGTTTAGGGTTTAGGGTTTAGGGTTTAGGGGTTAAGGGTTTAGGGTTTAACTGCATAGAGTCTACCGGGGTTCGGTGGGTTTCGTCATCACATGCAGGAGTCTCCTTGCCGACATGAGGGGTACTTTATTCTCGTAAACTCCATTTGGGAGTTTAGGGTTTAGGGTTTAGGGTTTAGGGATACAATTATTTTGGGGTCTATATTAGGGGGTCCCTTATTCTCGTAAGCTCCATTTGGGAGGAAAGCGAAGTCTAGCCGAAGATTGCTTACTATGTAGGGCTCCTCTTGGGGGGAAGACACCCCTCCTGAAACATCCTTAGACAGAATCCGCGAAGCCGGAACTGGCTACCGTCCCTGCAAAAAAAGCACATTTAGGGTTTAGGGTTTAGGGTTTAGGGTTTAGGGTTTAGGGTTTAGGGTTTAGGGTTCAGGGTTTGGCATTCGACAAAACTTTGGAAACCAGCCGACGGCCCGGCAACCAGCACAAGCATGAAAGGCTTGAATTTCAAGGCAGCTCAACTGCATTGGGGTTTAGGGTTTAGGGTTTAGGGTTTAGGGTTTAGGGTTTAGGGTCGAAAGCCCTCCACCCTCCACCCTCAACCCTAAAAGCCAGAAAATCCAAGGCACTTCCGGAGGACGAACTTGACCAGCTGCGTGGCCTCCAGCTCATCCAGCTCCTCAGAATCTGGGTTTAGAGGGGCTTAGGGGTTTATAGGGTTTTATAGGGTTTTATGGGGTTTTATAGGGTTTTGTAGGGTTTTGTAGGGTTTTGTAGGGTTTATAGGGTTTACAGGGTTTATAGGGTTCATAGGGGTTTAGGGTTTAGGGGTTTAAGTTTTGTAGGGCTTTGTAGGGTTTATAGGGTTTATAGGGTTTAGAGGGTTTATGGGGTTTATGGGGTTTATAGGGTTTATAGGGTTTACAGGGTTTTTAGGGTTTATAGGGGTTTAGAGGTTTATAGGGTTTTATAGGGTTTTAAAGGTTTTATAGGTTTTTATCGGGTTTATAGGGTTTATAGGGTTTATAGGGTTTATAGGGTTTACGGGTTTAGGGGTTTACGGGGTTACGGGGTTTAGGGGTTTAGGGGTTTAAGGCTGCAGGGTTCGGACTTACCACCCCTCCGCCTTCAACCATGCCATTTTCATGATGGTAAATATGGTAAGGTTGCATAGTTTAGGATCCAGCTTCTGGCTTGGGGTGCAAGGCTGCTTTTGGGGTTGAGGGTCTAGGGGTGGCCCTGCACCCTGAAGCCCATACCCCAAACCCCAAAAGCCCTTAGCCCTTTAGGGTTTCGGGTTTAGGGTTAAAGGCCCCAAACCTACATCCCTGAACCCCAAGCCCCCCTCGCCCTCAAAACCCTAAACCCTAAACCCTAAACTCTAAACGCTAAACCCTAAACCCTAAACCCTAAATCCTAAACCTTGCCTCCTCTCGTCAGGACCCCACCGGGCAAGCTGGCGCACTCCCACAGTCAGCGACTACACCCGGAGCCCGAGCCCGGATCCCCTCCCCATAACAATAGTAGGGTTTGGGCTTAGGGTTTCTAGGTTTTAGGGTTTAGGGTTTAGGGCTCCATAACAAGAGTCCCTGTAGGGTGTAGGGTTTAGGGTTAGGGTTTAGAGTTTCGGGTTTAGGGCGCAGGGCATAGGGCTTGATATGCTACGAAGGGACTAATATTTTGTCTTCGGTATCAGGGAGGGGATGAAAACTCGACAAGCTTGCCCAGCAGCAAGCAGCGAAGGTTTCGGGTTAAGGTTGGCTTGGGGTTTAGGGACGGGTGTTTCCGGTTTAGGGCCGGGGGGGCAGTCCGGAACGAGGACGCGGAGGGCCCAGGCAAAAAAAACACTAAACCCCATAAACACTTTCAACCCTAAACCCTAACCCTAAACCCTGAACCCTAAACCCTAAACCCTAAACCCTAAAACCTAAAACCTCAACCCTACACCCCAGTACTAGTTTTCCTGGACTCTTCAGTCAACTCAGCAGTCGTTTGCCGCGGCGAAGCACACGGCTCCCCACACAATAGATGCAACAAATGGGAAGCCCTAAACCCTAAACCCTAAACCCTAAACCCTAAACCCTAAACCCTAAACCCTAAACCCGAAAAAGGAAACACCAAGAACATACGGGCAAGGGGCATGATACAGGAGACTTAATCACAGAGGATTTAGGGGGAGTTGTGTACCCATGCCTGCATATCCTGACTACGTAACCCTTTCTTTCCTGCGGGATCCGTTTTTGTACGGGTAGGTACATGGTCCCTGAGTATGGGCTTAACCAGGTACCCCTTGTATACCCGTTATGTACCCTATACAAATTAAGGGCCCATACATCAGAACCCTTCAAAAAAAAGTAAGGGACCATATTCAGGGCCCATGAAACTAGCCTCAGAGTTCTCAGACGCTTCATGTTATCAACTTCAGGTCTGTCATAAACCGGCCAAAGCCCCAAACCCTAACCGTGAACCCTGAACCCTGAACCCCAAACCCTATAGCTTAACCCTATCCCCTAAGCCCTAAACGGAACCCTGAACCCCATACCCTAAACCCTAAGCCCTGAACCCTAAACCCTGCACCCCAAACCTAAATCCTGAACCCTGAACCCTAAACCCTATATATATATATATATTACCCTAAACCCTAAACCCTAAACCTTAAACCCTGTAGATTACCCTAAACCCCGAAACCCTCATCGACTATGAGGCCGACAAGGCTCGCCATCACCGCTGAAATCGAAGCGCCAAAACATCTGCTCGACGTCGCCCAAGATCTTTCAGCTTGGAGGTTCATGGTACTTTTTTACCAAGTACTATAACTCTACTGATACCTGCACTTACAACCATCTTAGGGCACTTAAGGGGCTTATCAGGTGGGTTATAAGTACAGTTCTAATTGGTTCATAAGTACCATGATCCTCCAGGGGTCCAAGAGGGCTTTAAGAGTTTACTAAACGGTTGAGGGATTAGGGTTTTGGGCTTAGGGTTTCTAATGTTTGTATAGGCTTTAGGGTTTAGGACTTGGGGCCTTGGGATTGTTGATGTCTTTAGGGTTTAGGGTTTAGGGTGGCCTTAGGGTTTAGGGTTTGGGGTGCAACGGTGGATGCCTGAATCAACAAGCGAGTGGGTAGTTTTCCTAATTTGGGTCCCCTTCGGGGTCCTTATATGTTCAGGGTGCCGTGCCATACAGGGAGCACAAAAAGGGACCCGACTACCCAAGTAGATGCCCATTACTATATCTCTATCTCCTGAAACTCCGTTGAAGGCAATCCCACTCGCTGCGCAAGCTCTCGAAACCCCTAAATACTGGATGCCGAAGGGCTTTTGGGGGTCATAACGGCTCAAGGGTGTACAGGGGCTTGTACATGGGTTTCTTTTGGGGTTTGTAGGGCTTAAAACCCTAAACCCTAAACCCTAAACCCTAAACCCTAAACCCTAAACCCTAAACCCTAAACCCTAAACGCTAAGCCCTAAGCCCTAAACCCTAAACCCTAAACCCTAAACCCTAAACCCTAAACCCTAAACCCTAACCCTCGTATAAGTGTTCAAGGAGGTCGGGGCCTGGCCTGCTCTGGGTTCGGGAAGCCCAGGGCCATGACCATGTTGCTAAGGAAGCTCCTGGGGAGGTTTAGGGTTTAGGGCTAGGGTTTAGGGCCTAGGAGGGTTTAGGGGCTTTGGGGGTTTAGGGAAGCTTGGGGAAGTTTAGGGGGTTTAGGGAAGTTTAAGGGGGGGTTTAGGGGGGTTTAAAGGCCTAAGGGCCTTAGCGGGCTCATAGGGGGAGCTCCTGGCGGCCGGCTGGCGCATTTTCCCCTTCTCGCAGGAGTACCTCGGACTTAGGGTTTAGGGTTTAGGGTTTAGGGTCTTCACCCCTGATATCTCCAAAGGACACCAATACATGCCCAGGGAACCATATATACACTCAAAAGCAATCAATCATATAGACCCTTCCTCTAAGGGGATGGGGTATGGGATATGGTCTCAGGTCATTTCTTGTCATTTTGGGAACTTCGTAGCCCAGTAACCACAGCAGAACAGGGCACCCTTTTTTGGGTGGGTTACTTTATAAGGGAACCTTGAACCAAAAAAAGGGAAAGAGGGTACCACGGGGCTACCTCGGAAATCACCTTGTGGACGAAATGAACAATAAAAGGGTTTAGGGTTCATATACCTTAATAGGAATTACAGTAGTATAGGGTATATGACCCAAATTTTAAGGTTCATTTGGTCCCCAAGGCAGGGATCAGCATGGCTGTGCGAGTTCCCAGTTTGAGCACTCGGGGGTCACAGCTTAACAAGTGGCAGGGTTTGCCAGTCCGCACCGGATCTTAGATCCCTCAGCCAACCCTAAACCCTAAACCCTAAACCCTAAACCCTAAACCCTAAACCCTAAACCCTAAACCCTAAACCCTAAACCCTAAACCCTAAACCCTAAACCCTAAACCCTAAACCCTACCTGGTTTTCAAACCGGGGCTTGAGGTCGAGTGGGGTTTCTTTCTAGCAAGGAGATATGAGCGCTGTAGGAGTCGTTCTCCGCATAGCTTGAGGCTGAACGCCAGTGACGCTTGAGCAAGGTGCCTGCTGTAGAGGGACCACAACACCTTCTCAAGGTTGTTCTCCTTAGTAGCCCAACGCTAAAGCCGAAAGCCTAAACCCATTTTTGGGGTTGGCTACGGTACCTTATAAGGGAAGCCCCTGAGCCCTAAACCCCCCTAAACCCAAAAAGGGTAAAAATGATACCTCTGGGGCTACCAAGGTGGCTAATTTACAAGGGAGGCCTATATCATTAAAGGCCCCTATATACTATTATGATATCTAGAATGGGGGAATTTAAGATTAGGGGGGGGGGGGGGGTAAATACTAGGGAGAGGGGAATAAGACCCTAGACCCTAAGCCCTAAACCCTAAGCCCTAAACCCTAAGCCTTGAGCCCTAAGCCCTACAAAAGGGTAAAAAGGGGTACCACTGGGCTCCCAAGTCTCGTTCGCCAAGAGGTCTGAGAGCTTCGCCAACGCTTCCTGGGATGGCTGTTGGGCAGCCGGCGGGCTTTGCACCACGCGGTAGACCTGAGGGCAGTTTAGGGTTTATAGGGTTTAGGGTTTATAGGGTTTATGATGGGTTTATAGGGTTTATAGGGTTTAGGGTTTAGGGTTTGTAGGGTTTATAAGGGGTTCAATGGGCTTAATGGGTTTATAGGGTTGATAGGGTTTCCAGGGTTTATAGGGTTTCTAGGGTTTAGGGTGATCAGAATTTGTTCAACTCACAGCTCCCTCCTCCAAAAAAACACACATCTGCGACTGCCGGCTGCCCTAAACCAGCTTTTCTTCATGTCGTTTATAACCCCATGAGACCTAAAACCTACAACCTACAACCTACAACCCCACAGCCCACAGCCCTAAACCCTAAACCCTAAACCCTAAACCCTAAACCCTAAACCCTGGCCGTCACTTCCCGAACTGCCCCGATTTTGGTCCAGGTGCCACCTGCAGGTTTAATGGACCCCTGATAAATTCCCCCAAATTAAGTAGGATCCGCTGGTAATAAGGACCCAACAAGGAACCCCTAAACCCTAAACCCTAAACCCTAAACCCTAAACCCTAAACCCTAAACCCTAAACCCTAAACCTTTAACCCTAAACCCTAAACCCGAAACCCTCTAAGCCCTAAACCCTCTAAACCCTAAACCCTAAACCCTAAACCCCAAACCCGCTTTGGAAACTCCCACCTGTGGCTGAGGGGTCGGAGGCGCGGAGACGCGCATCACTGGTGCAGCGACGAATGAGCCCGGCATGGCCTGAGCTGCACTCGAGAATAGGGTTTAGGGTTTAGGGTTTAGGGTTTAGGGTTTAGGGTTTAGGGTTTAGGGTTTAGGGTTTAGAGTTTAGGGGGGCTTATAGGGCCTATAGGACGAACGCGAAACATAGGAGAGGGAGAAGGAGAGAGATGTGAATCTCACTCTGTGTGAGAGTGTGTGTGTGTGTGTGCGTCTCTGTCTCTGTCTCTCTGTGTCTCTGTGTCTCTGTGTCTCTGTGTCTCTGTGTCTCTGTGTCTCTGTGTCTCTGTGTCTCTGTGTCTCTGTGTCTCTGTGTCTCTGTGTCTCTGTGTCTCTGTGTCTCTGTGTCTCTGTGTCTATGTGTCTCTGTGTCTCTGTGTCTCTGTGTCTCTGTGTCTCTGTGTCTCTGTGTCTCTGTGTCTCTGTGTCTCTGTGTCTCTGTGTCTCTGTGTCTCTGTGTCTCTGTGTCTCTGTGTCTCTGTGTCTCTGTGTCTCTGTCTCTGTGTCTCTGTCTCTGTGTCTCTGTCTCTGTGTCTCTGTGTCTCTGTGTCTCTGTCTCTGTGTCTCTGTCTCTGTGTCTCTGTCTCTGTGTCTCTGTGACTCTGTCTCTGTGTCTCCTTCTCTGTGTCTCTGTCTCTGTGTCTCTGTCTCTGTGTCTCTGTGTCTCTGTGTCTCTGTCTCTGTGTCTCTGTCTCTCTGTCTCTGTGTCTCTGTGTCTCCGTGTCTCTGTGTCTCTGTGTCTCTGTGTCTCTGTGTCTCTGTGTCTCTGTGTCTCTGTGTGTCTGTGTGTCTGTGTCTCTGTCTCTGTCTGTGTCTGTGTCTGTGTCTGTGTCTGTGTCTGTGTCTCTGTCTGCCTGCCTGCCTGCCTGCCTGCCTGCCTGCCTGTCTGTCTGTCTGTGCGTCTGTGCGTGCGTGCATGCCTGCGTGCGTGCGTGCATTCGTGCGCGCGTGCGTGCATGCGCGTGCGTGCTTGTGTGCTTGTTTTTGGCTGAAGGGAGCTAGCATACACATTATAACACTGCAGAAAATTACAGGCAGCAGATGTCCACGGTGCAGGTTGTCAACGTGCTGCATGCTGCATGGTGTGAGTGCCGGAGTACAGTAGCCCTACTTGTCCAAGTTCTGAACTGAGCGAAGTGCGATGGATTATATACGGCTAGCACTTTCTTACTCAACGACGAAGCACCCCATAAACCCTAAGCCCTGAGCCCCATTAGGGAAAATACTACCCCCCCCCCCCCCCCCAACACAACAAAACTGTGAGGGTACTTGCTCGACCACAAAGTAGCCGCTGCGGAGGCTGGTCGCGAGAAGTTGGGGGAAGCCGTGGGCATAGCAGGAGCTGCGCGCACAACGGGACACGGCTGAACCATCACTGGCCTCCTGAGTCAGAGTTGGGGAGCTTCGGGGTTAGGGCCCATTCAGTTGAGGGTTTCGGGTTTGGGGTTTATAGGGTTTATATGGTTTAGGGTTTAGGGCTTAAACTATAAAACCGGTTAGGGTTTGGGGTTTAAGGTGTAGGGCTTGTAGGATTTTGTGAGTTTCAAGGTTCAGGGCTTATAAAACTTATAGGGTTTAACGGTCCAGGGTTGACTGACCCAAGAAACCCAGGATTAATCCCTTGAGAGGGGGAGAGAGGGAGAAAGTAAGGGTTAGGGTTTGGTGCTTAGGGTTGGGATGTTCCCCCTTATGCTAACAGTCCTTAATACGGGTTTTTGTACCCCCTACTATAATCCCTACAAAGGACTGTTCGTACAAGGCGGAACAACTATAGGGGCCAAACGAACTAGAATGGGGTTTTGGGGGTTTCTATAGTACAATTCCAGAGGGACCAGAAGGGAATACTATTCGTCGTGATTATTTCGGCCCCTATGTTAAACCCTAAGCCCTAAACCCTAAACCCAAAACCCTAAACCCTAAACCCTAAACCCTGAACCCTAAACCCTAAACCCAAACCCAAAACCCAAAACCCAGAACCCTAATCCCTAAACCCTAAACCCTAATCCCTAAACCCTAAACCCTAAACCCTATCCCCTAAACCCTAAACCCACCCAAGGCTCTGAAGAGGCGCTGTCGGCACCACTGGTGCAGCCACCACTGGCGCGGGGGCACCAGGATGCTGAACGTAGCCGAACCCCCCTGACACGGGTGTGAGAACACCTGGGATGGGTTTAGGGTTTAGGGTTTAGGGTTTAGGGTTTAGGGTTTAGGGTTTAGGGTTTAGGGTTTAGGGTTTAGGGTTTAGGGTTTAGGGTTTAGGGTTTAGGGTTTAGGTTAGGGTTTAGGGTTTAGGGTTTAGGGTTTAGGGTTTAGGGTTTAGGGTTTAGGGTTTAGGGTTTAGGGTTTAGGGTTTAGGGTTTAGGGTTTAGGGTTTAGGGTTTAGGGTTTAGGGTTTAGGGTTTAGGGTTTAGGGTTCAGGGTTTCAGGTTTAGGCTTTAGGCTTTAGGCTTTAGGCTTTAGGGTTTAGGGTTTAGGGTTTAGGGTTTAGGGTTTTGGGCTTTCAGGGTTTAGGGCACTGTAAGGGTAGTTTCATGGGCCCTCAATGTGGTCCCTTACCTCCCTTGCAGGGTTCTGATGTATGGGCCCTTCATTTGTATAGGGTCTATACGGAGTATAGAAGGGTCCCCTGTTTAAGGGCCCATACTAAGGGACCATGTAGCGTAACTACCCTTAGAGACGCAGAATCGCAGCTCTGCCACACGTCAGCCAAAAAATGTCAAAAACTGGCTACCCCTTAATCCCGCAACATTCAACGGACAAACTCTAGTTAACACCAAAAGACCCTAAACCCTAAACCCTAAACCCTAAACCCTAAACCCTAAACCCTAAACCCTAAACCCTAAACCCTAAACCCTAAACCCTAAACCGGAGCCCAGGCACCGGAGCGGACCATCACGTACCCGGGCCTGGTCTGGGAACCGGGTGGGTTCTGTACTCGCTGCATGGCGCCGAGGAAAGTGGAGGATGAGAATTCTATCAAGCGGCCACCAACTTTCTGGACTAAACTTGCTCTGGCAGTTGGCCCGATTTTTGCCATGTAGCTAAGAATGGAAACCCTAAACCCTAAGCCCTAAGCCCTAAACCCTAAACCCTAAACCCTAAACCCTAAACCCTAAACCAAGCTGTTCTTGTGAGCAGTGATTGTTATCTTTCGGTTCTCGAGCCTCTTGGCAGGGCTTCGCTACCTTGCACGCCTTGGAACCACAAATCTCTGCAACGACTGAGCAATACATACATATATATATATATACATATTTATTTATTTACATCTCTATATATATATATATTACATCTATATATATATATACACTTATATTTATATTCATATTTACATATATACATATTTATATTTAGTTATATGTATTTACATACACAGTCGGTTAAGATGCCAGTAGTATGGGAATAACAAACCGGCTACAATCTATACATGGAGTAATTAAGATACCATGACATGGCGACATAGAAACACACATAATGTGGTTGCCTTATGGGCGTAACTGACAGCGAGAGAGAGAGAGAGAGAGAGAGAGAGAGATCGAGAGACCCGCCCCCGCAGTTTGGTACCTTATGTAGACACCACACTTTGTAAAAAAAAAACTAAACCCTAAACCCTACACCCGAAACCCTAAACCCTAAAACCTCACCCTAAACCCCAAACGTTCGGATTAAGGGTGCCCTGACTAAAGATCAACCTTGACTTGCGTATCCTCTTGGATGGAGCTTGGTGTACGGAGCTTACGACAACTGCACATGACAATGACGTTTTTTTATGTATTCTATGTTTTGGCTATTTGTTGGGGGGGGGGGTCAAGAAGGGTTCTACTAGATTGAATAGAACCCTGAGGGTAGAGGTACCTAAATGGGGAATACTTGGGCCTGAAAGTACTTCCTCTATAGGGCCTTTGGGGCCCAAGTATGTGATAGTGAGGTACATGGACCCTTGGGGTAATGAGAGTAGTGGCTATAGCTGCGCTGCACCCTGCCTTCAACGTTGAGCTCTGTAGAAACTGTGTTCTTGTCGAGGCACTTGCACGAGGTTCCCACACTGGTGATCCCTATAAACTATAACCCTACGAACCCGAGTGAAACCCTGAACCCTGAACCCTAAACCCTAAACCCTAAACCCTGCAAACCCTACTGGGCCATCTTCATTGGCTAATTAATCCCACGGGAGGTTCAATTTCGACCACTGGGTTTTCGCAAAGGGGGTATGCGAGCCCTCCTTAGGGTTTAGGGTGAAGGGTTTAGGGATAAAGAACCTACAGCTCGTTCCCAAAACCTCTGCTGAAACCGTTTTCGAGCGGGAGGCATGCCGAATCGTCGAGTTTCTGGTCAGGAGAGGCATGGACATGTAGATCCAGGCCCCGAATTCTTGCGTCTTATGGATTGACCAGGTTTTGGGTTCAGGGGTTTAGGGTGTTCAGGGGTTTAGGGACTTCAGTTTAGAGGCTTCGGGAATTGGGGTTCAGGGGTTCAGGGGATACATAAGTGTTGAGAATTGCAGCTTGCTGTAGGTTTCGCGGTCCCGGCCTTGCTAAATCCTGTAGACTTCTCTTCGCCCTGGCATCCGGGCGGTATACTTAAGCCTAAACTCTTAAAGTGGAACCTCTCATGTCCAGGCATCTCCACGCATGAAGGCAGCGAGAGTCCGCCCTCGTCCGCCCTCTGCATCGCGCTGTACAGTGGCGAGTCTGGTGCAGCTGCCTCCGGCAAAAGGCGCATGAGGGTGCCAGGGTCTTGGGCGAGGTTTTGAAGTCGTCTAGGGTTTAGGGTTTAGGGTTTAAGGTTTAGGGTTTGGGGTTTGGGGTTTGGGGTTTGGGGTTTGGGGTTTAGGGGTTTAGGGGTTTAGGGGTGACGAGGGCGTAGAGGGGGGGTGGAGAAAAGGGTACCCGTTCATGCTTCAAAGGGTTCAACACGGATCCGAAACCTAACAATGGATACATTGATATTCTATTTCTTTGCGAAACGTCGCCCCGGAGCCTCCCGCCCCCCCCTCCCTCCATCCCTCCATCCCTCATGCCCTAAGCGGAACAAAGTCTGCGGCTGCTGCAAGCATCAGACATGGTTCCGAAGGATAAATCTGTTGCAGGGTTCGGGGTTGCGGGTTTCAGTGTGGGTTTAAGAGTTTCAGAGGAGAAGTGCGTCTCAGACAACGTTTTGTGACAGTCAGGGGCTGTGGTAGGCATGAGAGAGGGCCTGTCCAGCTGAATCTCCAGCAGCCATCAGAAGGTTGATCCTTAGTGAGCAGATGGTCTGAGCACTAGAAGACCTCAGATGCGTCCGGAGTGCTTTTGGAGTGGTCTTGGCCTGCTTTTGTGGTGCGCTTGAAGCCAGAAATCGTTTCAGAATAAGGGCTTATCCATATGGGCTGCAAGGCCTTAAGTTTCGAGAACTTACAGGGGGTTTCGAGAGGGGTGTGCCCTTAAAATGCCCAGGGCTCAGGAGAGACTGGGTTTAGGGTTTAGGGTTTAGGGTTTAGGCTTTAGGGTTTAGGGTTTAGGGTTTAGGGTTTAGGATTTAGGGTTTAGGGTTTCAGGTTTAGGGAGTGAGCAGAACGGAGGAAGCCCGAGCTTCTGATGTCCTTCTTGCGGAGCTCGTACCACTTCTCTTTCTCATCCTGTCGAAGTTGAGAACTCCCAAACCCTAAACCCTAAACCCTAAACCCTGAGCCCTAAACCCTAAACCCTAAACCCTAAACCCTCAACCCTAAACCCTGAACCCTAAACCCTAAACCCTTAACCCTAGACCCTTACTCAACAATCCTGCAACAACTCCCACCCTGAATAAACACCATTTTCGGAACCCTCAACTCTAATCCTGATCTACTAGCTGCTGAAGAACCCCAAAAGAAGAACTAATAATAGTCCTTATATTACCCTAAACAAGGAAGCATATTTGCAAAACTATCTAGACCCGTACTAGCTCAGGTAGGGAATGTCTTTTGAGCTGTTCGAGAACCTGGTCAGAAAAAGAGTTACCCAAGAAAGGAACAACAAATATTCTACTATGCTGTAGTTTTGGGATGGGTTCTTAAGCAAATAACAGATGAGACCTTGGACGAATGGAAATCGTGGCAAAGAGCGGAAGGTTGAGACACAGGAAACACAGGTTGTGTGAAATGACATTTCTGGAATTTAGGGTTTAGAGTTGTTGTATGTGTGTGTGTGTGTGTGTGTGTCTGTCTGTGTCTGTGTCTGTGTCTGTGTCTGTGTCTGTGTCTGTGTCTGTGTCTGTGTCTGTGTCTGTGTCTGTGTCTGTGTCTGTGTCTGTGTCTGTGTCTGTGTCTGTGTCTGTGTCTGTGTCTGTGTCTGTGTCTGTGTCTGTGTCTGTGTCTGTGTCTGTGTCTGTGTCTGTGTCTGTGTCTGTGTCTGTGTCTGTGTCTGTGTCTCTGTCTCTGTCTGTGTCTGTGTCTGTGTCTGTGTCTGTGTCTGGTCTGTGTCTGTGTCTGTGTCTGTGTCTGTGTCTGTGTCTGTGTCTGTGTCTGTGTCTGTGTCTGTGTCTGTGTCTGTCTCTGTCTGTGTCTGTGTCTGTGTCTGTGTCTCTGTCTCTGTCTCTGTCTCTGTCTCTGTCTCTGTCTCTGTCTCTGTCTCTGTCTCTGTCTCTGTCTCTGTCTCTGTCTCTGTCTCTGTCTCTGTCTCTGTCTCTGTCTCTGTCTCTGTCTCTGCTCTCTCTGTCCTGCCTGCCTGCCTGTGCCTGTGCCTGTGCCTGTGCCTGTGCCTGTGCCTGTGCCTGTGCCTGTGCCTGTGCCTGTGCCTGTGCCTGTGCCTGTGCCTGTGCCTGTGTCTGTGTCTGTGTCTGTGTCTGTGTGTGTCTGTGTCTGTGTCTGTGTCTGTGTCTGTGTGTGTGTGTGTGTTGTGTGTTTGCGCGTGTGCTGGCGTTTCAGCTTCATTGACACGCGATCGTGAGGACACGTGCAAACGCAGACACCTTCCCACTCCTTTTCAGTTTTTAACACGCGTAGGCAACAACCAGCACAATGAGCAGATGGCCTACCCTAAGCCCCAACCCGAAAGCTAAAAAGAACGTAGGGCTGCAGCAGGGTTTAGGGTTTAGGGTTTCTGGTTTAGAGGTACTCACAAATAAAGAGAACTTCTCCAAGCGAACCCTCGTCTAACATCAACTCCTGCTGTAACAGTCGCACCCCCTTTAACACTCCTCCTTTGCAGCAAATGATCCTGTCGAGTGATGCTGTTTACCTAAACCCTGAAACCCAAAACCTATATCCTAACCTCTGAACCCTACACCCTAATCCGCAACTGGCCGCCGATCATGCATCTTCAAGCAAAATAATTAATCCAAATTAGGGCTTGTGGGCGGTTGATTTCGTGCCTGGGGGCCTGACCCTAAACCCTAAACCCTAAACCCTAAACCCTCAACCCTAAAACCCTAAAACCCTAAAACCCTAAAACCCGAAAACCCTAAAACCCTAAAACCCTAAAACCCTAAAACCCTAAAACCCTAAAACCCTAAAACCCTAAAACCCTAAAACCCTAAAACCCTAAAACCCTAAAACCCTAAAACCCTAAAACCCTAAAACCTAAAACCCTAAATCCCTAAAACCCTAAAACCCTAAAACCCTAAAACCCTAAAACCCTAAAACCCTTTTAGGGTTCAGTGTGTGTCTTTGTTTGCTGGAATCTGTCGAAGCGGGACACTACGGCCACAGGCCTTTTAGGGTTTAGGGTTTAGGGTTTAGGGTTTAGGGTTTAGGGTTTAGGGTTTAGGGTTTAGGGTAACTCAACGGTAAACTCACAAAAGTTGGAACATCCTTATCCCCATACCCGAAAAGGCAGACTAAGGGGAATCCCGGCTCGACTCATACCCTCAACCCTAAACCCTAAACTCGGAACCCTAAACCCTAAACCCTAAACCCTAAACCCCTAAACCCCTAAACCCCTAAACCCCTAAACCCCTAAACCCCTAAACCCCTAAACCCCTAAACCCCTAAACCCCTAAACCTAAACCCCTAAACCCCTAAACCCCTAAACCCCTAAACCCCTAAACCCCTAAACCCCTAAACCCCTAAACCCCTAAACCCTAAACCCTAAACCCTAAGCCCTAAACCCTAAACCCTAAACCCTAAACCCTTCCCCTGGTCTTTGATCAAGCCGACCTTCTTCGCCAGGGTGAGGGTGATGCGGGGGGCGCTGGAGGACACCCGGTACTTGGACCTGAATCAGAAGTCCAGATTTTCAGGCTTGAGATCCACCCTCTAAACCCTGAAACCCTGAAACCCTGAAACCCTGAAACCCTGAAACCCTGAAACCCTGAAACCCTGAAACCCTGAAACCCTAAACCCTAAACCCTAAGCCATCAGTATTCCTTACTTGGGGTAGGGTATATAAGCTTCAAGGTAGGCTCAACATATTCCACAGGCCATTTCTGAGGCTTTAAGTTTAAGGGCCACAAGACGCCCAAGACAAAACCCTAAACCCTAGACCCTAAACCCTAAACCCTAAATCCTAAACCCTGAACCCTGAACCCTGAACCCTGAACCCTAAACCCTAAACCCTCAACCCTAACTTGGAAGCAACGGCTTGGGGCCCACCTAGAGTTCAGGGTATTTAGGTGTCGGCTTCAGGGCTCACTGATAGGGGAGCCCCTCCGCCCCGCACAGAACAAAAGCAAAAGAATTAATAGCTACAATAACAGCTACAATAACAACTACACTAACAACAACAGTAACAACAATAACAATCACAATAACAATAACAATAACCAAAAAGTAATAACACTAATAATAATGAGAAGCATGTAGGTATGTATATGTTTATGTAAAAGGGTCCAAACAAGCAAGGACATAACCAGTTTACCGACGCTGTGAGACTAGCAACCTGTTGGAGAGTTGGCCATGTCTAAACCCCAAATCCTTAACCCCAAACCTACTAGTTGGTTAAGAACCCGCCCCCCCCCCCAAAAAAAAAAAAATAAAAAAATAAGGATATATATATATATACTAATAACAATAATAATAACAAAATAAACAAATAGTAAAAAAGACAAAATAAAAAACTTCCTGATCAGAGCGATAGACGGACGATTCTGTCTTATCTTTGGGGGGTTCTTTACTAGACCCGGGAGTAACCTAGGAATAAAAAGGGCACCCTTCTTGGTTTTAAGGGGATTATAAGGGAACCCCATCCTTAAACAAAGGAAACACCCGGTCCTAGTTTGTGCTGTAGAAGCCCAAGACACCCTACAAAGAATGAGCCCGCGACTTCTCCGGGTCAATCTCATGGGCCCAGCCATTCTTTCTCTCATGCTCCAGGATCCAGCCCTGTCTTCGGTTTGGGGTATAATTCGGGTTCAGGGTTTAGGGGTGTCCAGCCCTGTCTTCGGGATTTTCGGCTTTGATCGCACAAGGCAAAACCCAAAACCCTATTAGCCCAGACCCAGTCAATCCCTCTCAAAAGCACTTGGGGGTTCTTAGTAGGCAATCAGGGAATGGGGCACCTGACGGAATCCCTGAAGTTGTTTTGTTAAAGGGGCTGTATAGGTGATATAAGGTACCTGATTCCCTCATTCCCTACTAAGAACCCATAAGAAAGGGTGCCCAAGCAAAAAGGGACACCATAAAGGAACTGTAAGGGAGTATCTGGTCCTTAAGTACGGCCCTTGAGGCTAATTTAGGGTTTAGGGTTTGGGGTCTGGGGTTTGGTCGTTTCAACTTGGGTGGGAGGTTCTCTTCTTTGTTTCGACAACTCTGAATTGGAATCCCATGGCAGAAGGGCAGAAGGGTTTACCTGGGGCTTCTGGGATGCGAAAGCCAACTCTCATGTGCCTAATTCCCAAACTTAGGGTTGCTTTCTCTGAATTTCAGGCAAGGGCCCCAGACTGTGTCTGTGGCGTCAGCAAAGACGTGCTGGAGGGCTTTGGCAACAAGCGCCCCTAACACCCTTTGAAACCCTAGACAAAAACCGAACCCCCTACATCATTGAAAGAACACACACATGAACGCAAACTGAATGTCTAAAGTATGGAGAGCAAGTGATCTTACAGTGCTCTAGAGGGTGATTCTTGATCGCTTCCTGATTCCGCCAGTGCAGTTCCTAGACTGAGTAGGGGCTAGTTAGGGTTGAGGGTATAGGCTTCAGTTTTTTGAGCTCAAGGCCAGCAGCTTTTAAGTTCAAAATTCTGCACCCGACAAAGCAGGGGTGTGGCTACTGAATCAACACAAGTATCGAAGCCTTTGCATCATATCCCCGAAACCCCTACTTCCTTAGACAGCAAGTCCTTTCAAACCCTAGACCCAAGAGTAGCCTAGGAATAAAAAGGGTGCCCTTTTTGGTTCGAAAGCGGCTTCTAAGGGAACCTAAACCCTTAAAAACAACGGGAATAAGGGCCTACTCTGGGTCCTAGACCTCAAACTCGGGGCCGAAAACTTCGCTCTCGCCTCTGCATCCTTTACGCGAACTCCGTAGAGTCTGTTGCTGGGCAGACGGACGATGAGCTCCACGCCGAAACCTCGTCTTGCTTCGGGTTCGAACCCTCGCCCCGAGGCTGTCAGGAGGTTTAGGGTTTAGGGTTTAGGGTTTATGGTTTAGGTCCCGGAGACCATGCTGTACTAGCTCCGTAGAGACGTACCAAACCCAAAATCACGACCCAAAAAAATAGATTCCGATGGAATGGGCTCCTGCATTCAGTCCGAAACCCTAAGCCTTACGCCCTACTAAACCCTAGACCTTGTACGCCCTACACCGGTTCTTAGTTGCTGAGTTCATAAGCCCCAAAAAAGTGTACACTTTGAGTTCTACAGGGGATTCTAGTATCCCAAAAAGTGCAAAGTGTGCTCACTCAGCTACTCAGGGTTTAGGGCTCCTGCATTCAGTCTGAAACCCTAAGCCTTACGCCCTACTAAACCCTAAACCCTAAACCCTAAACCCTGGGACCTTGTCTGCCCTACACCGGCTGGACCTCAATCTCCCCCTGAAGTGGCACCTCCAAACATTCCAATCACTTTGGCTCTGGGGTCCTTGGTCTGATAGCGTTTGCAGTTTAGGGTTTAGGGTTTAGGGTTTAGGGTTTAGGGTTTAGGGTTTAGGGTTTAGGGTTTAGGGTTTAGGGTTTAGGGTTTAGGGTTTAGGGTTTAGGGTTTAGGGTTTAGGGTTACCCCTAACCCCTCAACCCTTTGACTCTGAACCCTATACCCTACAAACCCTGCAAACCCTACAAACCCTAAAAACCTTGCAAACACTACAAACTACAGACCCTACAAACCCTACAGACCCTACAAACCCTATAAACCCTCTAAACCCTATAACCCCTAACTCTACACCCTTTACCCTAAACCCTTTACCCTAAACCCTAAACACTAAGCCCAACCTATGCTGCTGGGCTAGTGGCGCTCGAACTCGCAAGTGATCTCGGCCCCCTGACCAGAAACTTTAGGGGTTCAGGGGTGTAGGGTTTAGGGTTTAGGAACTTAAATTCAAACCCCAAACCCTCCTAAACCATACTGAGGATATTGCCGTATTTGCTATGGAAGCCTAATGCTTTCAGATCAGAAGAGGTAGGCTTTAGGGTTTCGGGCTCAGTGTTTAGGGTGGGGGCAGGGGTGTGCGGGTGTGCGTGTGGCAGGGTTGAAACACGGATGTCGGCTGCTTCCAACATGCCCTGGGTAAATCCACCAAGGCCTTCGCTTTTTAGGGGGCCCTGCTCGCTTAGACCCCAAACCCTAAACCCGGCCTAAACCCTAAACCTTAAACCCTAAACCCTAAACCCTACAGCCTCCCTAGAAGCCCCATAGTCAAACCTAAGATGTAGTGGCAGGATGACAGATCCCGAAGCCCCTAGAAACCTAGCCTGTGTATTGTTAAAGGTTACGGTTGTGCGCTGTGAGTTCTCGGCCCTACCCCCCCACCCTCTCCCCGCCTCCCCGCCGCCTCTCCCCGCCTCCGTCTCCCCACCCCAGCCTTGGGGTTAGGGTTCAGGGTTCAGGGTTTAGGGTTTCTAAGCTGTCACACAGTCACACAGTGCCTGGGTTTAGGGTTTTAAGGCGCCAAGCGCCACCTAAACTGCTTGGGTAAAGGGAACACATCCATGCAAAGCGCATAGGCGCTGCCGAGCCTTAAGGTTGAGGGTTCAGGGTCCAGGGTTCACGGTCCCTCCATGCCACCCAGACCAGGGTTTCGGCGCTTAAGCCCGAAAGTGCACTGATCCCCTGAGCCATACATGACATCGACATCCTAAGACGATTGAGGCCTTACCCTAAACCCTAAACCCTAAACCCTAAACCCTAAACCCTAAACCCTAAACCCTAAACCTCTTGTTGGCCGGTCTACTGGACACCTAAGCTGAAGAGCGGCTGCAAGGCCGTACGGCCGTGCGGATGCCAAGACGAAGTCGGGCTTAGGGTTTAGGGTTTAGGGTTTAGGGTAGGGTTTAGGGTTTAGGGTTTAGGGTTTAGGGTTTAGGGTTTAGGGTTTAGGGTTTAGGGTTTAGGAGTCCTGAATCGGAACGGTCCCTGAAGCATTGGTAAACTCTCGCAAGAGACCCTATACTACGAATTTTGAGCCCATCCAACCCTAAACCCTAAACCCTAAACCCTCAACCCTCAACCCTTAACCCTAAACCGCCGCATAGCCTTGATCTCCTCCGGGAAATCAACGTAGACCTTCTTCTGGTCTCTGGGTTTCGTCTTACTTTGGGTGCAGGTCTAAGCGGTTCAAGCAGCGGCGTACTTTAAAGGGTAGCAGGAGGCACCACTAGAAGGCCTTAATCTTATTCCCCTATATAACCCCTAGATATATATATATATATATATAGAATAGTCCCTATATACCTAAGTAGCCCCCCAAATAACCCCTAAGGTCCCTTGTAAGGGTCCCTCCTTTAGTCCCGTGAGTACTTTAAGCACAGGCTGTCGCCGCATAAGTTCAAGTTCGAGCAAAGAGGGACCAAGCAGCCAGCTGCCTAGAGGGCTTTCGTCCACATGCCCTGATAGAAAGCCCTAAACCCTAAACCCTTTAAACCCTTTAAACCCTTTAAACCCATTAAACCCTATAAACCCTAAACCCTATAAACCCTATAAACCCTAAACCCTATAAACCCTATAAGCCCTATAAGCCCTATAAACCCTATAAACCCTATAAACCCTATAAACCCTAAACCCTATAAACCCTATAAACCCTAAACCCTATAAACCCTATAAACCCTATAACCCTATAAACCCTATAAACCCTATAAATTCTATAAACCATATAAACCCTAAACCCTAAACCCCAAACCCCAACCCCAATTCGGTCAGAGAGCCCCAGACGCCCAAAACCTTCAAACTCTGAACTCTGACACCAAACTCGAAATCCTAAACCCCTACAGTAAACTCCAAAAATTTGGAACACCCTTATCCATATATCCCCAAAGTATACCAAAGGGAATCTCAGCTCTAATCATCCTTAAACCATGTTCCAACTTTCTGGAGTTTACTGTAAACCCTAATCCCCAGATGTTCGCATCACGAATGCCAGACTTTGTTCATTCCTAAGCTGCCTGAAGAGGCAGGCAGCACATTCTCTTTGGTTTTTTGGGGGCTCTTAAGCAAATAGTAGTAGTTCCTAGCAAGGGAACAAAGGAAGTTCTGGCACGAAATGGTTTAGGAAGCTTAGGGTTTAGGGTTTAGGGTTTAGGGTTTAGGGTTTAGGGTTTAGGGGTTGCTCAAGTGGAAGTACGGACTTGAGGACCTTGGGATGTATTGGCGTAAGGGTTGGGGCCGGGTTGAGGGCTTCGGGTTTTGGCGTGGACGCTGGTGCCGACAAGAACATGCAGAACGGGTACGGCAACACCGCTCTCATGCTCACATCTTCCGACGGCCCTATCGTTATTAATGGGGTTTAGGGTTTAGGGTGCCCACAGCCCCTAAAGCCCCCCAAGAGACCCCTAAGCCGCGCCTTCACCACTTTACCATCGTCAGAATATGACATGGTGTTCACCCATCTGACCTGCACTGGGATGGTCTTATGAAGCCAAAGCCCTATACTTGGAGGTTCATGGTACTTACTAACCAATTACTACTGTACTTATAACTGCACCTATAACCATATTAGGGCACTTAAGGGGCTGATAAGTGGGTTATAAGTACAGTTATAACTGGTTAATAAGTACTCCAAGTTGGGTTTTTTGGATTCAGGGTAAGCCCTGATGGTGCTAGTTCGAAGCAGGGAAGTCCGGAATCAGGTACACGTACATCCCCTACATCTACAGCCTTGCTTGGGGTCTATCTTATGAAGTAGGGTAGTATATTTCTTATGCCCCCCAAAAGGACGCCCTGTATACACACTCACCAATATTAAAAAGGAAGCTTCTATACACTCACCAATAACAGTCATATAAACCCTACTTCATATAGGGCACGACATTCCCTTCATTCCCTACAAAAGAGAGAAAGTGATCTCCAAATGTTCCAATATTCCAAAGGGCTCCGTGTTATAGCAGGAACCCCAACACGGGCGCAGCCACAAAGATCCAAACGAGATCCACACAAGAGAGGTTTCAGAGCTAAACCCTAAACCCTAAACCCGAAACCCTAAACCCTAAACCCTAAACGGTGGAGTTTTATTGAGATGGCCCCACATCTGGGGTCGGTTTGGGGGCCCTAGAAGGGTCAACTTTTTATGGCATTAAGGAGTATATTAGGGGATTCAAGCGGAATAAAAAAGTAAGACTTGTGTTCAAACCTACCCCTGACATGTTGAACGCCACTTCTGGCACAGGGCCTGCAGAGTTCTGGTAGGACTGCTGAGGCACTCTGAAGGTTAGGGTTTAGGGTTTAGGGTTTAGGGTTTAGGGTTTAGGGTTTAGGGTTTAGGGTTTAGGGTTTAGGGTTTAGGGCCTAGGGTTTAGGGTTAAGGCTTCAGGGTATGTGCACATTTGACTACCCCTACAACATCCCGAAGTCCACTCCAAGTCCCCGCACATTGTCGAAGACCACCGCCTTCCGCTCATCTGTGCCAGGACGGAGGTGGATTTAGGCTTAGGGTTTGGGTTTAGGGTTTAGGGTTTAGGGTTTAGGGTTTAGGGTTTAGGGTTTAGGGTTTAGGGTTTAGGGTTTAGGGTTTAGGGTTTAGGGTTTATGGTTTATGGTTTAGGGTTTAGGGTTTAGGGTTTAGGGTTTAGGGTTTAGGGTTTAGGGTTTAGGGTTTAGGGTTTAGGGTTTAGGGGTTCGGGGTTCGGGGTTAGGGTTTAGGGTTTAGGGTTTAGGGATTAGGGCTGGGGGTTGGTGAGCCGCAGGGAAGACCCACGGGGCTAAGGTGAGGGTACGATACTCGGGGGCACCTGATTGAGCCCTTCTTGCAAGGGGATCCTACGATTTGGGGGTCTATCTCACTAAACCCTAAACCCTAAACCCTAAACCCTAAACCCTAAACCCTAAACCCTAAACCCTAAACCCTAAACCCTAAACCCTAAACCCTAAACCCTAAACGGTCCCTAACTATCGTAAACCCCTATATGGCATTTTCTTCCGCTGCTATCACCCATCAGCCACTTGGGCCGAAACTCTTCTTCTTAAACCCTACAAGCCCCTTCCATTTCTAAACCCTAATCGCCTCTAAACCTTCATGCCTCAATCACAGACCCTAAGTAGAGTTTCGGGTTCAGGGTTTATAATTCGAGTTTGGTGCCCAAAACACCACCCCCCCTACCCCCCCCCCGCCCCTCGATTTCCAACTCCCAACTCCCCCGCAACTGAGTTCAAAGGCCCGTAATAAGTGTACACGTTCAGTTCAGTAGGGAAGTCTAGTATCCCAAAAAAGAGACTGCTATTGCACATTTCAAAGTCGAAGTCCCACGACTCGCCTAGGGCTTTCGGGCCCAGACCATCGGCGCGGGCCAGCGGATCTTCCTTCCGTGCTTGGTTGGGAGCACCCTAAACCCTAGCCCAAAACCCCAAAGCCTAAACCCTAAACCCTAAACCCTAAGCTTCATAGTGTCAGTGTCTTCGGTTTGGGGCTTGTGGCTTCGAGCTGTCCAGGGACCAAGTATGTTACAGCTTCCTGCAGATGTGGTAGGAATTGTTAGGGTTTAGGGTTTAGGGTTTAGGGTTTAGGGTTTAGGGTTTAGGGTTTAGGAATTCGGGTTTAGGGGCAGTCGAAATATGGCTCTTCAAAAGGCTGCAGCCACCTTGCTTGTCCACAAAGTAGGCGCCCATGCATTTCAGCAGCGTTTCTGTCTCAAGCTGCGGAAACATGCGCAGCAGAAGTGTGCCGGGTTGAGGGTTTAGTGTTTAAAAAAGCTAGATTCAGGTTTAGGGTTTAGGGTTTAGGGTTTAGGGTTTAGGGTTTAGGGTTTAGGGTTTAGGGTTTAGGGTTTAGGGTTTAGGGTTTGGGTTTTAGGGTTTAGGAGTTTCGGAGCAGAGAGTGCACCTTGGCAACACAGCAAGGTTAGTTCTCAATCAGACACCTCAAAGATCAGCCCTGGAGGCCTGGAGCCTTGGAACCAGGGTTTAGGGTTTAGGGTTTAGGGTTTAGGGTTTAGGGTTTAGGGTTTAGGGTTCCCTCAAACCCTTAAACCCTCAAGACCCCAAACCCCCTAGCCCTCAAGAAGCCCTCAAGACCTCAAGCCCCCTTCATACCCCTCAGACTCACCTCACCTAATGCCTAAACCCTAAACCCTAAACCCTAAACATTTCAAACCCTAAAACCCTAAAACCCTAAACCCTAAACCCTAAGCCCTCCCTAAACCCTAAACCCTCAGTCGGCCACCTGTCGGACGACAGCCTCAGCCGGGAAGCCTTTCTCCGCCTCCGGCTGATGGGCGTAGTAGTAGGACCTCGGTATCTTGGGGTCTAGGGTTTAGGGTTTATGGCTTAGGGTTTAGGATTCTGCTGATGGCTTTATGGTTTAGCCTAGGGTGTGTAGGGTATAGTTTCTTAGGGGTGTTAGCTGCCTTGGTCTTTGCAGCACGGTAAGTGTTAGGGCTATGAACTGAGGATCTTCGAGATCTCAGCTCTTCTGGACGGCAAGCGGATGAGATTCAAGTACTCTGCCTGCACTGAAATGGCTCATAGCGAAGATGGGGCCCCCTAAACCCTAAACCCTCTAAACCCTCTAAGCCCTCTAAACCCTCTAAACCCTCTAAACCCTCTAAACCCTCTAAACCCTCTAAACCCTCTAAACCCTCTAAACCCTCTAAAACCTCTAAAACCCTCTAAACCCTCTAAACCCTAAACCCTAAACCGAAACCGCCAGTGTTGGGTTGATTTCTGGGGCTTTGGAGGTACTGGGTCTTCGAGTATGGGATGGTGGAAGTCAGTTTCTCACTGGAATCTTAGGGGAGTGACATGGTTCCTCGATACGGGCCCTTACTAAAGGGGACCCCTTCGATACCCCTTATAAACCCTACACAGCCCAAGGACCCATACTTCGGAACCCTCTGAAGAGGGTTAGGGTTTAGGGTTTAGGGTTTAGGGTTTAGGGTTTAGGGTTTAGGGTTTAGGGTTTAGGGTTTAGGGGTTAGGGTTTAGGGTTTAGGGTTTAGGGTTTAGGGTTTAGGGTTTAGGGTTCAGGGTTCAGGGTTATTCAGGGCCCATGAAACTACCCTAAACCTATGCTTGAGGGATGCGCCCCTCTGGCTAAGGCACCGGCAAATCTTTTGCCTTGTCCTCAGGCGTCGCGTGCTACACTTTCCTTCTTCTAGGACGGGTTTAGGGTTTAGGGCTTAGGGCTTGGGGCTTAGGAGCAGTGGGCAGACCATGGGAGCCTTTGAGGCATCTGGGCTCTGCTTTGCGATTTGATGGGGGGGGGGGGGGGGGGTTGTGTGTTCGTTTAGGGTTTAGGGTTTAGGGAAAGTTTAGGGTTTAGGGTTTAGGATTTAGGGTTTAGGGTTTAGGTATGAAATCGGAAAGCGTCTTTCAACTTTCTACCTGGACGCTCAAGCCGGCTTGAGCCATGCGAGATCCAATTTGATCTTCTACACACATCCAGTTGGTACCGAAATGTACCTTAATCATGTCTACACTCTTCTCTACTAGACCCTTTGTTTGAGGGCGATCAACAGGAGTGGGGCGAAACGAAATTCCACTCAAAGGGCATGTGTCAAGCTTGGCAGCTGACCTGAGCATTGAAAGCCGTGCAGGTTCGTTGTCACTCACGATTTCCACTTCTTTACCCATCATGCCAACCTCTGTCCAGACATGATTCAACGCACGCGCATTCTGAGTAGCATCCGGACCCGTCACACCACACCCCGGCATGCCTGTGAGAACCACTGCTAAAAGCAAAAGCTTCCGACTCCCAAGAAGAGCATAATCACACTGCACCTCTCCAACCCTACTGTGCTTCAGACGTCTGGCAGGCGTGCGACCCTGTGTGCGACAGCATTGCGGACATGACGTGAGGAAGGGAGAATGACCCTGAGATGTTGAAGTCAACTCCACTTCTGGCTCATCGTTGGCTTCAACCTCCCCTTCTGGCAAACGCGGCATCTCCGCTTCTGAATCCTGCCCCCTCTTACTCTCGGACTTCTCAGCTGCTTCGCGTGACTCTGTCTCTTGGTCACTCACAGTACCCCCCCCCCCAATCGGCGAAGCAGTTTCAAGCATCGTGGACTCGTGTCCTTCAAGCGCACAAGAGGCTTGACTCACCTCAGTGCTCACTGTACATGAAAACGTGCGCAAAAGGAAAGACAAGTTGCCAGCTGGTCGTTTCGGTACAGATCGTGGAGGCTGACCCTCCGAATTTCGCCGTCACCTCCCGAGCTTCATCTCCTGAGCACGTAGATCTCCGAGTAGACGCCGATGTCACAGAGCCCTGTTCCATCGGAACCGGCGCATCTTCAAAAGGAACCTGAGGTAGCTGAGCAAATGCCCACCAGCCTCTTTCAATCATTGAAAGTGGGATTTGCGATACTTGGCTCCACTGAACCAAGCCTCAACATCTACGATCCCATGTGTTGGGATGCGCTCGCCGTTTGCTGCTTTGAGTTCCGGAGTGAATCCAGGATAAGAACGAACAACATGATAGAGCCGTGAGGCCTTCTGGCTGAGAATATGGCACGTGGCACCAGAGTCTACAAGCCACTTGCCGAAACAGTCTTCGCCTTGGGTTGCCAACAGCTATTTGCTATGTGTCCAGAACGACCGCAGTTGTAGCAAGTGGTTGATGAAGACCTTTGTGATGTGGTACTGCGTGGTGTGTCTCGTGCCTCCCCGCGCTTGCCATCCGTCTTGGACTTGCCTTGATCTTTCCCCTTTTTCTCCTTTCCTTTGCCGCCTTTCCATCCTTGCCACTGCTGGCCCCCGAGGAGTGTCGCCCACGTGATTCAGTTTCCCGGAATCAAACACCATACGAGTACGCACCTCATAGTTCATCAATTGACAGTACTCACGAACAGGAAGCGGGGACATTTTTCAAGAGAAGCATAACTTTGAGAACATCGCTGATCTCCAACTCTCTTGCAACGACGATGGCATTCGGCATGCAGTTGCAGCATCACATGGACCTCATACACTTCTGCTTCCACCTCGCGTGTGATCTCCCTGATGCTGCGTTGGCTCTTGATGACAAGATTGATAACCTGACTGCGGTAAAACTGAGCTTCCGAGCGTGACTGAAGGCAGAAATCTCCTGTGATTACCCGCAGTGCCTCATAGCCTTTTTTTGTCTCCCAACGGGCTTTGCGCTTCAACCAGTCTGACGATGCTTTCCACTCGGGAGCATCCGGTAAAGCGCTGACGAAGTAAGTACATCACTCGCTGAGATCTGTTCTTTTGTTCTCCCGAGAGGACGGACACATGCAAAGTCAGTGCAAAGCAGTCGTGCGAGAGATAGCTTCCCGAATCTCCGGCGCATAAGCTTCATGAAGTAGACCAGTCCATGACACGAATGATTCCAGCCAACTCTTGTACCCAGCTATCCCGCTGCTTCGGGTAGTCCAATCCTTGAACCCGTGGCTCGGGACAGGTGGTAACCACTTCCTGACTCCACACCTCTCTCAACGGTAAGCAGGGCGGTTCTCCACCAAGTTTTCCATAATTCTCTGTTGGTTCACCATGAGCTGCTGCATCATCACCGTGTTTTGTGAGACCGACTGCGCCAGTACCGCTACTAGGTTCTCCAGAGTCTGACCTTGGGATTCGGGAACCTGGCCTCCCACCGATGGCGCGGATGATGCAGTGGCAGATGCTGCCACTTGTGGATGCTGAGCCCAGCTATTCTGGACTGCAGCGTCGAAGTTCTCAAAAGCACCCGGGCGTGTTCTGAGGAGTTGATCACTATCCTCTCGACCAGCGGCACCGTACGGGCTCGTAGTCCTGGCTCGTGGCCTCAATCCTCGATCCTCAGCCATTGCTCCAAGTGCTCCGCTACCATGTATGAAATCGGAAACCGTCTTTCAACTTTCTATCTGGACGCTCAGGCCGGCTTGAGCCATGCGAGATCCAATTTGATCTTCTACATACATCCAGTTGGTACCGAAATGGACCTTAGTCATGTCTACAGTTTAGGGTTTGGGGTTTGGGGTTTAGGGTTGAGGGTTTTTAGGGTTAGGGTCTAGAGACCTAGGCCAACCCCTTGGCAGCCTTGGAGTGGTCGAAAGCAGACTTTCCACTTGGAGAAAGCTCCTCGATGACCACCTCACGGCTAGGTTTAGGGTTTAGGGTTTAGGGCTTAGGGCTGAGGGCTTAGGGCTTAGGGTTTAGGGTTGAGGGTTTAGGGTTTCGGGTTTAGGGTTTAGGCTTTAGGGTTTAGGCTTTAGGGTTTCATTTTCCCAGCCCCGGCAAGGAAGAATCACAAAGGCTGCCTACGCAAGATCTTAATCTCCTAAAGGGGAATACTAGTGAGCGTCTGAGACGAATAACCCTGAACCCCAAAGTGCTACTTTTGCGCAACCTTTCCTCACCTAACGAAAAATGACTCTATGACTCTATGACCAATATGATAATGGCGCCCAGATATTCGGGGTCGGGTTAGCAAAAGTATCCTTTTGAGCACCTGTGTGGGATTCCACGGCAGGCTTTCAGGATCGCCTGGGCCTGAATCCAAACGCCTGAAGTGTTAGGGTTTAGAGTTTAGGGTTTAGGGCTTGGGGTTGAGGTTTAGGGTTTACAGTTTAGGGTTTAGGGTTTGGGGTTGAGGTTTAGGGTTTAGGGTTTAGGGTTAAGGGTTTAGGGTTGCGACGGGCGTTCGTCCGTGCGGAGGGCTTTCTGAAGCTAAAGCCTAACCCCTCGACCCCATTAAAAGACATACACCCCAAACCCTTAAACCCCAAAACCCTGTCAAGTTTAAATTTAAACCCTAAACCCTAAACCCTAAACCCTAAACCCTAAACCCTAAACCCTAAACCCTGAACCCAATAACGTGTTCTTGCGGTATGCAAGAAAAGTTGGCCTCGTCGTCTGCGGCCGCGTCGGCCATGCTGGGGCTCAGGAGACTACAGGCTCCCCTTCCGCAAGTTAACACAGCAATTAGGGAACGCAGGCTCGGCCCTAGAACCCTAAACCCTAAACCCTAAACCCTAAACCCTAAACCCTAAACCCTAAACCCTAAACCCTAAACCCTAAACCCTACAACCCTAAACCCTGAACTGCTTGAAGCAAACCGAAACACCGAATGGCACAAAATGCCTTGCCTTTCAGGGGGGTCAGCACAAACTTGAGACGAATATCCAGGTCAACGGCCGCAGAGGGGGAGTTTGGGGATTAGGGTTTAGGTTTTAGGGTTTAGGGTTTAGGGTTTAGGGCTGTTTAAGGCTGATGGAGTTTTGGGTTCAGGGCTTCCGGCTGTTTAGGACTTGAGGTCTCAGGGCATATCACCCGGCCCTGTGGACACTCGTTGCACCCTGGAAGCTTGAGACTTGGGATTTAGGGTTTAGGGTTGATGGTAGATAGGCCCTGTTATCCTTGACATATCCCAAGTGGAGCTCTTATTGCTCTTTTGCAACGCTAAGGGATGTCGAGCTGGATCCTTCGCCACTAGGCGAAAGGATATCTTGCAAAAGTCGTCTGCGCTGCTGCACGGCTCTTGGCTGACACACATCACAGACGGTAGTGTACTGCTAAACAGCGGGCGGATGTGCCTGCCGATAGATCACTTGCAGAGCCCGGAAGGTACCTGGAGCCACCTAAACAAGGATTTAGGGTTTCGGGTGTAGGGTTCAGGGTTTGGGGCTCAGGGTTTAGGGTTGGCACGATTGCTTGGAAGTGAACAGAAGCCCCTAGTCTTGGAAGAGCTCGTCATGCTCATACAACATGCTGGAGTATGCCAACCTACCAGCCGATGCACTTTAGTCTGGGGTCGTCAATACTAATCGTATTCCTAAACCCTAAACCCTAAACCCTAAACCCTAAACCCTAAACCCGAAACCCTAAACCCTAAACCCTAAACCCTATTCTAATTATTAAGGCCCCTATAGTAGTTTGGGGTAGCGCTGGAGGGAAGGCAGGAAGGGCCGGGAGGACGGTTGGTGGCCGGGAACACGCTCAACAGAACCTTAGGGTTTAGGGTTTAGGGTTTTAGGGTTTAGGGTTTAAAAGATTTTAAAAAACACTGCTGATGATGGTGATGATGGTGCTGCTGCTGATGATGTCGACAACAGCAAGTAGATAATACGGCAGTATTAAGTACATGTTAATAAGCGAAAGGGAACAACAGCAAACCAGAAGCAGAAGCGATAAAGCACATCCTTGTATCAAGTCATAGAACATAATGAGCAAGACCTAACAAGACCGCAAGTAAAAATGAGTTATCCACAGCCCCAAGAAGACCCAAGTAAGAAACAGGGCCAGCAGCTAGAACTAGGCTTTAGGGTTTAGGGTTTTATGGTTTTGGGTTTAGGTTTAGGGCTTAGGGTTTAAAGTTTAGGGTCTAGGGCCTAGTTTAGGGTATCGGATTTCAGGCATCGGTAACTCGGCACAGGAACCCTAAACCCTAAACCCTAAAACCCTAAACCCTAAACCCTAAACCATAAATTTAAACCCTAAAGTCCAGGCCAAAGGCTGAAGGCTTTGCAAATGAGTGCGTGGTCCCACTGCTGTAGGCACCGGGACAAGAAAATAGCTAGCGGGGAAGGTGACGCAGTGGCTTACTGGCACCTGCCTTGAACCCAACACTTTAGGGTTTAGGGTTTTAGGGTTTTAGGGTTTAGGGGTTTAGGGTCTAAACCCTAAGTCCTAAACCACCTAGAAGCCCATCGAACCTCCCCAACCCTCTGCCCTCCAGCCCTACATTTGCCCTGGAAAGCTTTAGTTGTCGAGCGACGCTTATATGGTCACTTCTCTGAAATATGGCACGTTTTGGGGTCCTTTTTATAAGGCGGCCCCTCTTATGTAGGGTACCCCGAAAAGGGACCCTAATTTTGAGAACTGAACACATATGCCTAAGAGGAACACAGCTTCAAACCTGAACATTGAAACTTCGACTTTGCTGTAGGTTTTAGGGATTTAGGGATTTAGGGATTTAGGGTTTCAGGGTTTTGGTGCTTGAGGGTTCTGGGCTTCCGGGGGCGCCTTTTCCGCTGCAGTTTTCAGCCCTAACCCTAAACCCTAAACCCTAAACCTAAACCCTAAACCCTAAACCTAAACCCTAAACCCTAAACCCTAAACCCTAAACCCTAAACTCTACATCCTAGATCCCTAAATCCCTAAACCCTACAGCGAAGTCGAAGTTTCAATGTTCAGGGGTCTTGGCTGAGGTTCAGGCGGGTGGTCTGGCAGTGGGCCGACCCGTCTCGTCTTCGGAGTGTAGTAAAGTTGAAGCCCTGAAACCCCTCAACCCAAAATCCAGGGCTTGGGGAACTTCTAAGTTTCTAACCCTAAACCCTAAACCCTAAACCCTAAACCCTAAGTTGCAACTTCTGAGACTCCTTCCCCGGAAAGCAGAAGGAAAGCTGCGGCTTTCGGGCGCGTCAGGGCATGCCAGCCGTGACGAGTCCAAGGTTTCTCTAGTTTAGGGTTTAGGGTTTGGGTTTAATTTAGGAGTACCTTCAACTCGACATATCCTTAGAAGCTTCAACTCTACTTCTTCTATGCGCACTTAACCCTATAGACCCTAAGCCCTAAACTCCCTAAGGTAAGAACACAGGGTTTCGGGCCCCTCTGTACTTTGGGGTGTAGGGCCTAAGGACGTTGGGAATGGTTTTGATTTGAGAGCTGAAGGCTTAGGAAATCTGGTTAGGTGTAATGTACCGCTACTACCTTAGGGAGTTTTGCGTTTAGGGTTCAGGGTTTAGGCCTGGAGCCCTATAAACTATACACCCGATAAACCCTGAACAGGCCAAGCCCACGAACCCAACAAACCAAAAAGACTTGTAAAGCTACAAAACCCCGTGAACCCTATACACCCTACCAGTCTTGAAAGCCTGCCAGCCCGTTAAGCCCAAGAAGCCCCGCAACCTTGCAAGCCCTATAAACCCCATAGCCCCCTATGAACCCTAAAAGCCCTCTAAACCACAGAACCTTAATTACACAAAACCCTATACCCTAAACCCTAAACCCTAAACCCCTAAACCTCCCCTGTAGCTACCAAATGCGCCAGAAGAAGCCGCAGCCGCGACCCCGTCGAAAACTGCCGGCTGGTCAGTAGCTTGGTTCGTGTCGAGAGGGGCTTCTGAGGGTTTAGGGTTTAGGGTTTAGGGTTTAGGGTTTCGGGTTTCGGGTTTAGGGTCTGTAAGGGAATTTGTAGAATTTTATGGCGGGCTCTTTCAAAGGTTTTAGGAGGGGTTCTTGATGGAGACTATGAAGGTTTACATGGTTCTACAGATGATAAGGGTCCATGAGGGTGTTATCTGGGCTTATAAGGGCTTTTCAGGTTGTAGGGGTTGGGGCTTTGGGGTTTAGGGTTGGGGGATGTAGCTGATTTGAAGGGACTTGTAAATGGATCACAAGATGTTAACACACGATATAAAAAAGTATTAACTGTATTAACAGCATTGATACTATTCACAGTGTTAATAGTAGGAATAGTGTCAATAGGACTATTAGTATGAATAGTGGTAATCGCATTGAAACTATGAATAGTATTAATACTATTAACTCGGGAGTTCCCCCTGGTCCTATCAGTCCTTCATGGGGATTATAGCACTGTGCCCCCTACTATAGTCCCTATCAAGGACTGCAAGTATAAAAGGGAACATCCCAACCAGTAATAGTATAAGGTTTGGCTGCACTTAGGAGGGTAGTGAAAAAAACAAACTTTTTGCTGCCTCATGAATTATAAACCCAATAAACCCAATAAGGCTAAGGATCTAACGTTTCAATAAAAAGCACCACAGAGAAGGGTTCGGCAAATGCTTGATATCAAGCCTTCGGTGCTTTGGGCTTTGGGGAAGAAAGGGTTTAGGGTTTAGGGTTTAAGGTTTGAGGAACTTGGGGCTTCCCTAAGCGGCTGAATACGCGACTACGAACGTACCGCGCGCGCCCTAAACCCTAAACCCTCAACCCGAAACCCTAAACCCGAAACCCTATACCCGAAACCCTAAACCCGAAACCCTACACCTTCTGTTACCTGCCAACTGTCGTGCTCTGGAGGTTGGAAGCGTCGGGGTTTGACCAGCTGGGATCTTCGACGAGCATATAAAAGACTCACAGAGTCGGATCCCGAAACAGAGGGACGGCCCTTGTGGTTTAGGGTTAGGGTTTAGGGTTTAGGGTTTAGGGTTTAGGGTTTAGGGTTTAGGGAAGAGGCTGCAGGGGTTGAGCGCTAAAGATTCGACCGCAGGGGCCGAAGCAGTAGCCCCCCCAAACCCTGAACCCCAAGTGCGCAGCTGGGAGCCTGATTAGGGCTTAGGCTTTAAGGTTTAGGTTTAGGGTTAGGGTTTAGGGTTTAGGGTTTAGGGTTTAGGGTTTAGGGTTTAGGGTTTAGGGTTTAGGGTTTAGGGTTTAGGGTTTAGGGTGTAGGGTTTAGGGTTTAGGGTTTAGTGTTTAGGGTTTAGGGTTTAGGGTTGAGGGTTTAGGGTTTAGGGTTTAGGCTTTGGGCTTTAGGCTTTAGGCTTTCGCCTTAAGGCTTTAGGGTTTAGGGATAGGGTTTAGGGTTTAGGGTTTAGGGCTTCTCTTGGTAGCCCGGGTAACCATGTTGTATTAAGGGCACCCCTCTTTTGGGTTGGTTTTTCTGGATAAAGGAACCCAGAGAACTCAGAAAAAGAGTAAAGTGTACCACTGGGCGGCCAAGGCTTTCACCCTAAACCCTAAACCCTAAACCCTAAACCCTGAACCCTAAACTCTAAACCCTAAACCCTGAACCCTAAACCCTAAACCCTAAACCCTGAACCCTAAACCCTAAACCCTAAACCCTGAACCCTAAACCCTAAACCCTAAACCCCCAAGCCCGCAACCCTAATCCCCTTATCGGGTTCTTGCAGAGCAGCTGGGAGGGCTGAGATCTTGAGGCCAAGGATGTGGAGAGAGACTTTTGAAAACAAGTCAACCCTAAGGCAGGTTAGGGTTCGGTTTGGGGTTTAGGGTTTAGGGTTTAGGGTGTTAGGGTTTAGGGTTTTAGGGTTAGGGTTTAGGGTTTAGGGTTTAGGGTTTAGGGTTTAATTAGGGTTTAGGGTTTAGGGCTTTGACATTCACAAGGGCCATAGTCCCTGGTCCGACCCAGGAGCGGTCAAGCTGGTATCAAACTTTTGTGCTGTGAGCTCCATGTCTTTATGGCCTCCGCTGCTTGCTAGCCCAGCAACCATATTGTAATAAAGGCACCCTTTTTGGGGTTGGTTACCTTATAGGGGAACCCAGAACCCAAAAAAAAGTCTTAAGGGTACCACTGGGCTACCAAGGTTTTAAAAGCAGCCTTCCCACTTCTGCGCAGGCATTGGCGTCGAGACAGCGCCTGCGCTGAGTGGATGGATAGGCAGTGAGAGCCTCGCCAGCTTCCCTGACGATGTAGCTAGGGTTCAGGGTTTAGGGTTTAGGGTTTAGGGTTTAGGGTTTAGGGTTTAGGGTTTAGGGTTTAGGGCACCTTTTCGGAAGGAGCAAGCCAGGGTGATGCTGGCTGGCGATGCTGATTTCAAGCACCTGGTGTCCTATACAGCACTCGTTTGTATGTCTTCTCCCTCGGATATGATCTCAGACTGCACGTCCAGCTCCGTGAGGGGAATGAGGCCTGCCGTTTCTGCATTCAATACCCCTGAATCACCTGCAGAAAAAGAGAGGGAACATACCCTACGGGTCCTATGTAGGGACTTTCGGGCCCAAGTATATATCAAGTGGGTACATGGGCCCTTAGGGATTGTTCCCAAGGGTCTACTTGATGATGTTCGCAAGCATCCAACTACGAACTGATCAGGGCACCTTTCCACGACCATATGGGCTGGGAGCTTAGGGTTTAGGGTTTAGGGTTTAGAATTACACGCTGGTGTCCGAAATTGGCGGTACCTTATGGGGATTCCCTGCTGTTTGGGGTCTATGTTAGGGGTCCTCTCTTTTCGTAAACCCCATATATAGCAATGAAACCTTCTAAGTAACCCTAAACCCTAAACCCTAAACCCTAAACCCTAATAAGGAGGACCCAAGAAGGGGCCCGAATCCAGAGAGCTAGCCTTCACAGGGTTCAGCAGGATGAGGATGGCAGGGCTGAGGCTTTGAGGCTTAGGGTTAGGGGCTTTAGGGGGCTTTAGGGGGGTTTAGGGTTTAGGGTCTAGGGTTTAGGGTTTAGGGTTTAGGCGCTTTAGGGGGGTTTAGGGGGGTTTAGGGGGGTTTAGGGGGGTTTAGGGGGGTTTAGGGGGTTTAGGGGGTTTGCCTACTTACCTATTCTACCTCCTGTACCAGTCGTGGCAGTGGCAGTCCTGTTTCGTCGGCAGTGATCTGGTGATGATCACCTGTAGCAGTCGAGCTGTCTGAACCAACCCTTCACGTGGCTTACTGATTCAGGGTTACTTGGACTACAGCGGGCTCGAGAATAAAACTCACAATAGTCCATCAGAATCGTCCCTCCTCTGGTGGGGTCGGGGGTGGGGGAGAGGTACGAGGCTTCCCCCTTTGGAAACTTCGAGCGCTAAAGGAAAGACACGTCAGAGCCCTCAACAGAAGAAAACAAACAAGAAAAAAACAACAAACAGCCCTAAGCCCTCGATCCTTCAGGGTTCGAGGCTTAGGGTCCCTGCTAGCCCAGGAACTAACCCTAAGGGTCCATGCACCTTATTAATGTATACTTGGGCCGCACAGTCCGTATATAGAAGGTACTTTAAGGCCCAAGTATTTTTAGGTACATGGACCCTCAGGGTAACATACAAAAAATAAGAAGAGACTACGAAGTAAATCTCCTAGACCCGACTCAGGGTCGCGACCTTACAAAAACTTGGATGAGCCCCCACTAACCTCGAAACCGCCAAACCCTAAACCCAGACCCTCAGGCTTATGGTGCATATATCGTTAGAACCCTAAACCGTATCAACCCTAACTCTAAGTAAGCCCTGAAACCCGTAAACCCTATAATTTGAGTGTAGGCTGCATGGTTGAGGGCCTGGAGCTGTCAGGAGCTAGGTTTGAGGACGGGTTTAGGGTTTAGGGTTTAGGGTTTAGGGTTTAGGGCTTTTGTCTGCCTTCGTTGGCAGGTTTAAGTAGGGCTTAGGGTGGGGAAGGATGAAAGGATCCAACTGCTTCCAAGAGGCCAACATCGTCACCACCTGCACATTGGGGCTCCGGGTCTTTAGGGTTTTTTGTGCTTTAAATCAGGGTTTAGGGTTTAGGGTTTAGGGTTTAGGGTTTAGGGTTTAGGGTTTAGGGTTTAGGGTTTAGGGTTTAGGGAACCCTAAACCCTAAACCCTAAACCCTAAACCCTAAACCCTAAACCCTAAACCCTAAACCCTAAACCCTAAACCCTAAACCCTAAGCCTCACTCCCCAACCCCAACCCCTAAACCCAGATTTGGGTACTCAAAAGGCATAATCCTAGACTCGAAGTCTAGGGATCCTTCAGCACCCTTCTAGGGATCACTCAGAGGCAGGGTATCAAAAGGGATCCCTAAACCCTAAACCCTAAACCCTAAACCCCAAACCCCAAACCCCAAACCGTAAACCCTAAACCCTAAGCCTAAACCCTAAACCCCAAACCCTGAACCCCAGACCCGACCCCTAAAACCCCAGCAAAGCGCCTTGGTCTGGTCGCGGCTTCTCGTCCTTCACGCCCTGCATGACTTTTGCCACCTGGTGAGTTTTTTCTGCGAACAGGGCGGGAACCTCTAGCCCTGAGCCCTGAACCCTAACCCTCAAGCTTAAACCCTAATCCCTCTAAAATCGTTGAAGAGCAGGGCTCGGGAGGGCTTCAGGGTTTAGGGGTTTAGGGGGTTTTGGGCGTTTGGGGGGCTCAGGGGGTCTAGGGTTTACATGGTTTGCAGTGCCGTGCCCAGGGTGGCTCCTGGATTCGAACACAGGTTCAGGGCAAAAAGCCCCCAAACCCAGAACATAACAGCTTCAAACAAGAGTTTAGGGTTTAGGGTTTAGGGTTTAGGGTTTAGGGTTTAGGGTTTAGGGTTTAGGGTTTAGGGTTTAGGGTTTTTAGAAGGTTTCAGAGTCGGCAAGGCAAAGGGAGGTCGCAGCGCTCAACAGCGCAAGGGTTGACAAAGAGCCGAAGGTTTAGGTAACTTGGGTTTGCCGAAGCCCTAAACCCTAAACCCCAAGCCCCAAACCCTAAACCCTAAACCCTAAACCCTAAACCTAAATCAGAGACTCAAGGCCTACACCCCTTGCAGAGGGGGGGGGGGCTTTAAGGGGACCAGTCCCCCGCAACCCCTTAAAAACCTTTCCTGGGACGTTCCGGGACCCCCGGCTCGTGGGCCCTTGTTGATGGGCCCCTATACTTGCTGCCACCACTCCCTCTCTCTGGGACTGCAGGCTCTGCACCCCCCATTTCAAACCCTATCCCCTAAACCCTTAAAAACCCTTAAAAACCCTAAACCCTAAACCCTAAACCCTAAACCCTAAACCCTAAACCCTAAACCCTAAACCCTAAACCCAAATCACAGCAAACCCTAAACCCTACACGCCCTAGCTCGCACGCATCGAGAGCCAGCCTCGGATTTGGTCATGTCGAACGAGTACGTAACCCCTTCCGTCTCCACTTCCTGCAGGAGTTCGGGGTTTCTGTAATTCTTACGAGCTATATAACAGAAAAAACACACACATGAATAATTATGTAGATGCAATATAATATAACTTATACAGATAAAATGCAGGTGTTTAGGGTGAATAGGGCGGGTGAGTTCCTCCTCCTGACAAAAGCCCCGCGGAAGATGCTGTTTTCAGCGGCCTGCTCCCTACGTCCCACTCGGGCCCCGACCCCCAAATGTGCAACGTTAGACTTTCAAGCTCTAAAGCATTTGCGGCCCCTAAGTTAGGGGGTTTGGGGTTTGGGGCTTAGAGTTTTAAGGCTTTCCGATTGAGGGTTTGGGGTTTAGAGAAGACAAAGTGGCTGGGGCGTAGAGTCTTGGGCTACCTCTCCAAGGCCTAACACCCACAGCGCAGGCCATAACACTGTGAGGATCCATGCTCGAAACTGCTAAACTCCTAAACTCCTAAACTCCTAAACTCCTAAACCCTAAACCCTAAACCCTAAACCCTAAAACCCTAAACCCCAAAAACCTAAACCCTAGCCCAAGCCCTAGATGGTCCTCCGTGTGAGTGGTTCGCTCCACTTCTTGACCATGATCGTCCAGAGTCTTCTCCACGACAGTGATATGCCGCTTCTTAACCTTGCGGGTTTAGGGTTTAGGGTTTAGGGTTTAGGGTTTAGGGTTTAGGGTTTAGGGTTTTCCCGAAATAGGGGTACCCTTTGGGGGGGGGGGGGGTCCCTTTAAGGGGATTCTATTCTATCTGGGGTATGAAAGGGGTACCCTATTTTGGGAAATACCGTTATGGGCTTGCCTACACTCTGAATCCTTAGGGCTTTGCCCAGAATACTCTGATGCAAGACGATCTTCGGACGCGACGAGAAACCCTAAAGCCTAAGCCCCACCAAGCCAGAAGCCTAAACCCTAAAGCCCTAAAGCCCTAAAGCCCTAAAGCCCTAAAGCCCTAAAGCCCTACAGCCCTAAAGCCCTAAAGCCCTAAAGCCCTAAAGCCCTAAAGCCCTAAAGCCCTAAAGCCCTAAAGCCCTAAAGCCCTAATTAAAGCCCTAAAGCCCTAAAGCCTTAAAGCCCTGAACCCTAAACCTAAAACAACCCTAAACCCTTAATCACTTGAGTTGTGTTTGGGGCTGGTTTTTTTTCAAACCCCCGTACTTCTAAGGATGTGGGGTTTTCTTCTTTTTGTGGGGTTTTCTTATTTTTTTGGCTGGGGTTCGGGGGGGGGGGGGGGGGGGGTGCAGGGAAGCCATCCGCGCAAAAAGTTGAAGGGCTTGGATTTTCTCACGACCACCGCCTAGGTGTAGAACCTAAACCGCAAACTTCCGACATTTAGCACATCCAGGCGGCCAGCACTACACCCCTAACCCGAACCCTGAACCCTAAACCCCAAACCCTAAAACCCTAAACCCTAAACCTGAACCCCCTAAACCCTAAACCCTAAACCCTAAACCCTAAACCCTAACCCTAAACCCTAAACCCTAAACCCTAAACCCTAAACCCTAAACCCTAAGCCGGAAGTGCAGCCTGGCAGCTAGCTCAATGTACTTTCGAACGTGTTCCATCTCACCACCTGGGCGCATCTCTGGCCATAGAGGGTTGGGTGTGCGAACAAGTCGCCCAAACGAGACGACTCTCAGCTGAACCGTAGAACCCCTTAAACGTAGAACCCCGCAACCACTCCCCAGGATATGGAAGGCCCCAAACCCTGAACCTCCCTAGAACCATATGAACCGAAGGAGTGGATGAATAGTAGAAGTAGCAATACTAGACGCAATAATACTACCCGATTTTCATTCTATACTAACCGACAGTAAGCGCAAGGCTGTGCTACGCTCGCAAAAAAGGTTTCACTGCTGTACGACAGCTAAATACTAGAGCAGGTGGCGAGGGGTGTTTCCATGCATTCTATAGCAGACTTTAACAGGCCAGACTACGACGTACCACTCACACACACACACACATGTGTGTGTGTATATATGTATAGAGATATATACACTCTCATGTACACTGTGAGATGTTATATGTTCTGAAGCATGCACGATAAACTATTACCTTAAACAACAGAACTTGGGGGGGGGGGGGGTTCAATATACAAGGGGCTTAGGGGGGGGGAGGGGTTCGCAGGGGGTCGTAGCTTGGGGCATTTATGAGTCGCTGCCACTCAGCTCCCGGCCCACGGTCGACACGGAACTGGCAGGCTTGGAGGCTTTTGGTCGTACCCTGTACAACCCAAGGGCCTATACTTCAGAAGCCTTTAAAGGAGGTCCCCTTAGATTTGGGTTTAGAGTTTAGGGCCTAGCACTTCGGGTTCAGGGCGGTTCGGGTTTCTAAATGAAGCATACCGATTTTGGGCTACTTGGAGCCGCAGGATAGAGGTGTCAGGGCGGAGGCTTTCAGGCACGGGGCTTCTTAAGGACTACCGAAAAGAAAGCCCACAATACCTAAGTAGCTCTTAGTTGCAGCCCCTCTATGACCCCCAAACGGCCCCTTATAAGGGCTCCCTCCAGAAGTTAGGTCCCATGCAGAAACAACCGGGTGGTCCCTCTTGGATTTATCAAGATACCTTGCGCCCTAAATCCCTTAGGTCTTACGGAGACTCTTGCTACTAAACCCTAAACCCTAAACCCTTGGGTAAAGCTTGACAAAAATGCCTGCAGGGCTGCTAGGCAGGGGATTCGTGGCTTGAAGGCTTGCGGTTGGAGGCCCCCTCTGGGGCTTTGGGTTTGAGCACTTTTTGGGGTTTAGGGTTTAGGGCTGGAGCATCGTGAGGGCTCAGGAAAGGGGCGGCTTGACTTATGGAACCCTAAACCCTGAACCCTAAACCCTAAACCCTAGACCCCTAAGCCCCTAAGCCCCTAAGCCCCTAAGCCCCTAAGCCCCTAAGTCCCTAAGCCCCTAAGCCTCGAAGCCCATGCCTTGCTTCGGTTTAAGACTGGGCTCAGATTTACCCTACTTTGGAGTAGACCCTGGAAAAAAGTATATACTGTACCGTTTTAAAATTTGTAGCTATAATAGGAACCCAGAAAAAAAGTATAGTACTCCAAAACCCAGTCTAGATGGGCCTCGTGGTGGAGGTCGACGAGACGGAGGAAGCTCCAAGAGAAACGGTACCCCCTCCGTCCGTGAGCTGATGGAGGTGGTAGGAGGCCTGCATGCGGGCAGTGGTGAGGGTTTAGGGTGTAGGGTTTAGGGTTTGTTTAGGGGTACTGTTATTCTAGGAGCTTAGGTTTCGTGATCTATCCTGAATCCGAGGTCCTAAATCCTCAGACGAACACAAATTTAGACCCCTGCATGGGCATGCAGGGACTGTTGTTTAGGGTTTAGGGTTAAGGGTTAAGGGTTTAGGGTTTAGGGTGACGGGAGCGAACGAGAATACTTCTATACCCTGAGCCGTAGACACTAGTAAGATTGCCGGGAAAGGCAAAAAGCAAATCCCGTTCACTCAGAGCTGAATATACTGCGGCATGCCCAAGTCAAGAATTGCTAGCCCTAAACCCTACACCCAAAACCCCTAAACCCGAAACCCTAAACCCTAAACCCTGAACCCTAAGCCCCAAACCCTGACAGCAGAACGGCCAGAACTTCATCTCTTCCAGGTTTCGGGTGTACCAAGTTCCCCAGAGAAGAAGGTACGCATTCACGTGGCTTCTGTAAACCGCCCCTACCCCCTAATATCTGTAGGGTTTAGGGTTTAGGGTTTAGGCTTAAGGGTTTAGGGTTTAGCGTTTAGGGTATAAGTGCTCCCCATACACGATAATACAACTATCATTGGAGTATTTGCTATTAGGGGGTAGGGGGTGGGGTTAATATTGGCGGGAAGGAATTAGTTTGAGGTTGTATATAGTGAGTTAGTAAGTTGGCACCTGAGTCTTTGTGGCCAGTATTGTGGGTTTGGGTGTCCGGGTATGTCTGTTGTGGGCATGGGTGTTTCTTGATGCATCTGTGGCCAAAATCTTCCAGAACTCCTTGTGGCGGACAGAGCGGAGCCTAAACTGGTGCTTAGCATTCAGGGTCTAGGGTTTCTGGTTGTACTGCTTGACTTAGAAAGGGCCCGCAGGCATTTTCCAGGCTTCTGTGCCTGAACCGCCTCACATTTGCTGCTGTTGTATGACTTCATTACATCGCCACAATGAACTCAACTGTTCAACCTGGCCGGCATGAACAAAGCACGGCCTAAGCTCTAAAGTGAAACTGAAGATGTAGCTCAGGCATGTTTGTCGGTGTTCAGCAGACATTCTTGTTTGCATCAAGGCTTCTGGAGCAACTTTGGAAAATGGCTTCGCGAAGCAGCGCGTGGCAGCTCGGTGAAATTAGAACCCTGGTCATCAAAGGGCCGAGCCCCCTCAAGTCGCAGGTAAACAGAGCCCCAGGTAGGTCGGCCACCTCCCTAAACCCTAAACCCTAAGCCCTAAACCCTATAAACCCTATAAAGCCTAAACTACTCTCAACTCACCGCCCTCACGACTTCCCCACGGCTGAGTCCGCCGCAACTCCCCTCGCAATGCTCATGTCGGTCGGATCCTCCGTGTCCTCCTGGAGTGGATAGGGTTTAGGGTTTAGGGTTTAGGGTTTAGGATTTAGGGTTTAGGGTTTAGGGTTTATAGGGTTTAGAGTTTATAGGGTTTAGGGTTTATAGGGTTTAGGGTTTAGGGGTTAGGGTTAAGGGTTTAGATTTTAGGTTTAGGGTTTGGGGTTCTATGAGTTACCCTCAGCCCTATGTCGAGCAGGGCACAAGTTGAACTATGGGATAATGTAGGGAATTTACGACCTCATAGCCCTGCCCTGACTACAAAACCACAAAGTCCCAAACCCCAATCCCTGAAGCCCTGAGGCCGTGCATCCGGAATACTAGAGCCCGGTTAGGTTGAGGATTTAGGGGTTAGGATTTAGGGTTTCCGTAACCTTGTAACCCTGAAACCTGAACCTTACCACCCCGAACGCCCTGAAAGCCCTAAAGCGCTGTGAGCCTTTGGGGTTCAGGGTTGCGAAAACCCTAAGCCCTATAAACCCTAAGCCCCCTAAACCCTAAATACCAAACCCTAAACCCTAAAAACCTACACCCTAAACCCTAACCCTAGACCCTAAACCCTAAACCCTAAACCCTAGACCCTAAACCCTAAACCCTAAACCCTAAACCCTAATTAAACCCTAAACCCTAAACCCTAAACCCTAAACCCTAAACCCTAAACCCTAAACCCTAAACCCAACCTCCCCGAGGAAGAGGATCAAGAAGCGGAGGATCACGGGTATGATCGCCGCGAGGGTGGCCACAACCACCAACACTTCAGTGGCAGTGTCCTGGGATCCTAAACCCTAAACCCTAAACCCTAAACCCTATAAACCCTAAACCCTAAACCCTGAACCCCAAACCCTAAGCAGCTTGGAGCTTCGCATCTCGGGCTATGCTTCCACTTGCTGGCAAGAGGCCGACCACCCTGAGATGACGAAGAGCAAGAACCTTGCAAAGCTACTGTAGCCCTAAACACTAAGCCCTAAGCCCTAAGCCCTAAGCCCTAACCCTAAACCCTAAACCCTAAACCCAAAACCCTAAACCCAACAAATGATCAGCAGGCTTTCACCTCAAACCGTATCGCACGAGCAACTCTCCGGCTTTCTTCCCTGTTGACCCTTACCCGACTAAGCCCTAAAGCGCCAACAACGTGTTTAAATCCCACAGCCCCATAACCCCAAACCGTTAAAACCCCGAAACCTACACACCCTAACCACCCTAAACCCTAAACCCTACATACCCGAAGCACAGCCTGCAAATAGCAACCAAAACCCGACACCCAAGACTGGATCTGGATTGCGGGTTCAGGGCTCAGGGTCCAGGGTTCAGAGTTTAGGGTTCAGGATTTAGGGCTTAGGCTCTGGATCTAGGGTTCAGGGTTTATCGGCCAGGCGGCACATAGATGAGCACGTGGACGGTGACTTCCTTGCACTGTGCCCAGTTCAGCTTTGGGCTGCGAGGTGAGTGTCGTTGCAGTCTCATGGCAGATGGGACCCTAAACCCTTAGTCGCAAATCCTAACCCAAAACCCAAAACCCAAAACCCTAAACCACCCAAGATGTTCATTAACCCTAGACCCCATGGATTTTGGGGTATTCGAAGGGCATGATTCGGAGGCCAGGGAGGAGGTAGCAGGGATGCGTAGATGTCTTCGAGCTTAGAATGACGAGGTGTTTTGAAACTGTTACTCCGGAATGCATCCTCGGCCTCAAACCCTTAAGCAACCACGGGGCAACCAGCCAACAAACCTATATCCTAGAGCCGAGACGCCCAGGGCCCTTAACTCTAAACCTGTCAACCCCTTGATCCCATGAGCTGACGTACCAAAACATCCCTTGAATCTTAGTGTTTCGGGACTTTAGGGCCTACGGGGTCTACGACCTCCCCTCGAGCGTTGATTCTGTCTGTCTAGGACATACTTGGAGGTTCATGGTACTTATGAACCAATTATAACTGTACTTATACATGTACTTAGAACCATATTAGGGCACTTAAGGGGCTTACAAGTGGGTTAAAAGTACAGTTGTAATTGGTTAAGAAGTACCATGAACCTCCAAGTAGGCTTAGGGTCTTGGACATGCTCGTAGGGCTCATAGGGTTTCAGGGCACAAGCTCCTCTAAGTAGCCGAGAACAACCATCTTGATATGCCCTAAGGCACAAGCCCAAGGAAACACTTTGGCGCTACATTTGTGAGAGGAACACCTGCAAAACACACCAAAACAATAGTCTTTGTGTCAAAGTTACTGGTAGAATAAACGGTTCCTGAGACCTTAAGGGAAACAACACAACTTTCCTAACGCTTTGCGAGGGGGGGGGGGTGATCCAAGCGTGGGCACTCTCGGGCTCTCGGTTATCATGTGTTACATCGCTTTTATTTGACGGGCCCATAGGGAGACTTACCGCGATCCCTTGTTCACCCATTTCGTCGACCTGCATTGCCAAGTGGCCCAGTCGTTGAGATAGGTCCACACGTACGGCTGGAGGGTGGCTTCAAGGATGACGTACCTGGGTGGAGGGTTCAGGGCGGAGGGTTCAGGGTTCCAGGAGGCACGACCCGCAACCCGCAAATCCCAGCCGCCCTTCCTTTGAGTGCCCCAGAAAACCGATTCTGTGACCTGTGAGTTTTTGGGGAAACACCATGAGCCTAAAAGCCCAGGCCCTGGATCATCTAGGTCCCGGGCCCCAATGTGATCAGCATATACACAAGAGGTAGTCCAGCAAGATCTCTTCGCATCAGCATCGCGTAGATGATGACTGCAAATCCTCAAGTTCCGTGAACTTGGTGGAGATCGTGCCCCAAGACATGACATAGGGCATAGGGCATAGGGCATAAGGCATAGGGCATAGGGCATAGGGCACAGGGCTTAGGGCATAGGGCATAGGGCATAGGCATAGGGCTTAGGGCTTATTGTCAACACAAGACTCTACAATCGGGTTGCTTTCTGTTCTGGCCCCTCTGTCCAACAAACAACCACATAAGCCTGGGAAGCCTTGGTTCAGGCACCTGCGTCTACACTCAACCCTGGACCTTGCTTGGGATGTTCCCCCTTGTACTAAGTCCTTAATTAAGATTACAGCACCCCCCCCATTGTCATCCCTACTGAGGACTGTTAGGATAAGGGGGAACATCCCAACCATCCCAACCTAGACCCTATAAACCCTTATGACTACTTTGTGCTTGAGAACCCCCCCAAAAGATTAAAAACAAATATTTAACAAGTTTGCTTAATAAGGAAGACTTTTGTGTTTTGTTCCTTGCTTTGTTGTTTTTTTTTGGGAGGTGGGGTTCTTAAGCAAATGGTAGTCATGCGTTGGGATGTTCCTCAGCATACTTTAACAATCCTGAGGGAAATTTAGTATCCCCTATTATAATCCCTATTAAGGACTGTTAGTATAACGAGGAACATCCCAATGCCAAGACATAAGGGTTAAGAAACTGAAGAGCTTCCGTGGGGTCGGTTCCTTGTAGTAGTTGCTTTCCACACACACACAATCGCTACAAAATCGGGTCAGGGCTGCAGCCCTTCAGCGTTCACTCCAAGGCTACCAATTGCCTATGAACCCCCCCCCCCCCGCCAAAAAAAAAAAAAAATCTTTTTGATAAGGGTAATATCTAGGGATTGTTATCCTTTTTGTGGGGGGTTGGTTCTTAAGCAAGTAGTAGAAGGAGCTTGCCCTACCATCCGAATCTCCAGATCTCGCTGTTTGCCCTTTTCCCCTTCTGGGGGGGTCGTAGGGTTCCTTACACAACGCCATATTTCTGGTTTACGGTTCATGCAGTTTCCTGGGTTACAGGTACTTCCAATCAATTTAGGACATAACTCACGTCATGCGTCTTGTCAGGAGCAAGATGAAGCACCAGGAATACGACAGAACTCGCCTCAGCTCCGCTCCGCTGCGGGTTGCAGGAATTAGGGTTTAGGGTGTCGGGTTTGGGTTTATGGTTTAGGGTTTACGGCTAGGGTTTAGCGTGTAGAGAACCCTAACCCATGCCTAGGCCGCATGCTGCGGCTTAGGTTTGGGGCGTTTAGGGCTTCAAGTTTAAAGGGCTTTTGGGGTTCAGGGTTTAGGGTTAAGGTTGGGATTTCGTAAAGGGCATGTAGGGTTTTATACTTGTGATAAAGGTTTTTCGGGTATCCAGAGAAGTGCCTCCCGATGTAGAGCCTCACAGCCATATGGTCTAGACCCAAGAGGAACCCTAAACCCTAAACCCTAAACCCTAAACCCTAAACCCTAAACCCTAAACCCTAAAACCCTAAACCCTGAACAGTAACCTAGGAATGCAAAAGGGTGCCCTTTTTGTTTCAAAGGTGTTTAGAAGGGAACCACCTAAACCCGAAAAAAGGGAACAAGGGCCTACTTCGGATCCTAGTGGTTACTTCTCAAAAAATAGGGTCCCCTTTTTGGGGTACCCTAAATAACAGGGGCCGCCTTTTACTAGTAACACCAACAAAGGGCCATGCTTTAGTGGGTTAAGGTCTCCAGGCTATAGTTTGTATAGTCACTGGGCTCCCCCTACGGCCTAAACCCTAAGCCCTAAACTCCAAACCCTAAACCCGAAACCCGAAACGCTAAACCCTACACCCTATCCTCCACACGGCTTTAACGGCTTCTTTTCGGAGCTCTTCAGCCAAAGCCGCTTGAATGCCCGGGCGCCCGGGATGGTCCATCTGAGAGCGAGAGGAACCCCAAAAGGTTAGGGTTTAGGGTTTAAGGTTTAGGGTTAGGGTTTAAGGTTTAGGGTTTAGGCTTCAAGGTTAAGGGTTAGGCCCCCAGTGACCGGTAAAAAAGGGCACCCTCAGTTGACGTAATCGAACCCAAACAGAGGGAAAAAGAATCCTGACGGGCGCTGAACCCTAAACTCTAGAAGGACAATTCTGACTGAATAGGGCGCCGTGTTGAGAGCTGGCAAAACCCAAGATTTGGGGAAGAAACTGCAGGATTTGCCGGGTTTTGCTTTGAACGCCGGTGTGGTACACGGCGGTTCAGGCAGAAGCCTGACAATAAACCCTAAACCCGGAACCCTAAACCTTAAACTCTGAAGCCCCAAAAACCCCAAACCCTAAACCCAATCCCCTCAACCCTAGTTTCTCGAGTCCCTCTAAACCCTTGAACCCTGAATCCCTAAACCCCCACTGAGGCCTTCAGACTATACACCCTACTTCGGAGTAGACCCTGGAAAAAAGTATATACTAGTAGCCATAATACGAACCTGGACCCTAAACCCAGTACAGCCTTAAGCTTAACGCTCTGAAGCTTAGGGTTGTCGGTTTGAAGGTTTAGGCACGAGGGATTTAAGGTTTCAGGGCGAACCATTCGACACCACAACAGAGACGCCCAAAGCCCAAACAAACACGAAGCCCTCCTACCACTCACAAGCCCTTTGGCTTAGAGCAGAAGCCATACTATACAGGCCCTCGCACGACCCCCGGTTGCTTGAGAGTGGCTTGGCATAGTCCAGGAGGTTCTCCAATGTGAGCCTGATTTCGGGGAAACCCTAAACCCTAAACCCTAAACCCTAAACCCTCGGGCAGACTGAAGGAGCGGCCTCTGACTATCTAAGGGTAGTCGAAGGGGCCATTCATATGGTCCCTTACTTCCTTTGAAGGATTCAGGATTTTGGGTTTAGGGTTTAGGGTTTAGGGTGTGGGATTTAGAGTTTATTACCTCCTTCGAAGGATTCTGCCCCTGGGTCGTATAGGGTATACCAAGGGGTATATGAGTGGGTCCCCATTTAAGGGCCCATACTAAGGGACCATGTAACTACCCAAAGATACAATAGCGGCTAGCGGATGTCTTGCGACTGTTCCGGGGGAGTTTAGGGTTTAGGGTTTAGGGTTTAGGGTTTAGGGTTTAGGGTTTAGGGTTTAGGGTTTAGGGTTTAGGGTGGTGTTCAAGAGGATTTAAATTAGGCTACCACTCGCCCACTCTTAAAGCCTTATAAGCTCCAACTGTGGGCTCCTGGCCCCGAACTTACCTATTTAGGGTTTAGGGTTTAGGGTTTAGGGTTAAGGATTCAGGGCTTGGGGTTTAGGGCTTCTCAACAGGAAATAGGACATCGTCTTTTTGAGGGATCGCATACGGACGTCGACTACCTTAATTGAACATGAGGAATGCGGAACAAAAATGCCTGCACACACAAATGCCCTAAGCCCTCAACCTGAGCCCCAAACCCCAAACCCCAAACCCTAAACCCCAAACCCCAAACCCTAAACCCTAAACCCTAAAAAACCAAACCTGGGGACGGCATGAACCTTACCATGGTCCGAAGGCTCAGAGGTTGGGGCTTGCCCGAAAGCAACCCGCTCTAAGGGTTTAGGGTTTAGGGTTTAGGGTTTAGGGTTTAGGGTTTAGGGTTTACGGATTTTGGGGCTTCAGGGTTTAGGGTTTGGGGTTCTTAGTAGGGAATGAGAGAATGAGGTACCCTATATCCCCCTATATATACTGCTAACCAACAATAAGTAAAGCCTCTGCACGGTTGAGGGTCTTGCGGTTTAGTGGTCAAACCGCAAACCCGGTTTAGGCCTAAACCTTGGGATGTTCCCCCTTATACTAACAGTCCTTAGTAGGAATTATATACTATAATCCCTGTCCAGGACTGCTAGTATAATTAAGGGGGAACATCCCAACCTAAACCCTGAGCCCAAAACCCTAAACCGGGTTGTCAAGGCTTCGGATTGGTCACTTGGGGTTGAAGGTCTCTTCGTGCGGGCAGGCGACGTCACGTGGTGAACGTCGGACACCTGTGGGCGAGCAAGCGCAATGAACCCGCAAGGCATAACTGCCGTCGATTCATAGGGGAGCCGAAGCCCTAAAGCCTAAACCCTAAGCCCTAAGCCCTAAGCCGTAAACCCTATAAACCCTAATCCGCAAAGCTGTCCCTCATTTCGATGAGCTTAAAGGGGCGCTCAGCCCCGGAGTGTCAGGGTGTGGGGTTCTGCACATTTAGGGTTCAGGGTTCAGGGTTCAGGGTTCAGGGTTTAGGGTTTAGGGCTTAGGGTTTCAGGCTTAGAGTGTAGGTCTAGGTGTGGCCTACTCCCTGCTCTAGTAACCTCCCGCCCAACAAACCTTGAAATCTGATATGTTGCAAGCCCTGTAGACACTGGACCCCTGAGGCATTGCATAAGAAACCCCCGAAAGCAACAAACAAAAACAAGAAGCTTATCCTCCCCTAGGTCCATATCCCGAAAACCGCGGCCCTAAACCCCAACCGCTAGCCCTAAACCCTAAACACTAAACCCTAAATCCCAAACCCCCTAAACCCTAAGCCCTTAGCCCTAAACCCTAGCCCTAAACCCCAAACCCTAAATCCTAAACCCTAAACCCTCAAATCTAGGAGCCTTCAACTTCTCCTCCGGCTGCGGCAGAGGTGGGTCGTCGGGAGGCTTCGGAACTGGCTCATCAGGACCCGGATCGACGGAGGGCTCCTTTTCGTGCCAAGTTTACCTCAACCCTGAAGCCTAAACCCTAAACCTTCAACTACCCTAAACCCTAAACCCTAAACCCTATACCCTGAACCCTAAACCCTAAACCCTAGTGAGATGGAAGTGGTCACATGGCCTCAATCCTACATCCTGAGCACTGAGTCACGAAAGTCCTGCCACCCTTCAGGGCTTAGGGCCCTTTATGGGGTGTAGGGTTCAGGGTTCAGGGTTCAGGGTTCAGGGTTCAGGGTTCAGGGTTTAGGGTTTAGGGTTTAGGGTTTAGGGTTTAGGGTCCCTAAACCCTAAACCCTAAACCCTAAACCCTAAACCCTGAACCCTACACCCCATAAAGGGCCCTAAGCCCTGAAGGGTGGCAGGACTTTCGTGACTCAGTGCTCAGGATGTAGGATTGAGGGGCGTAGGGCTCAGTTAGGCTTTAGGGTTTGGGGTTTAGGGTTTAGGGTTTAAGGTTTAGGGTTTAAGGTTT
>CAJNDS010002324.1:527500-792500 GCA_905221605.1 Symbiodinium natans
TTTGGGGTTTAGGGTTTGGGGTTTAGGGAGACTGAGGGTTTGGAGCCTCCAGAACCTCCAAAAACCTGAACTCTGAGGCGGGCTGCGATGCTCAGGCCACCCAGCTCATTCCCATGCCGGACATCGCCAACGATGTAGTCCCTGCAGGGGACAAAGCCTTTCTGCAACCCCGAACCCGAAACCCGAAACCCGAAACCCGAAACCCTAAACCCTAAACCCTACACCCTAAACCCTAAACCCTAAATCCTAAACCCTAAACCCTAAACCCTAGCCCTCCTTAATGCTGGGGTGTGGGGTTGGGGGTTTATTGGGCTTAGGGTTTAGAACCCCTGTGCAATCTGTCACCGCGGTATCCCAACCGAACCACACAAACCCTAACCCTAAACCCTAAACCCTAAACCCTCAAGAGCCCCCAAACCTGAAACCCGAAGCCCTCACGGCTCCACGCGAAAACCAGTCGGGAGCCTCAGGCCACGGATGATCTGGAAAGTGGGACCTGTCCAAAGGAGCTTAGGGCCTATAAGCCCTCAACCCTAAACCTTAAAGGCTTAGGGGCTTTGCGCTGGATTGAAAAAGACTAGACCGCTGCGATGCTCCCAAAATATCCAAACAAGAGAGGGCTACTCTTCTTGAAGGGACAAGGGTTTAGGGCATTTAGAGTTTGGAATCCTGCATTCGCGCAGGCGTTTTTTGCCGGGGACCACAGTACCGCTTGCTTGCCATGGCGTGGTACGCCTTGGTGAGAAAGTGGAACACATGCTTTGCAGCAAGGGTCCACCTCCGAGGGCGAGCATTTGACATCATAGACCTGGATCTCGTAGGGGCTGCCGTTGGTGAGCTTTCCCACGGCGGTACTATTTCACTCAGGGCACGACGCTTGCTACTCGAGCAATGGGTGGGGGTCAATTTGGAATCTTGTTGTGGTGGGAGACCCGCTTTTCCAGCTACAGTGCATTTCAGGCCAGTCTTTGTGAACACACACACATGAATAAATAGCTAAATGCATATAAACATGTATATGTATATATACAGATATACATGTACACACAACAGAGTTTCTAATTTCGGGTTTGGGTTATTAAGGGTAAGGGTTCGTTGAAGGGTTTGGGGGTTGTAACTAGGAGGTAAAGCAAAGCACTTTCAGGATGATCTGCTGTTAGGGGCAGGATCTGAGGGCGGTTTGGGGTTTTGAGTTTGGGGCCTAGGTTTTAGGGTTAGGGTTTAGGGTTTATGGTTGAGGGTTTTAGGTTTGGGCCTGGGTTTTAGGGTTTCGGGTTTAAGTTTTAGGGTTTGGGGGTAGATCTGTTATAGCAGCCACGCCTTCGTCCTCATCGATCACCCTGAACCGCGGGCTGTGCGCATACCTCAGCACATGGGAGATTTGTTCAAATTGGGGATGCCCTCGTACGTGCCATTCATAATGATGAGACTGATGATGACGATGATGGTGCTGATGAGGATTGTGGATGGGATCATCATCATCAGCATCATCATCACCATCATCATCATCATCATCAGCAGCAGCAGCAGCAGCAGTCCTGCCGTGCTCAGTTGCAGCACCAATTAAAAACGACTTGCACAAACATCGAAAGCCCCAAACCCTAGACCTTCCACCCTACACCCCCACGCGCGGTAATGCATGGACTTAGGCGTGGTAACTGCCCTTAGCCCGAAGCCATTCCCGCAATCGTACACAAGCCCATGGTATTTGCAGCAGAGTTCTTACAAGTCAACACATCAAGCCCTAAACCCTAAACCCTAATTAAACCCCCCGCCCTAAGCCCTAATCCCTAAGCCCTAAGCCCTAAGCCCTAAACCCTAAACCCTAAACCCCTGCTCCAAAATGCCGTGGTACAGATGCCGAATGACCCGAATCAACAGCAGCTCTGCCTGCGACAACAAGGAAGCATGTGATGGACTCTGGTATATGTTGTAGTGGTTTAGGGTTTAGGGTTTAGGGTTTCGGGTTTTTCCGGGGCTGAAGGGAATCGAAAGCACGAGCCCGAATCATCCTAGATTCCCTGCCTTGCATGTCAGATTGAAAAAGAAACACGCAGACCTGCGCGAGATGGATAAGAACGCAGCAACGTTCAAGCCTACCCAGGTGGAGACTGGCTAATCATGACTTGCCTTTGATCCTGAACAAACCTTCAGAATCTGTCTCAGAACTCTTGGAATATTCTGGACCACCCGAACAGTACTAAGCTTACAAAACCGCATCGAGACATGTTTGAGGACTCGTTCGGTAAAGCGGCTAATCTTGGTGCAGTAGTCCGGCAACCACAAAAAAAACAGAAATAAGTACCCCTCTAGCGGATGGTTCCTAAAGAGCCCACAACCCTGAGCCCCAAACCCCTGGAGGAAGACTTCGTGCCTTCTCAGCTTCCTGGGCCAAAATGAGGTCGATTGCCTTTTGCCACAGCTCCTGGTCAGACTGTCTAAGGGGCCTGGCAAAACGGTTGAGGGAACCCTTCTACCCCCTATAAAACTCCAGGGCCCATACTTCAGAACCCTTTAACGAAGACAAGGGACCATGTGCTTCCTTACCTCTCGGGCAGAAGGGTTTAGGGATTTCTAGGGAATTTCGGGGAGGGGGGTTATAGGGTTTAGGGTTACTTTGTTTGGGGTTTAGGCGTTTGGGGGCTAAGGGATTTCTGTTTAGAGGGTTCAGGGCGAGAATTAAGGATTTAAGAGCTCAAATTGTGGTAGGCCTGAGGGCTTAGCAACTATCAGAGTTTTCAAGAGAATATATATATTTCTAGCATGCAGAAGCCAGGGTATGTTTTGACGCCAATCCAAGGGAGTAGGCGTGTGCAACATGGCAGCCGTTTCTGAAGAGGCTTATGAAGCCATCCCAAACTAGGGGATAGGAATAGGGGGACCCTTGGGATATACATCCTCTCAATAAGGTCCCTGTTTAAGAGAGCCAGAAGAGGGTTCAGAAGGGTTCCCGTTTAAGGGTCCCCCTCATCCTACCTAGAAGAAGCCAACCCTAAACCCTGAACCCCAAACCCCAAACCCTAAACCCTAAACCCTAAACCCTAAACCCTAAACCCTAAACCCTAAACCCTAAACCCTAAACCCCGTCCTGGTGCATCTCGGCAGCCTCCTGATCTTCCCTGAAGATCAGCTGGAACTCGGGGACGGCCTGGTGCTTCGGGTTTAGGCTTTAGGGTTTGTAGGCTTGGGGTTTAGGTGTTTAGGGTTTAGGGTTTAGGGATGAGGGTTTGGGCTTCAGGTTTGGCCCTGGCATTCTAAGTTGCTCCCTGTTTCCAAAAAACCTCCCCATCCGAAGTCCCTGGCGGGGGGGGGGGGTGCCTTAGCACATTTTCAAAAAGTTCATGACCCCTGAGCTAGGGAATCTAGCTCGGATGTCATGAGGTTTCGTCTTCTTTAAGGCCCTAAACCCTAAACCCTAAACCCTAAACCCACGTATAACTTCCTTCATTCAGGTGTATTGGGTTTCTATAGGTGGTGGCGGCCTCGGGATGAGAGCGTACAGAAGGCGCTGGTTGTGATTCACAGGGTTTCGGGTGTAGTGCTGACGTGCTAAAGGTCGGGGCACAGAGTAGGCCGAATAACTAGGATGCTAGCTCAGTCTCTGCAAATCGGATCGAAGTGTTTGGCTTGTTTTGGCGTTTACGGAGGTTGAGTGGATAGCTCCAGCATGCACCCCTGAACCCCAAGACCCTGAACACCCAAACCCCAAAACCCTGAAACCCCCTTGACCCCTAAACTCCCACAGCCCGTCGTGCGCCTCTACCCCCCCCCCCCCCCCCCCCGCCGTCCGCCCCCCAAAACAGAAAGTCACCAAAAAACAAAATCTCGAAACTCTTCCTTGGTTTGGGGCTTTAGAGTGTAGGGTTTGGGGCTTAGGGCTGAGGGTTCAGGAACTTAGGGCTTTTTATCGGGGCCCAGGGCGGTTCCCCGCCTGTCTCACCTCCTGGATGTAGCCACGATGCCGCTTCACCCAGAACTCCTGGTCCACAGGGAACAGCGCAAGACCTAGACCCTATAATAAACCCTAAACCCTAAACCCTAAACCCTAAACCCTACAGCCCCAAGCCCCAAACCATCAACCCTCGACCGGCAAACCTCTAAAATGGTCTTTGTCGTTCGCCCATGCATTTCTTCATGTGTTCATGTCATTCATTTTACTCATTTCCTTTATTCATTCATTCAAGGGCATCCGTTCATTCATTCAGGAAAGGGCGGCTTGGCTGGACTCTTGGGACTCCGGACCTGGGGCATCGGGTGTTTTTGGGCTTGCTGTTCTAAGGGTGACAGCGAAGGCTGGGAGGTGATTTAGGGCTTCAGGGATAAAAAAGGTTCAGCCTGGTGGGATGAACTAATCCCAAGAAAGAGGGCGAGAGCAAGTTCGCCACCTCTGCCCAAGAGCAAAAACCCAACAAAAAAACAAGAACACCTGAACTCTTGACGAACAAACCAAGCCCTTCGCCACAAGCCGTAGTGTTTAAAACCCTAAACGGCGAGGAGGGACATCAGGTGGGGCAACACAGAGCAAAGTAAACTAAAAGAACCCTGAACCCACAACCATGCACTCCTCCCCGAACCCCTAAAACCCCCTTTAAAACCCAAAAAAAAACCTAAACCCTAAACCCTGCCAAGGTAGAGATCGTCGAGGTGCCGAGAAGAAGATGTACCAGGGCGCAGAGAAGTCGGGATCCAAGCCGATCGTATCCCTGGGCTCTGTTTGGGGTTGGGAAGGGTTTAGGGTTTAGGGTTTAGGGGTTTGGGGTTTAGGTTCAGGGTTCAGGGTTTAGGGTGAGAGTGTTTGCTGTAGTTACAGCCCATAAAGCCTTTTCAAGGGCCTCACAAGCTTTGAGCGTGGTTTACAGGGGGCCTTGGGGTACGAAGCGCTCCAACACCGCTGTTGCTGCTGAGAACCCAAAAACCCTAATTTTAAACCCTAAGCCCGAGTGAAAACTTGGTCTTTTTTGCAGTGGCAGTTTTTTGTGGGACTTGGAGGTTATAGCTTTGGGTCTTTGAGCATGATGTAAGATTCGGGTTTAGGGTTTAGCCGAAACCTTAAAGATGTACCGTACCCCTGCGTAGAACCTCCAGTCAGGCTTTCGTGTAGTTTGGAACCCACCTCCCCCTTGACACTTCATGACACTCCACCCCTCACCGCGCTGAACTAAGGAATCCACTTCCAATCAAACAGGGGCCCTTTTGATGATATGAAATAACGTATATGACTTTCTTTAAGGGGCATTGAGCTTTCTGGGTACTGTCCCCTAAACCCTAAACCCTAAACCCTGAACCCTAAACCCTAAACCCTAAACCCTAAACCCTAAACCCTAAACCCTAAACCTGAACTGAAACCAAGCCGGGGATACCCGTGCTGCCACTTCCATGACTTCACGATGCAGATCGCGATGACCGGGATGGATGCCAGGATCACGAAGAGCAGATCCAGGATGGAGAGCACGCTCATGGTCTTGGCATGGCTTAGGGTTTAGGGTTTAGGGTTTAGGGTTTAGGGTATAGGGTATAGGGTATAGGGTTTAGGGTTTAGGGTTTAGGGTTTAGGGTTTAGGGTTCAGGGCTGCCTACTTGGTGGATCAAGGGGTACTGAAAAAAACCAGTTCTATCTGCACTTATAAGCCCCCTAAGTCCTCTAAGTAGGTTGTACGTAGACTTATAATTGGGGGGAGAAGCACCCATGAACCTTCAAGTAGGGGAGTAGGGAGTTCGACCCTACAGACAGTCTCCTGTAGGTCTCTAGAGCCCATGCACGACCGTGCCGAAGAAACCTGAAAGCGTCTCCAACAATTCCTCATCAGATACCGTGGAGCCTGATGGCTTCCACCACCACCTTCCCTCGAACTCGGTCGCGTTTCCGTGCGCGCCCTACGATTCTAAGGTTGGAACCCTGTGCTCCCTTACCCTTGTTTATAGGGATCCGAAGTATGGGGATCTTATTCGACATTATGTAAGGGATATATAACCAGGGGTCCAAATCAAGGGCCCATACTTGGAACCGTGGACTGAAAACTTCGCATGTCGTTTGAAAGTCCTAGAAGTGGCTGATGCTGGGGGTTACCTTAGGGTTTAGGGTTTAGGGTTTAGGGTTTAGGGTTTAGGGTTTATAGATCCCCGAATACCAGTAGTAGGACTCCTTTAGAATAAGAAGGGGGGGTTGGGCGTGATCTACCTGGCGGGCCACATCTTAAGGTGTCTCAGTTGGGGAGAAGCACCAAGGGACTCTCGTTCCAAAACCCTGGAAACCTAAACCCTAGAAACCCTAGAAACCCTATAAACCCTAGAAACCCTATAAACCCTAATTCCCTTCAACCTTACTCCTGCAGGTGGCCCCATGCCAACAGCAATGAGTGGAAAATCAAAGAACCCAGGACACACACACACACATACACATAAGGGTGGTTTCATGGTACCTGAGTATGGGCCCTGAAAAACAGGGGACCCCTTATATGACCCCCCTAAAAACGCAATGGACAAGGGCTACCTAGAAAGCCTATTCTGCTGAACCCTCAGCACCCAACTTCCAAAAACTCCAAACCTGTCAACCCTAAACCCTAACTTCCAAAAAACCTAAAAGCCCTAAACCCTAAACCCTAAACCCTAAACCCTAAACCCTAAACCCTAAACCCTAAACCCTGAACCCTAAACCCTGACTTCCTAAACCCGGAAAGCTCCTAACTTTGACCTCGGAAACCCCAAACTCTGAGTCGGTTGGCGGAACGGCCCTGAACCCCAAACCTAACCCTAAACCCCAAACCCTAAACCCTAAACCCCAAACCCTAAACCCTAAACCCTAAACCCTAAACCCTAAACCCTAAACACTAGGCAACCTAAACCCTGAACCCCACTTCACCACTCCGGGGTCCCTGCAGTCCACTCCTCAGCGCTTAGGGCTTGGGGTTCAGGGTTTGGGGTGTGGGGTTTAGGGTTTAGGGCTTAGGGTTTAGGGGTTTTGGGTTTGGGGTTTGGGGTTTAGGGTCTTTTTGGGTTTTTGGGTTTAGGGTTTGGGGTTAGGGTTTGGGGTTTGGGTTAGGACGTAAGATGTTCCGGGTTGAAAGGGCCAGTGTCTGTGCTAGGCTTCTAGGGGGGAAAGGCTTAGGGTTTGGGATGTGGGGTGGAATAGTTTAGGGTTTAGGGCATAGGATCATGGGTTTAGGGCTGTTGGCCCAGGAGGGTTTTTTACTTGTCCAACTCCCTAACAGAGCTAACTAAGGGGGTTTCGGGTGTGGGGTTTAGGGTGTTGGGTTTGCAAAGGCTAACCTCTGGGTTTTCTTCTACGGAATATACAATACTACGCCAAGAAATGTTCAAGGAACATCGACTCGACTACTAAGGTTCAGCGTGGCTGGGTGCGGGTAAGGAACCTGTTCTACTATTTCCTTAAGAACCCCAAAAAATAAAAGCACAGAAAAAATAACATATATATATATATATATGCATAAGTATGTATATATATATATATATGTATATGTATATATATATATATATATATTCCCTTTAATACCCTTATAAGGCAGAGTTTTTGTGGCTTTTGGAGGGTTCTGAAGCAAATTGTAGTGTTTGTTTTAAAATTTGTCCCGGACTTCCACAAGGGATCTCAAGGAATCCCCCACCCGGGTCTCTGATGACTGCACCCTATGAACTTAACTAACCGTATGAACACGAAGCCTTAAAGCCCAAAACCTCAAGCGGTGCTCCCGACTTCGTGTTGTTCAGGGTTTAGGGTCTCGGGCTTAGGATTTCGGGTTTAGAGCCTTTCAAACTGTGAGGGCTGTAAGCTTCGACGCCGGAAGAACCTCTAGGCTGTTACGGGAGGTTTGAGGGGTTGCTTATCACGTTTGGGTCATGGAGGGATTCAGGTCTTGAAGCAGGGCCGGCTGGGAATGAGATGTAGAAGACACCTTCACCCTGGAAAACCTGCACTTGCACCCAGAGCCTTCGGACGAAAAAGAGGCTTCAGGGTCTCAGGCTCTTGGGGTTTTGGGATTTAACTAGGATGGCCCCTGACACCCTTTTAAATGTACTCCTAAATATGACCTAAACCCTAAACCCTAAACCCTAAACCTTAAACCCTAAACCCTAAACCCTAAACATTAAACCCTAAACCCTAAACCCTAAACCCTAAACCCTAAACCCTAAACCCTAAACCCTAAACCCTAAACCCTAAACCCTAAACCCTAAACCCTAAACCCTAAACCCTAAACCCTAACCCAATAAGGGAAAACATAAATGTCCCAAGGGCCTACCTAGTCAAGGATTACGGCTGAGGGGTGGTGCCTTCCTGCTTTGGCAGGGGTTTACGAAAATAGGGGTTACCCTATAGGGGTCCGTATTCTATGGGAATCCTACATTTTTCAGGGGTCTAGATTGAGGGTCCCCCTATTTCCCGAAACCCCTGCTTAGGCAGAGGGGTAGTGCCTTCCTGTTTTTTGTGCCTAGGTGCCCAGTTCGTGGTAGCACATTCGATCACCGGCTGATAGGCCAAACCTGGTCACGAGCTGGTTGCAGGGGTGCTGACAACCCTAAAACCTAAACCCGAGACCCTAGACCCTAAACCCCAAACCCTAAGAGCTACCTGAATCGAAGCCCAACACTCTTTGCCTTACAAAGCCTGAAACGACATCTTGAATTCAGCAAGGCGCGTAGGATATAGCACACGCTACAACCCTTAACCCCAAGCCCCACAGCCTCAGCGCTTCATGATTCTGCTATTTCAAGCTCTGGCATGAACCGATACAATAAGGGTTAGGCTTCAGGGTTGAGGTTTAGGGAGTGAAGCCGAAACCCTAAACCCTATCCTTTCCTCTACCAGGATGGGCTATTAGGCCTTAGAATCCCCATAATGAACCCTATAAAGGGCCGTTTAAGGGATTTTAGGGTATAATCGCCCATCCTGGTAATCCTTGGGGCTAATAGGGCTGAGGGTTCGCCATTTTGGGAGTTGCGGGATGTTTGTCTGTCTGATGCTTGGGCTTAGGAGCCTCAGGTTGCGTCAGGGATTGCACATGCCAATGAGGGCTTGAAACCAAACCCTAAACCCTAAACCGTAAACCCTAAATCCTAAACCCTAAACCCTAAGCCCTAAACGCCTGTCTTCAAAGAAACCAGAAGGCAGGTTCCCCTCTTCGTAAGGAATCTCCTTTCAAGGGACATGGTATCCCCCAGTCCATCACTTTGAAGGCATTTATCTTTAGAGCCCCCCATAAGGGCTTTTATAAGGTCTAAGGATCCCTAAACCCTAAACCCTAAACCCTAAACCCTAAACCCCAAACCCTAAACCCTAAACCCTAAATCCTAAACCCTAAGCCCCAAACCCTAAACCCTAAGCCCTAAACCCCAAACCCTAAACCCTAAACCCTAAACACCAAACCCTAAACCCTAAACACCAAACCCTAAACCCTACCCAAACTGTAGGACCCTGGAAGCCTTAAACCCTAAACCTTGGGATGTTCCCCGTTTATACTAACAGTCCTGAGTCGGGATGATAGTACCCCCCCCTATTATAATCCCTGTGAAGGACTGCTAGTCTAAGGGGGAACATCCCTAAACCCTTAACCCCCAAAAGCCCTATAGCCACCGACTTTGCTCTATACTCCCCTTAGAACCTTTATGAAAACATAATATGTTCAATCTACTCTTGGGATTTTATATAAACAAAAATAAAAAATATTCCCCAATCTAGAGCTTCCCTAAACCCTAAGCCCTAAGCCCTAAACCCTAAACCCTAACCCTAAACCCTATTAGTCACCGACTCTGCTTCCGGGAAGCACCACTTGTTGTTCTCGCAGGGGATGCACCCAACAAAGACCAAGTCGTCGCGGAGGTGCACCAGCAGGAGCAACCTCGGGACGCGGGGGTTTAGGGTTTAGGGTTTAGGGTTTAGGGTCACACTGGGTTTAGGGCCTTCTTGGGCTTCCAGATCCTATGCCCTAAACCCTAAACCCTAAACCCTACACCCTACACCCTACACCCTAAACCCTAAACCCTAAACCCTAAACCCTAAACCCTAAACCCTACCCTGATCCTTTCGAAGTTCAGGGCCCAAAGCCTAAACACTTTTCCGAAGCTTCACCGAAGCCGAGGCTTGCCAGAGGCTACATCCCAAGCCCTGGAATGTGTTTGGGGGGTTTAGGGTTTAGGGTTTAGGGTTTAGGGTTTAAGGTTTAGGGTTTAGGGTTTAGGGTTTAGGGCCAGGGTTTGTAAGGCCTGCCTGAACCCCAGAGTATGTAAGGTCCTCCTGATGGGTTTTAGACCTTTTGTTTCATACTTTGGGGGTCCAGGTAAGGTGTAGGGTCAAGCCAGCTTGGAGGGACTCCCTAACCCCTACGTAGACCCTAGACCCTAGACCCTACACCCTAAACCCTAAACCCTAAACCCGACTTCATGTAAGTGAACCCCATGATACGGGAACAGGACAAGGGCAGGCACCCCCGTGAATTCCCAACTTTCGGCTTCGGGTTTGGGGCTTCACTGCCTCCCTAAACACTAAACCCTAAACCCAAAACCTAAACCCTAACCCCGAAACCTTGCCCAGGCGCATCAGCGTGCAGGAGACGACGCCAAGGAAACCGCGCTTTGGGCGGATGTAGCCGAGGTCGTGGTTTCTGTTCCTTGTCAGCTCGCAGGGTTTAGGGTTTAGGGTGTAGGGTTTAGGGCCTTTCTGGCCCCAATTTCCTAGGGGAACTAAAGGGTAAGCTTTGAAACTATATAATTCTACATGAAGATATGCACGCATATGACCGCCCAGCCCCCACACGCAAATCGAAGAACCTTGAGAGTTCGGTTGAAACGTAGTAGCAACAGCAAAGGTAAAGGCCATCTACTCTGAGAACTCGTATTCTGGAGGATGTCTGGGACCGGTGGACCGCATTACATCCACACACATGGCTTCAGGAGGGGCCCTGAACCCTAGACCCTAACCCCTAAGCCCTAAACCCTAAGCCCTAAACCTAAGCCCTAAACCCTAAGATGAAGGTGTCTGGAGGCTGTGGCCCGCAAGGGATTTCAGTGTTTTCCTTGGGCTTACGGGTTTTTCTTGGGCTTAGGGGCTTCGGGTCAACCCCAAACCCTAACCCTAAAACCTTAGGGCTTAGGGTTTAGGGTTTATAGTTCCTGCGGGCCCTTTTTTCGGCTGGCGCGTGTAAGAATTGAGCTCAGGAAGACTTTTAAGGGATCATGGGAGGGGGGGGGGGGGCGCCTCTTGTCAGGGCTCCGAAGGGTTATATCGGGTAGTACTGTTTAGGGTTTAGGGTTTAGGGCTCCTGGAACTGGCCTGTGCTCCTTTCGATCTGCTCGGTGAACTAAGGTAACTAAGGCTTCGGATCCTCATCCCTAAGTGGGGCATTTCCCAAAATTGGGGTACCCCTTATAAGTAGCTATAATTGGAACCCAGAACCACAGAAAACATGTTAAAGTGTAGTACTCCAAAGCCCAGAGTGTGGCTTGGGGCTTTCGATTTCTAAACCCTAAACCCTAAACACTAAACCCTCAAGGCCAGGATAAATAATAATTGTACGCGTTTCGTTGCGAGCAGCTCGCGAAGTAATCCGTCATCCCTCACAATGCAAAAGAAATCAAACAAAAGCATGCCGAGCCTGGAAGGCCATCACAATTTCATTCAGCAACAGAAAAGCCGGTCGAAACCCGCACAACACCCGCACAAAACCGGTCAAAACCCGCACAACACCCGGTCAAAACCCCGGATTTCTATAAACCCTAAACCCTAAACCCCGAAACCCTAAAGGCGGCGAAGCTGCTTGTGCGAGTGGCAGTAGATCATCATCAGCATGGCAAGCACGGACTCGGAGGTCGCGGAAAGCAAGCGAAGTTTGTGGAAATGGATGCTCCTAAACCCTAAACCCTAAACCCTAAACCCTAAACCCTGAACCCTGAACCCTGAACCCTGAACCCTGAACCCTGAACCCTGAACCCTAAGCCCAGCTGCCCACCTGCCCCGAGTTGAGGGCTAAAGGACGGAGGAGAAAGTTCAGAGAGGACGATCCAGACAGCTAGCTCTATGCAGACAGTGAGAGAAAGAGGGAGAGAGAGAGAGAGAGAGACAAGAGACAAGAGCAAAGGAGAGCGAAAGAGAGACAGATCATCACAGAGGGAGAAAGAGCGCGAAAGGGAGAAGAGTGATAGAGCGCCACAGCGAGGTTACAGTGGGAGAGAAAGGGAGAAAGAGAGTGAGAGAGACAGAGACATGAGACACCTGATACAATACAAGACATGGCCTTGTTTAGGTCGTACAATACAGCCCAACACATGTTGAGTTGGCTAAGACGACTTCTTCATGTCTGACTTGTTCTTGCATTCGGTGTGCCGGTGTACGGCTTGCTCTTTACCTGGGACCCAGATGACCCCTGTAATTCGGGTGGGTCATATACCCTATACTAAACCCTAAACCCTAAAACGAGGTTAAGGGTTTAGGGTTTAGGGTTTAGGGTTTAGGGTTTAGGGTTTAGGGTTTAGGGTTTAGGGGAGGCTGCTGGATAGGATGTGATGCGATCTGGTATGATATAGCTGCTGCATGGTAGGGTGTGATGTTACATGCAACTCCGATGTGAAATAACATTTTGTGACATCCATATGGAAACAAACCAAGGCTGACACTCTCTCAAGAACCTATACATGCACCCGTGAAAGTCGCAACGAAAAACTCGTTGGTCACGCGGAGGTGCAAATTGCAAGTAAACCCTTGACCGGAAGCCCTAAACTCCTAATCAAACTGCAAACAGCCTGGCGCAGTGGCTTAGACCCCAAAACCCAAATCCCTAAACCCTGGACCCAAAACTGAGCAGGCGACCACCATCACGAAGAATGTGAACCACTGCAAGAACCACTTCATGAAGTAGGACAGCCTTCCAGGACTTTAGGGCTTAGGGTGCACATGGGACTCCATTTACCTACAGTTTAGTTGTAGCTATCCTTTGGTAGTAGGTAAATCCATAAAACCGTAGGTAAAGAGGGTTCCAGGTATATGGAGCGCTTTAGTTTAAGGAAGGGCTTGGAAGATTGGGCTCTAAAGGCTTTAAGGCGTGCTTTGCCATGGTGAGCGCGTGCATTTGAATTCCGGAGTGCCCCATACAACCTGAACCTCTATTTGTGGGTGTTGTTTTTTTTGTTGAGGTGGGGGGGGGGTACTTGTCTTTATGGTTAGCATACTATCAAAAAGGAACGCCAATTAGGGTAAATAGGTCCACACTACTGCTTAGGGGGAGGTGCGGACTCAGATTCTTTGAAGACCCGTGATGGTAGCTCCATTTTGGGGGGTACCTAATTCATGGCTGGTTTCACACAACAAGAAGTTAGGTTCGCACAAAAGCACCCCAATTCAGGGTCTACGTCCTAAGATTACGGTGTGGAAACTGCATGCCTCTACGACTTGCCCGAGGATCCTCTTGATCTAACATGGGTCGAGGACGAAGTCCGCTCAGCCCTGGTCCTATTCTAGGACTAGCCTGCGCAAGCCCCCCCCCCCCCCATCCCCAAAAACCCCAACCCTAAACCCTAAACCCTAAACCCTAAACCCTAAACCCACTTGAGGAAGCCAAATGTGGAGTAAGGTGTGGCCCGCAGTTTCAGGACAGACTTCCGGGTGAGGGCATCCAGTCCGCACCGCAGCGTGGGGACGAATGTGGTGTGGAAGCTGTGAAGTTTAGCGCCTGTTGTCATAAGGAGCTGATGTCAGTCCAGCAGCCCTCCTAAGACCCTGAAACGCGCAAACTCCCCACATGCCTGTAAACCCCATAGAGCCCCAAAAAAGGCCTAAAAGCCTCGAACCCATATGTTGTTTTTTAACGAACATCGGGGACCCCTGAAGTAGGGCCCCAAAAAGTATAGGATTCCCTTATGTCATAAGGGCCCCCCGTAAAGTCTCCCCTAGTTTTGGAAACCCCCCATATGGCCCTGAAACTCGAAAGCAGGAAGCCGAACTGACATGGCCAGGAGACTTGAACGCACACTGCGGCCGGAAGATGGAGAGGTCCCAAGCCACAATGCCTAAAACGCCAGGGCTTGGATTGCATATTCTGCCCGAAACCCTAAACCACCTCAACCCCCGAAACCCTAAACCCCAAACCCTAAACCACCTAAACCCTAAACCCGGCCAGGAGTTGAGCGTGGGGACGGGGGTGCCGAAGGGGAAGATGAAGGGTGGGTTCCGCGGGGGGGGGGGGGGGGGGGGAGGGGGTCAAGATATATATATATATATATTGTTCATGTCCTTTGCTTCTTCTCCACAAAAAACCACATAACATGGTGTGAGCGCATCAAACATCACTACAGAGCAGCAAGGACAGTGTTCATGTCCTTTGCTTCTTCTCCACAAAAAACCACATAACATGGTGTGAGCGCATCAAACATCACTACAGAGCAGCAAGGACAGTGAGTCGGAGTAAGGGCTAGATGGCCTCCGGGTTGGGCCTGTGGCTTGGAGTTTAGGGTTTAGGGTTTAGGGTTTAGGGTTTAGGGTTTAGGGTTTGGGGTTTGGGGTTTAGGGTTTAGGGTATAGGGGTTGCTGCTTCGCTAGGACTTGATTCGATCGCTCGCACTAGCGTTGTCTTGAAGAAGAACGTCCCCATACTTCTGGAGGAGTCTTTATATGCAAAAGCCGCCCAAACATACCCCTTCACAACGTAATTGGTACCTGTCGTTACTTCCCCTGAGCAGAGCAGGTGAAAAAACACTGGCCAACAAAACGTACTTCACTGAGAGTCAGCCCAAACTGCTTGTGGGTTAAGAGATCAACATCGTATTCTATCCGGGTATGAACAGCTGTAACCCTAAACCCTAAACCCTAAACCCTAAACTGCCCTAAGCCCAACACCCTAAACTTGGCCATAAGCCCCAAACCCTAACACCGGATGTGTGTTCACAGGCTGATTCGCATCCTCACGCCTGAACTCTTGGACTGCGAATCTGAATTTCTTGAACCCGATTTTCAAGCCCCATTCCTGGCTCAGGCTTTGGGGATTGTAGGGTTCAGGGCTCAGCGTTTTTGTTTTTCAAGATCATCCACTGCAACTTGTATGCCGAGGCCGTACTATGCCTCTCTGAACCTTCTCGGATTCAGGAGAAGCCAGGCAAGACTCTTATAGAGGATTTAAATGAGGGAATTACTAATAGAATTCCCTCACAGTCCCGGAGTAGTTATACTATACTAACCCCCCCAAAAAAATGATATTCAAATGATAAAGGCCTTATATTAGACTAGAGGCAGTCTCCCAAGTTCCAGGAGATCTAGTGGAGCCCTACAAGTAGAAACCCTTAACTCTTACTTGGAGATTCATGGTACTTGTTAACAAAATACTGCGCTTATCACTGTAATTATAGCCATACTATGACACTGAAGGGGCATATAAGTGGGTTATAAGTCACAAGTACAGCTGTATTTGGGTAATAAGTACCCCTAAACCCTAAACCCTAAACCCTAAACCCTAAACCCTAAACCCGTGAACCTCCAAGTAACTCCCCAAAGCCCCCACTTGCCAAGAACAGAAGCCGCGCTGGGGCCGGCACCTAGAGCCCAGAGCCAGTCTTGCGTAAAGCCTCGCGCAGGTTAGAAGACTCGTGCAGGCTAGGGTTTAGGGTTTAGGCTTAGGGGGTTTAGGGTTTAGGGTTTAGGGCTTAGGGTTTAGGGTATAGGGCTTCGGGTTTAGGGTTGAGGGCTCGAAGCAGAAGTTGATTTCCCCCACTTTCGCACCCTGCCCCAAACCAAGGACTCAAGGAGGGAGCCTTCTAAGGGACCCTAGGGGTCATCTAGGGGTTCTTTGCGGGAACTTAGGTATAGTAAGGGACAATAATAAGGTATATATATATATATATATAGGGGTGAAATAGGGGAACCCAATTAAAGCAGAAACCTCCCTTTCGAGGACAGCTTCGGGCAGGGGTGTGGGCTTGGGTGTTAAGGCCAGGGTTGGACAGGGGTGCCTGTTAAAGGCATCCTCGGTCTCCTTTCTCGAAGTGATTCTGCGGTAGTTGAGAAGCCCCCGAACTCCTGCCCTCCCCCCTGTCCTGAACCTCTACCTTCAAATCACCCAAAACCCTAAAGCCCTAAAGCCCTAACACCCTAAAATCGAAACCCTGAAGCCCTAACCTCTTTAAAGCCCGAACCAACCCTAACAGCCCAAGCACCGACCCGCAACCCGAAACCCCAAAGCCTAAACCCTAGTAGGGTTTAGGGTTTAGGGTTTGCTTGTTTTGTGGTGCCTTATTGTAATCGGGGGATTAGGGTTTAGAGACCCTCAACCCAACAACCTGCCACCAAGAGTCGGGTGTAGGGCAAAGGCATCAGAGAAACGATCCAGAGCCTCAGCTTTGCGGACAGCTGAAGGAGGCGAAGGAGGGTTGGTCCTTTTAAACCACTCTTACCTTATTGGGGTCCGTTTAATAAGGGGATCCTACTATTTGGGGGTCAATTATACTAGGGATCTTGATCAAGCCCAGAAAGGGGAAATATCAGACATCCATGAGTTGTATAAGGCTTCAGGTACGGCTCGTTTGATCAGGGGCTCTCTCGGGTCGATGAAGGGAGAAGAGTTCCTGGAAAGAATCCAGCCATTTGTGGATTAGGGTTTAGGGATTCAGGCTTTCTACACTAACAAACGCCCCGAACCCCTCCTCCAGGGAAGGCCTCAGGCTCCTTAAGTTCGGGTGCAAGGTAGAACGCCCCTACTCCCAATCGCCCAATACCCTGAGAGGTGGAGCACATCATCCCAAAAGAACATACAACCACAAACAACAAAAACATACGCCCTGCAAGAGAGCGAGAGAGAGAGAGAGAGAGAGAGAGTGAGAGTGAGTGAGAGAGAGAGAGATCGAGAGAGGAGAGAGAAAGAGAGAGAGAGAGAGATAGAGAGAGAGAAAGAGAGAACCCTAAACCCTAAACCCTAAACCGTGGCTAACCAAGGGGCGTCTGGAGGCAGGTCACCATGATGATGATCATCCGGAACTCTCCGTGATCTGACTCGGCCAGTCGACCTCCGAAGGAGCTGCGCATGGTCTGGGCTTGGGGTTTAGGGTTTAGGGTTTGGGGTTTAGGGTTTGGGGTTCGGGGTTTAGGGTTTGGGGTTCAGGGTAGTTTCATGGACCCTTAGCTAATCTGGACGGCCCTTGAATGGGGACCCTGTATTTACCCCCCCCCCCCCTAATAAACCCGAATGAACCCACGGGTCCACACTTCGGAACCCTTTAAAGAAGGCAAGGGGCCTTGATAATTAGAATAGGGTCTTTACCGGTCCAGGAGGGAATACTAAAACAGCAAGTCTACCGACCCCTATATTAAAATTAAAGGAGCATGTAACTTCCCTTAGCTGGGCGTTCCCACACGACACAAAGGGATTTAAAGGGCCTTGCGGGATGGCTTTAGGGTTGAGGGTTTAGGGTGGTTTAGGGTTTAGGGCTTACTTGGAGGTTCATGGGTACTTATAACCCCAACTATAAGTCTACTAATAACCTACTTAGGGGACTTAGGAGGCTTATGATTGCAGTTATAATTGGGGTTATACGTACCCTGAACCTCCAAGTAGCTTCAGAGAAACTTAGTTCTCGAATAGCCTAGGAATTTTAAGAAACAGATGAAGTTATATTCTTCCAAATAAAGAAAGAAGCCCTAAACCTCAACACTAAACCCTAAACCATAAACCCGAAACTACTAGCTAAGTAAGGACCATTGGGGTCTTGAGGATCTGGAGCTTTCGGGTTGGTAAGGCGGATGATCCAAGTTGTGAACACTTCCGTACAGTGAAGAATCATGCTTCACATACACATGCATAAAACAAATAAATAAATACATATATATATATACACACCTATATTCATATATATGAATATGTGTGTATATACATACTCACCTATATTCTTATAAGAAAATATGTGTATATGTATATATATATATATATGTGTGTATACAGGCTCAGGAGCCAGCAGGGGCTCCTTGCATCCGGTCGCTGGGAAGCCCTCTTTCAAAAAGAAAGAATTAAGCCGAAGCCGCAGCCGTGAACTTCAAACCCCCAAATCCCCAAACCCAATAGGGCTTAGGGTTTAATGTTGACTTGACATTAATAAAGCCCGCTACAATTATAAAATCCCGCTGCCCGGAACACAATAATGTAACCCGCCACAATTATAAAATCCCCGCCCGGAATTATTTTTTTTTCGGGCGATGTTGTGCAACTAACTTAAACTGATAAGTTTCAGGGTGTTGGAAGAGAATTACTACTACTACTACTACTACTACTACTACTACTACTACTACTACTACTACTACTACTACTACTACTACTACTACTACTAGTACTACTACTAGTACTACTAGTACTACTAGTACTACTAGTGGTACTACTACCTAATACTAAAACTAATACTACGTCCTACCAGGATTTAGGCGGATATTATTGAGGAGGCCCTGGCCGAAAAGATTGATCAATGAAGGGGGGGGGGTTATTAATGCGAAGTCAACATTAGGGGTTTAGGGTTTAGGGTTTAGGGCTTAGGGTTCAGGGTTCTTTTCCCTTAGCCCCTCATTCCCCCCCCCCCCCCCCCCCCCCCCCCCCGCCCCCCACCCTGCATGGCCCCACCTAGCCAGCTCGTGTGCTTCTCGGTGCGGATCAATCTCCGTGCTTTCTTCGTATGGTCCATGTCCATGGAGCCTGGGTTGCTGATGAACTAAACCCTAAACCCTAAACCCTAAACCCTAAACCCTAAACCCTAAACCCTAAACCCTAAACCCTAAACCCTGGGTTGCTGATTATGGGGTTCGGGCTTCACATGGATAAACACCCTAAACCCCAAACCCCAAACCCCAAACCCCAATTTCTGCTTAACCTGCAGGGAGTTTTTTTTTTTTTTGGGGGGGGGGGGGGGGGGGAGGGGGGTTTGGGGGGCTCCAGCACAGCCACTGATAGCCGTGTCTGATCCCCCTCAGGGTTTAGGGTTTAGGAATTAGGGTTTAGGGTTTAGGGTTTAGGGACACAAGGGCTCAGCCCAAAACCGGCATCTAGGCCTGAAGGTTAAGTCGACGAAATTCTGGACCAAAGGACACGAAACAGACCCGAAGGCCCTTAAACCCTAAACCCTAAACCCTAAACTCTTCCAAGCCCTGAGTGCGGAATTTCCGCCCAGGCGCGCAGAGATCGAATCAACGGTGGCAGGAAGCCCTGGCAGGAATCAGGGTTTCAGGGTTCAGGGTTTAGGGTTGAGGGTTGAGGGTTTGGGGTTTAGGGTTTCAGGGTGTCAGGGTTCAGGGTTTAGGGTTGTAGGGTTTAAGCTGGGATGTTCCCACTGATACTAACAGTCCTTCATAGGGACTGCAATACCCCCTATGATAATCCCCATTAAGGAGCTGTTAGTATAAGGGGGGGAACATCCCAAGGTTTAGGGTTTAGGGTTAAGGGTTCTCGGCTTCAGAAATCAGAGATCGAATCAGGGCTTTCGCCGGTTTACTTAGTTGAACTTAGTTGCTGAGTTCATAAGCCCCAAAAACTGTACACGTTCAGCTCTATAGGGGATTATCGTATCCCAAAAAGTGTAAAGTGTACTCATTATTTCAGCTACTGAGTTTAGGATTGCAGGGTTTTAGGGGCTTGTGGTTTTAGGATCTTTGGATTTTAGGGTCCGGGGGTTTGGGGGGTTTCGGGTTTTAGGGTTTATAGGGTTTAGGGGTCTAGGGTTTGAACTGCCTTGGGATTAAGGGTATTTCGCGGGGCATAAGGCATCTGTGGGGACTCCGGGTTAGAGATTAGGGCTCTTGGCACTGAGCCGGAAATTGTTTCATGGCTCTGCGAATTGGTTCTTGAGAGCACTGCGTAGGGTGGTTTAGGGGTTTGGGTTTAGGGCTCAGGGATCTTTGACACTGCCAAACGGCAACAAACACCAAATCCGAAAACGGGTCACGCAAGTCTTTGCACCTAACTAAGGCCATAAACCCTAATCCTAAGCTAGACCCGACAGCCCAAGCCCTAAACCCTAACCCGGAAAGCCCTGAACCTCTGCAGCAGCACCCTGCCCGCATTCTCTGCCAAGTTGCAAAGATCATCAGCAGGGGATACCTACGACGGCGCGTACGGCGGTGCGGTAAGCTGAAGGATTCTCGCCCAAAGCCCTAACCCGAATCGCAGTTGTGTCTTACTGCTTCTTGGTTCGGAATGAGGGAATGAGGCTCCCTATAAGCCGTACAAAGGGCTAAAACGGGAAAGAACTGTGGCTCCCCCCTAAACCCTAAACCCTAAACCCAAAACCCTCCCTGGTAGGCTGATTCTCCCAGAGCACCTTCGTGAAAGGGTGGTGCTTGAGGACAATACCACACTCTCTGCCTACCCTTGAAAGGGTACCCCGTTTATGCCCCTTATATACCCTGTACACATCAAGGGCCCATACATGAGAACCCTTTACAGGAGGTTAGGGACCATATTATTCAGGGCCCTTAGACAAGCTGCAGGAAGGGGCCCAGCCAGGCTATCAGCACATCCGGTGCGCGGCAGGAGTAGCACTCACCTTGTAGGCTTCGGTAGGAGGCCTACAGGGTTTAGGGTTTAGGGTACCTAAATCCATCATTCCCAGAGCGGAGAACACCCGCAGCCTGCAACGCCCCCCGCCACCCCCCCCCCACACTCACATGATTTTACGTGACTGTCCACAGAAGGCTACACAACACCCTAAACCCTAAACCCTAAACCCTAAACCCCTCGCTGTGATCCCTACCCCTACTCCGTGGACAGGCGCATGCCTCCCTGGCCATTCCACAAGTGAAGACTAAATCAATCCCTTGAGGACCAAATGAACCCCATAGTTGGGGTCATATTCCATGTACTACGATAATCCCGGATAAGGTACATGGACCCTAAACCCCTAAACCCTAAACCTGTTCATCGCTTGCCCCATTATTACACGGGTGCCCCCTCCCCCCATAGAAACTCGCAATGTGTTTTTTTAGATATTAGGGGGATGTTTCTATCCATATGCCATCTTTGGGGTTTAGAATGGCTTGAAGGTTTTTGAGGCTCTGAACCCCCCCCCCCCCCAAATTCGGAATAGGGTTTAAAAAAGGCGGGGTCGGTTTCGGCAGAGGGTTTAGGGTTTAGGGTTTAAGGTTTAGGGTTTAGGGTTTAGGAAACCCGGGGGGGCGGGGGGGGGGGGGTGTTTAGGACGAGGGTGAAGTGATTAGGGTTCATTTGGTCTCTGAGGTCCTCTCAGGGTATGTGGGTTTAGGGTTTAGGGTTTAGGGTTTAGGGTTTAGGGTTTAGGGTTTAGCGTTACCTTGGGATCCAGTTTGCCGGGCAACGAAAAGCTAACCTTAGGGAGCCCTTTGAGTTCCGCAAGCCCCTACAGCCGGGGAGCTTTGATGCGCGTAAGCATCGGTGTGGCACTGGCCACATCGGACGGAGTCTTGATCGCGGGTGTCTTCGCACTCGTTCGGATCTCGGCGCAGCAGACCAAACTGAAAGACAACCAAGCCCCTTAAGTGCCCTAATACGGTCATAAGTACAGCTATAAATACAGCTAGAATTGCTTAAAAAGTACCAGGAACCACCAAGTAGACCCGAAGCCCAAACCTTCAACTCCTGAGCCCATAACCCTGGAGGCTATCCTGCACCCTCAGCAGGACGTCAACATTAGGCTGGTCAAGGTTTCGGGGTTCGATCGTGTTTAGGCTTTGTAGGGTTTAGGATCTACGATTTAGGGTTGGTTTAGGGCTTAGGGCTTAGGGCTTAGGGCTTAGGGCTTAGGGCTTAGGGCTTAGGGCTTAGGGCTTAGGGCTTAGGGTTTAGGGTTTAGGGTTTAGGGTTTAGGGTACAGGGGTAAGACACCTGGATCACAGCCACGGCTTCCGAAGTCATGGGTCCCTTATTGATGTCCATGTTACATAAGGGAATCCTGCAATTTATGGGGGGTCTGTTTTAGGGGTCCCCTATTTTCGCCAGTCCCCCATTTGGTGCCCAAAGGTCATAAAACCCTAAACCCTAAACCCTAAACCCCAAACCCTAAACCCTAAACCCTAAGCCCCATGTGTCACGTGGAGTATCGTCTTTCTTGTGGCTTTTCGCCAGCGCACCATGGCCGCGACTTCAACGGCGCTCTGGAATTTTGCTGGGTTTAGGGTTTAGGGTTTGGGGTTTGGGGTTTAGGGTTTCGGTTTTAGGTTTAGGGTTTAGGGTTTAGGGTTTAAAGGAGGATCAGCACCGTTCGCGGAGTCTCGGATAGAACCCTAGCTCAACCCATGCCGAGCACCTCCGGCCATCCACGCACAAGGCCACGGCTCATAATCTAGACCCAGGAGAAACCTAGGAGTAAAACAGGGGTGCCCTTTTTGTTTTAAAGGGGGGTTGTAAGCCCTAAAAAAAGGGGAACAAGGGCCTACTCTGGGTCCCAGTAAGCCTTAAACCCTAAACCCTAAACCCTAAAAAAGGGGAACAAGGGCCTACTCTGGGTCCTAGTCATCCGCAAGTGTCCTCTAGGCCAGCAAGCCTCTTCACAACGCGATTGCATCAGGGATTCGACTTCGGGCACACGGATGCGCAATTTAGGGTTTAGGGTTTAGGGTTTAGGGTTTGCTCGAGGGTTGGGGTTATCAGGTTGTCATGAACTGCAAGCAGATACATCAAGGTCGGAAACCATGGGCCCTTAGTATGGTCCCTTACCCTTGTATACAGGGATCCGAAGTATGGGCCCTTGATATCTAAAGTGCATATAAGGGCTATATAGAAGGGTCCCCAAAGTAAGCGCCCATACTTCGGTCCCTAGAATACAGCATCAAATGCACGATCCGATACCCTAGACCCTAGACCCTAAACCCTAAACCCCTAAACCCTAAACCCTAAACCCTAAACCCTATACTCTGCAAGGACAGTCTGGGATTGATGGCCTCAGGGTGCGCAGCAGGGTTTGGGCTCCAACTTGTTGGGCTTTAGACTTTAGGGCTGTTACTACTCAAAAAACAATTCTTCTTCCCTATAAGAGTAATAAGGGTGATTAGCTGTTTTGAGGGGGGGGGTTCTTAAGCAATTGTGTTCAGGGATTCTAGGGCTTAGATCCTGCTGGTAAATCCTCCACCAAATCCGACTGCTCGCACGAGAAGGATGGTGCTGTCTCTCAGCCCTATTGGTGGACATAGACATTAAATTAAGAACCCAAAGCCAGATTTGTGTAACACAAACTACCTAAATTCCTCTAAGGGGTTGTGCCGTAATAGCCTACAACAAGGTTTTTGAGTCGCCATATTATGATAAGGGCACCCTTCTTTCGTGGTTACTTTATAAGGAACCTTGAACGGTACTGCTGGGCTACCACGATATGGGAGTTTACGAGAATAAAGGACCCCTAATGTAAACCCCCAATAAATAGATTCCCTTAAAATCATGACCCAAATAAGGTACCTCTACTTTCGGAAACCCCCCATATCCACCAAACTCCCAAACCCGAACCCTGGCTGAGCATCAGGCCATCCGCGTGTCCTCAAGCTGGGCTTGAGGTTTAGGTGGGAAGCTCCCCCTTATACCAATAGTCCTTACTTTGGATTCTAGCACCCCCTCTTATAATCCCTATTGAGGACTGTGAGTATAAGGGCCCCAAGGTTTAGGGCTTACAAGGCTGAGGGTTTAGGGTTTAGGGTTTAGGGTTTAGGGTTTAGGGTTTAGGGTTTAGGGTTTAGGGTTTAGGGTTTAAGGTTGATTTGGGTCCAACATGGTTGAAGGTTGAGAGATTGAATTCAGTAGCCAGAACTCTGAGTCCCAGAGCCCGGCCCTCTCCCCCGCCCCCCCATCCCCCCACACAACAGGGTTTAGGGTTTAGGGTTTAGGGTTTAGGGTTTAGGGTTTAGGGTTTTGGGTTAAGGGCAAGTGTTCAAATAACCAGGCTGCCCATAAAGCATAGAGACAAGGAGACGAAGTCCCCCCCCCCCCGCCCGCCCCGCCCCCCCCCGCCCCCCCCCGCCCCCCCCCCCGCCCCGCCCCCCGCCCCTCCCCGCCCCCCCCCCCCCCCCCCGCCCCCCCCCCCGCCCCCCCCCCCCCCGCCCCCCCCGCCCCCCCCCCCCCCCCCGCCCCCCCACCCCCCCCCCCCCCCGCCCCCCCCCGCCCCCCCCCCCCAACAGACTTTAGGTCAACCACAATTGTTGTAGGTCAGGGTGGCTGGCGAGATTCGTTTTCAGGTACCCTGGAGCTTCCAATATCCCCGCAAGAAGGAATATCGACAACTATATATGTATCTATATATGAATAAAAATAAATAAATAACTATATATATATATATATATAACATACCTTACTAATTTATTTATGCTTATTGGCTTCTACTTATTTACCTTTATTTGTGTATTCTCGCCCTGCCCAGCCTTGCATGCAAGCGTGGAAGGGGAAGCATGGCCAGAATTCAAACCTTGCCAAGGGAGGGTCAAGGGGGTTTGAGGCTTAGGGCTTTTAGGGTTTAGGGTTTAGGGTACTTATTAACCAATTATAACGGTACTTATTAACCACCTTATAAGCCCCTTAAGTGCCCTGACCTGGTTACAAGTACAGTTAAGTACCATGAACCTCAAAGTCAAGCTACGCAACTTACATGGGGGTTTCCGGAATTCGGGGTACCATAATGGGGCCCTAATCATAAGGGAATCCTGCTTTGGGGATCCATATTGGCGGTCCCCTATTTTCGTAAACCCCACATGGCCACTACTGGAATTTCTTGTTGGGACCTGGGTATTGCCTCGTTGACTAGGAGTATCCGAACCCCCAAACCCTATTTCATTAAAAAACAACACATCGGAACATCGGAAAATCTAACCTCATGTTGGTCAGCCACAACTGTCCCTGAACCCTCTATGATATAACCCTTTCATGATATAACCCTAAACCTCCAGGATGAGCCCGAAACTCCCCAACGTGCCTGTCAGGGGTCCAGTAGCCATCATCCGAGTAGGGCAGCGTGGGGCCGCCATCACCTTCGCGCGCTTCCGGAGTTTAGGGTTATACCGTTATACCCCCGAGGATCCAGTTGCCTAGGCACCTTCTTCGGGTTTAGGGCTTAGGGTTCAGGGCTCAGCGTGTATTTAGGGTACTTTGAGGAGGTGCATACATACCTCCCCCGAACTCATTCCGCGACCGAGCCGCAAATGGCTCCAACCGGGCAGGGCTGACAAACGCCGTGGAAGCTGGCCAGCTCCCATTCCTTCAGCTTGAGATGCTACTAGGCTTAGGGTTTTGGGTAAACCCGAAACCCTAAACCCTTATAAACCCTCATAAACCCTTATAAACCCTTATAAACCCTTATAAACCCTAAACCCTAAACCCTAAACCCTAAACCCTAAACCCTAAACCCTAAACCCTAAACCCTAAACCCTAAACCCTGAACCCAGCAAGATCAGCTTTTGAGCATCAGCCTTTGAGAGGTGCAGCAGGAACTCAACCAGTCGAGGATTGAAAGTCTTGGTAACGAAGTAGGGAGCTGGGTATACCCTACCTCATTCCCTCAGGGTTTAGGGTTCAGGGTTCAGGGTTTAGGGTTTAGGGCTTAGGATTTAGGGTGTCACTCCCTCAGGGTTCACATACCATCCCTGTCCAAGCTAAGAGAGATTTTCTTGGGAAAGGTTCAGGGCTTCGGGATTGTGAGGAATCTTTAGGGTTTGGAGGTTTGTGAGGGTTTAAGAAGGAGCATTGGAGTTTGTGGGGAGACTTGTGGGGTTTAGGGTCTGGGAATATCATACTAGACGTAAGCGAACCTGAAACTCCAAAGCCTTTTGGAGGGTGTTGAGCCTTGTTGAGATTCAGAAATTCAATTCGGGGAGCCCCCTCAACAAATCGTGTGAAATCATGAGCCCTATACGGAAGACATTCCGCGTCTGCGGCTGCGCAGCCGTCTCGTTGCCCGTGGTGCGGAAGTAGCCCGGTGCACAGTCGCAGGAGACGATTTCCTGACTTTCTGCAGAGTTGCTTGGAGGGGCAGAGTTCCCCCGACAATCGAAAAAAGAGAAACGAGGTGCCATTTTATTGTTGAAAGGGGCCTCATAAGTGAACCCAACCTAACACCCCACCCCCCACCCCCTACATACAAGAAAAGCTGCTTGACATCCTACAGCCTGTAGGGTTCATGGCTTCCCCTCGGGCCCCAAGTATACAAATAATAATAACACCTACATTAGGGTCTAAAGACTGTAAATAAGACATACTTTGGGCTATTTGAAGGCTTAAGGTTAGGGTTTCGGGTTCAGCGCGCCGAGTGCTTGTGAGGTTCAGGGCTTAGGATGTAGGCGCTGAGGGCTTATTTAGTGTTGAAAGCCCAAAACCCTAAACCCCTAAACCCCTAAACCCGAAACTTCCTAAACCCTAAACCCCCAAACCCCCAAACCCCCAAACCCCCAAAACCCAAAACCCTAAACCGCGCTGAGGAAACTCAAGAGTTCTGAGCCTTCCATGGAAAACTAAAGCCAGAGCTTGCCGTGATGCAAGGACCTTGAAGCTTATGAACTAGGAATGTCTAGGGCTTGATTCGGGTTTAGGGTTTAGGGTTTAGGGCTTGGGGTTTGGGGTTTGGGGTTTAGGGTTTAGGGTTTAGGGTTTAGGGTTTAGGGTTTAGGGTTTAGGGTCAAACACCTGAGGACCCAGATGCGAAACAAGCTTCCGTGGCACCGGTGATGTTCGTCGTCTCGTGGGGTGGACATGCCTGGCAGGCGCCTGTCAATGATGTCAGGATGGCCATAAAAAACTTCGATGTGTGGAACATCAATCTCTGTTCCTCCCCCACCCCCGCCAGGACCCTAAACCCTAAACCCTAAACCCTAAACCCTAAACCCCAACCCAGAAACCCCCAGCCCACCCCGCGCTCGTACCCGGAGCTTCGGCCCTAAAGGGGTTTAGAAGGCTCTTGGGGTCACTGACGGTTCCCTGTTGCAATGCGGCCGGGCCATGAGTTTGTGTTCGGTCACCCGAGAGGAAAGCCCCGAACTTATAGATGAAGTGACCATCCCTTCCGGCAGTTCTCTGAATTCCGGGTCTCTGTTTGGGGGTTTCTATTGAAATACTGCAAAACCCCCCCTCCCAAACCCTAAACCCTAAACCCTAAACCCTGAACCCTAAACCCTAAACCCTAAACCCTAAACCCTCAACCCTCAACCCTCAACCCCAACCCTAAACCCTCTAACCCCCCCCCCCCCCCAACCCCCCATACTTTTGGGCGGTTAACCCAGCAAGGGACCAGAATCGAGAGAAATCCTCTCTGGAACCTGGACCCGGGCTCTGATGGCGCCACTGCGGAGCCTAAACCCTAAACCCTAAACCCTAAATCCTAAACCCTAAACCCTAAACGCTAAACCCTAAACCCTAAACCCTGAACCCTGAACCCTAAACCCTAACCTCCCTCAACCCCAAACCCTACTTCCGTGCCCCCTGGCCCCCTAAACCCTAGCTGGAGTAGCCCTGCATAGGAGAGTGCACCCTTAAACGCCGTCAAGGTGCAAAACACAAAAAAAAACGAAGAACGCTCTTTGAAACCAACAAGCCGAAGTCCGGCCCCAAGTTAGGCTTTAGGGTTTAGGGTTTAGGGTTTAGGGTTTGGGGTTTAGGGTTTAGGGTTTAGGGTTTAGGGTTTAGGGTTTATCAAAGTCAGACGGGCCTGCACCCGGCAAGCCCATGTAGAAGCCGATGTTGCAGTTTTCGCAAAAGAGAGCTGGACCGACTCCACCTCAGCTCACCATCATTGGAGTCTTGCACTTTGGGGCTGGGTTTAGGGTTTAGGGTTTAGGGCTTAGGGTTTAGGGCTTGGGGTTTCGGGTTTAGGGTTATAGGGCTTATGGCTTCGGGTTTAGGGTTTATAGGTCCTAGGGTTTCAGGTTTGGGGTATCCTTCCCTCAGGGTTTATTTACCATCCCTTCTGGGTTCCCATATACACATATGCCTATTGCGTCTCTCTAGGAAGTGTAAGTGTCTAAGGTTGCAGTAAAGACCCACAGAGTAATTTGGGGGTGTCTCATTTCAGGGGGTTTTGTAAGTTTGTTTCAGGGTTTGTTAGAGGGTTGTTTGTACAGGGTTTACTGAAGGCTCTCGAAGTGTGTCTACGGGCTTCTCTGAGGGTTGTATGGCTTTGACGGGTTCGGGGTTTGGGGTTCCTCAGGGCAAGCAGAAAGGGACCATAATGTAGCGATGTTGGCCAATTCATGCTGAAGTTGGGGAGGGGGGTTACGTAGGGCTGTAGGAAGTCAGGGTGGAGGGGTTGGTTCGGATGGGATCGTTCTAAGTTAAAGGCCCCTTGAACACAATGTCAAGGGTTAAGGTCTAGGATAAACAAACGGTCTGCACATCAGACCCTTAAAGGGCTTAGGGTTTGAGGTCTTGGGTTCAAAACCTCTAAAGACCCAAGCCTTACAGACTCGGGCCATTGCCACCAGTTGCAAAAAAAGCTCGCGCGAAGCATACCTGTCACCAACGTCTATACCGTAGCACACAGCTTGGCCAGGCTCTGGACAAAGACGTCTGCGGAATTCTCCGTGCGAGACGGTGAACAATGCTTCCCGAATCACGTCTCGGAGTCGCAGGCACTGACTCTGAAGACTCACCGGCACCCTAAACCCTAAACCCTAGACCCTAAACCCTAAATAAACCCTAGACCCTAACCCGGGGTACTGGCTCCGTTCGACGGGCATCCAAACCCCGAAGTGCAGGGGCAAGGGACAAAGGTTGTACAGTGCGTGGTTAGGCTAGATACATGGTCCTTATGAGCCCTTAAAAGAGGATCTCCCTAAACCCTAAACCCTAAACCCTAAACCCTAAATCCTAAACCCTAAGCCCTAAACCCTAAACCCCTTCAAGTCCAGTTATGCTTGGTAAATAAGTACCATGAGCCTCCAAAAGTAGAGGGTCTGGGGCGGCTTCACCTAAGGTTGAACTGGGAAAATATCAAGGGCCTGCCTAGGGTTTAGGGTTTAGGGCTTAGGGCTTCGGGCTCAGGGTGTGGGTTTAGAATTTAATTGGGGTTTAGGGTTTTGGGTTTATGGTTCAGGGGTTTTCGGGTTAGGTTGCTAACCCGAAAGCGCATGTGCTTGTGCTAAGAAGGCTCAGGGTGCTTCGCAACTGAGCTGCTCTTGTACTTGCCCGGAAGGCACTGGACGCACTCGGTGCCTCAATCATGGGGGGGGGGGAGACGTTTCGGGTTTCACCGTAAACCCTAAACCCTAAACCCAAAAGCCTAAACCCTGAATCCCTAGACCCCGAACCCTAAACCCTCTAAGGCTTGCAGACAAACCCCCAAACCTGGGTAACCTGTGGGGGTGTCGGCGCTTGGCCCACACGTGCAACCATAAACCCTAGAAGCGGAACGCCCGTCACCCCTAAACCCTGATTTTCCCTAAATAAGGGCGGGCTTCTTTTGGGGGTTGAAGGCTTGAGGAACCCTGAACCTTCAACCCAAAACCCCCTCGAGTTGAGATCTCAGGGGCTCAGATTGGGGCTTATGGGCAGCAAGCCCTCAACCCAAGCTGCAGTCCCTGCCCCCGAGCGGTAAATCCCGAATCCTCTGGGTTTGCCCTCACGGGGGCATGCCACACGACCATGAACATAAACAGCTCGACCCCAAGGCCCCTCACAGTTGCCCGTCACCCCAACCCCTAAACCCGAAACCCCAAACCCGAAACCCTAAACCCTGCAACTGTTACAGTGGGGATAATGTAGGTTGCAGGATCAGGGATCGTGGATTCTAAATGCTCAGGGCTAGGGTTGGGTGCCTTAGCTGGAAATCAGGATGCCGACGACGAGGCTGGGGCTAGGTTTGGGGGGCTTTGGCTTTAGGGTTTGGGGGGCTTAGGATTTAGGGCTTAGGGCTTAGGGTTTAGGGCTTAGGGTTTAGGGTTTGGGGGGCTTAGGATTTAGGGTTCAGGGTTTGGGGGCTAAGATTTTAAGATCTGGGGCTTAGGGCTCAGGCACCCGCCCAAAGCACGAGAGGATCCCCGACGCATCAACCCCAAAGCCCCTCATCCCGATTTCCAGTTTGCCTGTGTAGTTGACGCGCCGCTCTCCCGCGGGACACGGCTTCAATCGCACTGCTTGCCACTCCCTGGAAACGCGGCTGTTGCGGTTTAGGGTTTAGGGTTTAGGGTTTAGGGTTTAGGGTTTAAGGTTTAGGGTTGAGGGTTGACAGTTGAGGGTTGAGGGTTGAGGGTTGAGGGTTGAGGGTTGAGGGTTGCGGGTTTGGGTTTTGGGTTTTGGAAGAGGCGTTGGGAAGGGCAACTACACAGCACTTTTTCGGCTTGCTGGGCTAGTGTGCTCAAGGCCTGCGGAGTTAGAGAGAAACCTAAACGAAAACCCTGAACCTGCGCCCTTGTCTTAAGGGAGCGTTCTTAGGGGATCTTACCTAGCGGAGATGTGACCTCGGCTGCACACTATACAGAGGTTGAACAGGTGGAATTTCACAAGGGTTTAGGGTTTAGGGTTTGGGGGTTGCTTGCTCAGAATCCTAACCCAAAGCCCTAGACCTTTTGGGGGTTATAGGGTTTAAGGAGGGTGAGGCTGAGGGTTTAGAGGGTTTGAGGTGAAGGGTTTGGGGTTCTTGATCTATGGCTTCAGGGCTTGGGGTTTAGGATTCAAGAACTGGGAACTTTCTCAAGGCTTGGCCACGTAATGCTAGGCTTTTGACAAGCTTACACGGTTTGGGGTTTAGGCGTCGTACTGACATGCAGGTTTTCAGGAGCTGTGAGTAGGTACAAAACGTAGTCCCTTGGCGAAAGCTTCTGGGATAAAGGAGGGGACCACGGCCCCCAAACCCGAAGCCTTGGGCCGCGCTACTTACTTTCTGGTTCGTAGGAGGGAATGAAGCGGGAGCTTATCCTGCAGTGTGTAGTATTCTTATTGATATTACCATTATTGTTATTACTATTATATAAATATAACTATAATATATATATATATATATGTATGTACTCTTTTTTTTTTGGGGGGGGGGTTCTTGGAGCTTAGAGGGTTTGTAGCTGCTTGGGGTTTGGGAGGGTTTGGGACTTCGGGCTCTCCGGTGAGCAATGAAGCCCTGGGAACGCCGAACATGGAGTTGACTGGAGTTGCCTCCCTAAACCCTAAGCCCTATCTTAAACCCTAAACCCTGCCTCTGGTTCAGAGAAAGGCCCTCTGGCTTGCTGCCGCAGGTCAGGTTAAGCCTTTCGGGCGAAGGGCTTCTCAATGCTAAACCCTAAGCCGCCTAAACCCTGAACCCTAAGCCCACAACCGCAAGGGCGGCTTTATGCCAGGACTTGGGTCGCGCATGTTGCAGGGAGGCTGGTGCAGAGTTGTTCCTTTCTTTAGCGGTCCCTTGCTCTATGCCGGGGTGAAGATTCAGCTTGTTCGGGTTTAGAGCTGATACTGGACCCTCCGAAAAGGAGAAAAAAAAAACGAACCCTGAACCTGAAAACCCTAAGAACCTCAAATCCTTGACCCTACCAAGAATCTCACAAGGGCATTTATAACAAAAACAACATCGATGGTTCTCAAGAGTAGAGTCTGGGACGCCCTGCAACCCCTGAACCCTGCAACCCAGAACCGCCTAAGCCCTAGCCCCTAAGTCTTAGTCCCCTAAAGCTCCAATCAGTCACCCTAAACCCTAAACCCTAAACCCCAAACCCCAAACCCCAAACCCTAAACCCTAAACCCTAAACCCTGCACACTACACCCATTATAGACCACCTCAAACCTAGACCCAGAGAGCCTCTGCAGCACGGAGCAGTCCAGCCTTAGAAAGGCGCTCGCAAGCTTGGGGAGTAGGCGAAGTGAGGGTTTGGGGTTTGGGGTTTGGGGTTTGGGGTTTGGGGTTTGGGGTTTGGGGTTTAGGGTTTACGGTTTAGGGTTTAGGGTTTAGCGTTCAGGGTTAGGGTTTAGGGTTTAGCGACTGTCAGATTTAGGGAAGTGTGCAGTTCAGGGCTTATGGGTTCAGGGTTCTCTTTTTCGGGCTCAGGGGGTTGCAAGGTTTGCGGGGTTTAGCGGGCCAGGGTTCTTTTGGGGATTAGCGGCTCAGGCTTTACTGGCTTTAAGATGGCTGAATGGCCAGTGCCTTTTGCAAGGTCCCCTAAGGGAAGTTCGGGCCATATCAGGATTGCAATCAATCATTAATCTCTTGGGGGTACACCCGCAAGGGGTGCGCGTATGACTCCCCTGAGTTTACACCCCAAGCCCGAAGCCCTAAACCCTAAACCCTTACACCCTTAAACCCTTAAACCCTCAAACGCTTGAACCCTTAAACCCTTAAACCTAAACCCTAAACCCTAAACCCAAAACCCAAAACCCTAAACCCCAAGCCCAAGTAGCTCGTAGGACACGGAGAAGGCCACTGGCAGCTGCGAGAGGCGTAGGGCGAGCCTAGGGGCGTTTAGGGCTTAGGGCTTAGGGCTTAGGGTTTAGGGTTTAGGGTTTAGGGTTTAGGTTGATTCGGATTGAGGTGCCCATGCTTGAATGCAGCTACGCCAAGCCCTTCTAGATCTGGAACTCTAAACTTAAGGTTTGTAAGGTTTGTATAGCACACACAAGTAAAAAAGAATAAGCGGCCCAACCAAAAAACTCACCCCCACCCCCCCCCACTCCCCCCGAAAAACTAAACCTAAACCCCAAACCCCACCAAACCTCAAACCCCAAACCCCAAACCTCAAACCTGAAACCTCAATAAACCCCACACCCTAAACCCTAAACCCTAAACCCTAAACCCTAAACCCTAAACCCTAAACTTCCCTTGAAGCCAGGGCTCTTGGCCAAGTCAATCGGCTCGCCCACCTCCTGCAGTCGACGCCCCGCTTCCTCATCCACCTCCACCGTCTCGCTGTAGTATTCTGAGAGCTTGGGCGGCTTTTTTGGTTTAGGGTTTAGGGTTTAGGGTTTAGGGTTTAGTGTAGTATTCTGAGAGCGTGGGCGGGTTTTTTGGGGGGCTTGGGGGGGGGGGGGGGGGGAGGTGGTAGGGTTTAGGGTTTACGGTTTAGGGTTTAGGGTTTGGGGTGAACTCTATGCTGCTGAAGTCGGTGTCGGTTTGGCGTCTAAGCCTAGAGTGCAGGGTTTGAGGGCTTGCGGTATGGATGGCCCCAGCACGGTTGGGGTTTAGGGTTTAGGGCTTAGGGCTTAGGCGTTTAGGGTTTGGGGTTTAGGGCTTGGGGTTTAGGCGTTTAGGGTCTGGGGTTTGGGGCGTATATAGGTTTACTACTGGTTGCTTAAGAACCCCCCCCAAAAAATAAAAATAAAATGATTATTCCTTTGCAGGGAAATTTGGGATCAATATCTGTTTTTGGGCTTTTCAGCAAAAAGTAGTTTGGGGTTCGGGACTGAACAGACTGAACATGCACACAGAGGGAGGGGGGGGGGGGGGCGAGGGAGGTCAAGGTCACAACCTGTTTATTCCTGTGACTAGGGTTCAAGGCTTAGGGAAGAGGATTCCCTAAACCCTAAACCCTGAAAGAAGCCCCGGAAACCCCCCATACGAGCGACCGAGGAGGCCTAGCCCCAAAACTGTCCTCTCTGTGTGCGGCTTCCGAGTTGAAGGGACGAGGGTTCAGGAGACTCATAGCGGGCATCGCTTCGAAAGAGCCTGAATGCCTAAACCCTAAACCCTAAACCCTAAACCCTAAACCCCAAACCCCAAACCCCAAACCCCAAACCCTAACCTTCTGGAAGCCGAAGAAGCCACCCTTCAGCCCAAGCATCCGCTCGAAACTTCGGCACCGAAAAGGCTCTGGCTTGGCACCTCGCAGGTGACTTCCGTGTCCTGTCACAAGGAGGGTTTAGGGTTTAGGGTTTAGGGCTTAGGGTTTAGGGTTTAGGGTTAGCAAACCCTGCAAGTCCTAGAAACCCTAGAAACCCTGGAAACCCTACACCCTGAGGGGTTCTGTGTTTGGGTTCAGGGTTTAGGGTTTGGTGCTTACAGTGATTGGGGTTTGCAGGTGTAGGGCTTTGGGGTTTTGGGGGCTTAGTTTAGTCTAGGGTTTTTGGCGTCAGGGAATTAAGGTTGAGGGTTGAGGTGCTTCATATTTGGAGCTACAGAAGTGTAGGTTCTGGTCTTGGGCTTTGTAGCTGTTGAAGCAGAGGGTGACGTGCCTAATTCAACCATACGTGGGGTGAAAGTTGAACACAATAGATTCGGCTTCTGACCCGGGCTCTCTTCTGTGTCTTCAAGGTGCTATCAAGCATCCTCCGTTCCCTTTGACACGCCAGCAGGAATTCGAAAAGAAAGTTACACTAATTCCTGAACTAAACCCTAAACCCTAAACCCTAAACCCTAAACCCTAAACCCTAAACCCTAAACCCTAAACCCTATAAACCCTATAAACCCTATAAACCCTATAAACCCTAAACCCCAAACACACCCTAAAAAGCCCTGAACCCTAAGTAAACCCCAGCGTTGACGCTGCACCCTTCCACCCCGGTGCGGAGTCCGTGTGGGACACCACGATGCAGTTGACGAAGTGGGTGGGCGTACCCAAATCCTCTGCCAATTGCCTGACCGGCTACTTCTACCACTACTACCACTACTACTACTGCTACTACTACTACTACTCCTCCTCCTCCTACTACTACTACTACTACTACTACTACTACTACTACTACTACATGTACTACTACATGTACTACTACTGGTACTACTACTTGTACTACTACTTGTACTACTACTTGTACTACGACAGTACTACTACAGTACTACTACAGTACTATTACAGTACTATTACAGTACTACTACAGTACTACTACAGTACTACTACAGTACTACTACAGTACTACTACAGTACTACTACAGTACTACTACAGTACTACTACAGTACTACATGTACTACTACAGTACTACTACAGTACTACTACAGTACTACTACAGTACTACTACAGTACTACTACAGTACTACTACAGTACTACTACAGTACTACTACAGTACTACAGTACTACAGTACTAGTACTAGTACTAGTACATCAGGAGTTTGTCGCACTTGCATATCTTGCGTTAGTGGAGGATGCGGAGTACGCGGGGGTGCATTTTGTGTGGCCTGGCCGGCGGAGGAATTTCCGCGCTGTTTTAAACATATATTACTTTTTTGTTCCGACGGAGGACTCAAAATCCTCCGCGCCCCAGAGACACATCTTGTGGAGGAGTCTATGGGGGTGGGGGGTTTGCACGTACATGGTGGCATAAGTCCCCGATGCGACGAACTTTCGTCCTGGCGCAGTACTAGTACTAGTACTAGTACTAGTACTAGTACTAGTACTACTACTACTACTACGACGACTACTACTACTACTACTACTACTACTACTACTACTACTTCTACTTCTATTTCTACTTCTACTTCTACTAGTACTAGTGAGGGTTTTGAGGGTTTCGAGGGTTTTGAAGGTTGTGAGATTTTGAAGGTTGTGGGGTTTTGAGGGTTGTGGGGTTTTTGAGGGTTTGGGGCAGTGTCCCCCACTCCCTAGAGTTCAAGCCATGTAACAACCCTGCATGTAGAAAGAACACCTTTCCTGTAATGTTCAGAAACCTCCTTTGTATCTCCCCCCCCCCCCCCCCCCAAACCCTGAAACTCTGAAATCCCGAAACCCTGAACTCCCCAAGCCCTGCTAACCCTGAAGCCATAGACCTCATTTCAAGGGAGGTAACGTAGGGGCTACTTAGGTATTTTGGGACTTTCAAAGGTATATAGAGGGGTTATGCTAGGGGAATAAGATTAAGGATCCCTTCCAAACCCTAAACCCTAAACCCTAAACCCTAAACCCTAAACCCTAAACCCCAAACCATGAACCCTAAACCCTAAACCCTAAATCTCCTTACATCCCCTAATTATTCGGCTCCAAGCTGCAAGTCCGGCACCGACTGCGTGTTGGCCCCAAAGGTCTCCACTTGAACAACCTGGACTAGGGTTTCGGGTTTAGGGTTTAGGGTTTAGGGTTCAGGGTTTGGGGTTTAGGGTTTAGGGGTTTAGGGTGTAGGGTTTAGGCTCCCCGTACTGTTCTTTGGGCAGCTCTCTCGTGGTCCCGGCCATCTTGTCTTAGAATTAGGGTTTGGGGTTTGGGGTTTAGGGTTTAAGGTTTAGGGTTTAGGGTTTAGGGAACTTTGCTTCTCACTCTTTTTGGGGGAGGGGGGGGGGAGGGGGAAGGACGGTTGAGGACCTCTTTTAGAGTTGGTCATCTGAATCTCCCTTTGGGGCTCCGGTGTCATGTTTTTAGGGGCCCTGATCGAAACCCTAAACTGTGTCGAAGGTTCCAAGAAAACAAATAATACCTACATTGGGGTCTAAAGAATACCCAGACCCCTGGGAAGATCCAAAAAGTACATCCCCGTTAAGGGTCCCTAAGAACGACCCAATGGTAGCATAGGGTACTATTTGGGGGTTCTACGTTTTGGATCCTCCCAAGGGTCTGATCCTAAACCCCAAACCCTGACAACCCTGAACCCTAAACCCCAAACCCTAAACCCGTAACCCTAAACCCTAAGCCCTAAACCCTAAACCCTGGACCAGCTGGGGCACCATGTTGCCGTTCGCCTGCGTGCCGAAGTTCTCGCCCTGAATAGTGACCTGAAACATCGGAGTGTAGGCTGAAGATTGTACTATGATTTCTTTCCAAGTTTAAGTCTAGGGTTTAGGGATTAGCGTTTAGGGTTTAGGTTTAGGGTTCACGGTTCAGGGTTTAGGGTTTAGGGTTTAGGCCTTCTCTTGAAATGCAGGGCTGTTGCACATCCACAACATGCGGACACCCTCACTCCCTAAACCCTAAACCGTGCCCTGAGAACTTGACTGGTGTGTGTTTGGTTATGGAGTCCGTTGGCAGGGCAGTGCGGCAGCCAGGCTAGTAGCGTTCAAGGCTTGAAATGGTGGAGAAGGCTCCCTAAATCCGAAACCCTAAGACCTAAACCCTAAACCCTAAACCCTAAACCCTCCCTCGCCCGACTGATCAGTAAGCTTCCCTAAGGTTCCCTGGGTGCCTTCCCCCCAAGAACCACCCTCCTTAAGAAGGGTTTAGGGTTTAGGGTTTAGGGTGTAGGGTTTAGGGTTTAGGGTTTAGGGTTTAGGGTTATACACTCTGGAGATTTGCTGAGAAGTGGCTTGGAGAGCACCAACTTCAAACTCGTGGTTGCGGACGATCCTCAGTGGTCAAAAACACTTGGCAGTCCGGTAACCACATTACCATCAGTGCACCCTGCTTGTTTCTTTTTGGGTTTAGGGTTTCGGGTTTAGGGTTTAGGGGTTGGTTACCTTACACGGGGACCTTGAACCAAAAAAAGGGAAAGGGTACCACTGGGCAACAAGTATATATTGGGAAGGGTGCTACTTGGTGTCCTTGCCCTAGATCCTTCCAAAAAGCGAGCGCCAGTGCAGCCAATCCTGGACACCCTCAACCTCAACCCTCAACCCTCAACCCTCAAAACCCTAGACCCAGATATCTCGCCTTTCAAGGTGCTACGGAAGTGACTTTGCCACCCAATGGTGTAGACATCAGAGACACTCCTCACAAGCCTATAAGGACTAAACCCTAAACCCTAAACCCTAAACCCTACACCCTAAACTTCCCTAAACCCTAAACCCTAAACCCTAAACCCTAAACCCTAAACCCTAAACCCTCAACCCCAAACATCCCTAAACCCTAAACCCTAAAACCCTAATAAGCTTTGCAGAACCAAGCTTCTGAGTGATCCGCGGCTGAGTTATCTGAAGTCCGCCGGAAATGACGTTGGAGGACGTGGCATCCGGTCCACTCTGGACCTAACACAGGGGCCGAGGTTAGGGTTTAGGGTTTAGGAATTAGATCTCGGGCCAAGACGGTAGAGGGGCCTGCTCAACTGAAATCTAGCACCCTAACCCCAAACCCTAAACTGGGGTAGGTTCGGGGGCCCTACAGCAAAAAGAATCTCTATGGCTCTACAAAGATGACATAGGGGATTAAGGGTACTCAAAAAAGAAAAAAATATGTTCAATCCTGCCCCTGGACAGGGCCTATGAACCCCAAAGAATGTAGAACATAGCACCAAAACCCATAAAGGGCCATAGTTTTGCATACTTATGTACCCTAGGGTGGATCAGAGCTTCGGGCCAAGATGGTAGAGAGGCCTGCTCAGTTTAGGGTTTAGGGTTTAGGGTTTAGGGTTTAGGGTTTAGGGTTTAGGGTTTAGGGTTTAGGGTTTAGGGTTTAGGGTTTAGGGTTTACGGAATCTGAACCCTACGCCCTGAATCCTCAAACCTGGACCCTAAACGGGCTCGCAAGGTGAGAGGGCGCAAGCCAAGGTCATTCTTAAGGCAAGTTCATCCAAAAGCCCTGAGTCCCAAACCCAAAACGCCACCCTTAACCCTTCACACCCTTCGCACCCTAAACCCTACACCTTAACCCTATACCCTAAACCCTAAACCCTAAACCCTAAACCCTAAACCCTACACCTTAACCCTAAACCCTAAACCCTCGGGACAATGATTTCCAGCACTCACGAAGTGAGCCACAGTGTCACAGTGTTAGGACGATGACCACCGGGAAGTGGGTGCACAGATCTTCTTAAGGGATGCAAGGAGGGACCCTGGACGGGACCCTCAATCGTCTCACTTCTTCCCCTAAGTAACCCCTACATATGTATATATATATATATGTATATATATATATACATATATATATATACATATATGTATATATGCATATATATATATATATATATGCACACTAGACCCAGGAGAAACCGAGGAATAGAAAGGGTAATTACCCTTTTTGGTCTTACGGGGATTATTCGGTCAACCCCAATCCTGAGAAAAAGGGAACTAAGGGCCTACTCCGGGTCCTACTCCGATTATACAGTCCCTAGACCTTCGGGTTGACCATTCAACCCTAAACCCTAAACCCTAAACCCTAAACCCTGAACCGCACTCCTGGCTGGCAAGTGGCGTAGATGCTGGGCTGGGCACCCAGTTGCGAGACGTTGAAGTTTTGGTTGCGGTAGCATGTGATGGTGCGGTTGCCGGACGCCACTGCCTGCAGGGTGTTTGGGTTTTTGGGGTTTAGGGATTAGGGTTTGGGGTTTTTAGGGTTTAGGGTTGAGGGTCCACATCATTCCCAAGCCCGCGGGAGCACCTCACACAAACCTTTTGAACAAATAACCTAAAACTTGAACCCCACTGACCCCTGCGCCATTGAAACTTCTGACCCCTATACCAACCCCTAACAGCCTGCTAACCTGCCCCCGCGAAACAATCTTTTTGTCTGTTAAGTTGTAGAAGCTACCCTATCAACCGCTCAACCCCCAAACCCCGAAGGTCAACCTAGTTGCTGAGCACCCTGGGCAAAAAAGGCTAACCTTTCAAATGTAGTAGGATGCTATATACCTCAAAAGGTTAAAGGCTGCCTAAACCCTAAACCCTAAACCCCAAACCCCAAACCCCAAACCCCAAACCTCAAACCCTAAACCCCAAACCCTAAACCCTAAACCCTAAACCCTAAACCCTAAACCCTAAACCCTAAACCCTAAACCCTACTCAGCTACTAGGTCAAAAGGCCTGCGCGCACAATGGCTGGTACCCAGCTCCCGGGTTCGAAACGTCGGGCGGAATGTCATCGAATGGCGTCCCCCACACCTCCGGCAAGAGGGTTTAGGGTTTAGGGTTTAGGGTTTGGGGTTTAGGCTTTAGGGTTTAGGATTCAGGGTTTAGGGTGCAGGGTTCAAGGTTTAGACTTGGGCCTGGAGGTTAAAGTTGTTGCTGATGGGTAGGGTTGTGTAGTCTTTCTTGCTACATATATACATATATATATAGGTACATAATATATGAATTGTACTGGGTTTTTCTGTGGGCTTAGGGTTGGGGTTTGAGGGTTTAGGGCTTGGGGTCACAAAGGGCAGTTCATCGACTTTGGGGAGAGATGGCTTGGACTCCGAAGTGGATCTGAGGCCCAAGGTGCATACCAGTTTGCTGTTTAGGCGGTTTGGGGGTTTAGGGTTTAGGGTTCAGGGTTTAGGGTTTGGGGTGGCGGGATTTAGAGTTCAGGTCGGACAGGGCTTGGTGGCCGACATTAGTTTGGGAACCTTTGGGGGTCGGAGCTTGCCAAAGCCTTCAAGCACACAAAGGAAGCTAGCAGCAAGTCACCTCTACCATACTATGTGATATACTCTTGTACTATTTTCTCTTGTAGTTTACTGTTGTGTATATATATATATATCTATGTACGCACATATTTACACATATGTGTGTATAAATAAAGAAAGAAGGAAACAAATAGAAATATAAATATGAATATACATATAAATACAAATATATATATATATATACATATATGGATGTTATGTATATGTATATGTATATATATATATATATGTACACCGTGAACATACTGCACACAGCAGAAATTAAAGAGTCCTACCCGGCCCCGCCTGAAGGTAGCCCTGGGAGACATTGTCCGGTGGAAGCGTGCCATCTGAGTCGGCTGTTGGAGCGATTCTTTGGATCAAGAGGCTTTAGGGTCTAGGGTTTCGGGTTTTGGGTTTAGGATTTAGGGTTTAGGGGTTAGGATTTAGGGTTTAGGGATTAGATTTTAGAGTCTAGGGACCTCTCTGAGCGAATCTAGGGGGCTATGTTGGGGTTAGGGTTTAGGGTTTGGGGTTTAGGGTTTAGGGTTTAGGGTTTGGGGATTAGGGTTTAGGGTTTGGGGTTATAACCCCAATTATATTCCCAGAAGTCCCCTAAGTAGACTTATAAGTGGGGTTAGAAGTACCCATGAACCTCCAGACCCTAAAGTGGGGTTAGACGTACCCATGAACCTCCAAACCCTAAACCCTAAATCCTAAACCCTAAACCCTAAACCCTAAACCGATCCACAGAATTCTCGCTCATAGTTTGAGCCGGAGATTTAGGGGTTTAGGGTCCATGGGGTTGAGGAGTTAGCTGAGGGTTTGGGAGTTTAGGAGTGTAGAAATGAGGGTTAGGCGTTCAGGAGTTCAGGGATTAGGCGCCGGAAAGTAGGAGTTTAAGGTTAGGAGTTTAGGAGTTTAGGAAATAAGAAGTTTCGGAGTTTAGGAGTTTAGGCGCAGGGATTAGGATTGAGCCGCCCAGGCACCCACCACGACGATCATAGGCTCCGAGTTGGACATGTCTTGGGAAGGCTGCTCAAGTCCTGCTTTAGGAGGGAGAATGTATGTGTGTGTGTGTGTGTGTTTGTTCGTTTGTTCGTTTGTTTGTTTGCGTGTTTGTGGGGTTTGGGGTGTTTAGGGGCCGGGGGGGGAGGGGGGGGGGGTTCGGAGCTTCTTGCGCTTGTGGGGCCTTAAGGCCGTACTCCTTGAGGATGCTAGAAGCATCGTGAGCAAGAAGCAACAGACCCTCTAGATACCTAGCTGCTGAGTACCCTGGGCCCAAAAAGGTTAACCTTCCAATCATGGTAGGATTATAGGTACCCAAAAAGGGTACCTACTCAGCTACCAAGGTTAACTCTAGTTGAACCCTACACTTTAGCCCCTATAAACCCAAAACCCACCAACCTCCGTAATCCTCTATCGGCCTAGCTTGAATCGACAAAAAAGGCCGTTGAATGCTACTCGGCCCCTCCAGGTCTGATATGCCCTCAAACCCTGAAGTTTACGATTCAGTTCGGGATGTTCCCCCTTATACGAACAGTCGCTAAGGGATTATAATAGGGGGTGCTGTAATCCCTATGAGGACTGTTAGTATAAGGGGGGACATCCCAAGATTTAGTGCTTGTGGCTTAAAGATGTTGTATGATTCTATGTTATTGGGGACTAGGGTTAAGCCCTAAGCTCTTACCCCAGGCGAGGCCCTACTTGTCCAGTGTCCTGAAGGAAAGTAGTAGTATGCACGTACTACTCCAACAAGGTTTCATGACTCACGCGACGACCAACTACGTGAGCACTCCAGATAAGATCTCTCTCAAAGTGGGTTTAGGGTTTAGGGTTTAGGGTTTAGGGTTTGGGGTTTAGGGTTTAGGGTTTAGGGGAAAAACATGCAATATCCCAAACCCCTACCGAACCACGACTCCCTGCCTTCCCTGCCTTGACCTACACACCCGAACCCCTCAGCCGAGGCCCCTAGACCCTAAACCCTAAACCCTAAACCCTAAACCCTACGAGTAAACCCTAAACCCTAAACCCTAAACCCTAAGACTAAGACGCCCTTGACCTTCGAAAGGGCCTCCCACGGCCGGCTGCTCGGGCTGAACGGAGCCGGGTGGTCCGAAAGAGGCGCAGAACCGGTCGGAGAAGAGGCCTGGGCAAGGTTTAGGGTTTAGGGTTTTGGGTTTAGGGTTTAGGGTTTAGGGTTTAGGGTTCAGGCTTCAGGCTTCAGGGTTCAGGGTTTAGGGTTTACGGTTTAGGGGCTAGGGTTTACCTGGGACGCTCTGTACCTACAGTTTTCTGGGTTATACCTACTAATCAGGGTAGTTGCTACTAAACTGTAGGCAAATAGAGTCAGACATATGAACGTAGGTGTTAGGGTAGTCTACTGAATGTATGGTTGGAGGGGAGTTAGGAGTATCTGGAAGCATCGTCTGACTGAGTCCGTGCGCATGCCCATTGTAGTTCAGAGGCCCTTGATCAAGATCTGCGTCTGTGTGGTCTGTGTTGTGGCCTCTTGGCATCGGAGCACTCCATTTCTGGAAGCATCAGCCAACATGGCTTAGTACAAGGACTTTGCAAGAGAGTTCCGACCTACCTCTAGGGCCCGAAACGCAAGAGTAAGTCGCAGAACGCCCTAAACCCTAAACCCTAAACCCTAAACCCTAAACCCTAAACCCTAAACCCTAAACCCAGGAACTTCTGTTCCCTCCTTCCACGCCACCCCCCCCCCCCCCACCCATAGTTCCCGTCAACCCTCAACCCTGAACCCAAAAATTCTGGCCGTGGGGCTTTGGGAGGTTTAGGGTTTAGGGCAGTTTAGGGTTTAGGGTTTCGGGTTTGAGGTTAAGGGTTTAGGTGTTTCGGGGAATGTTGATGGCTGTAGTCTTCTTAGGCTTTAGGTGCTTCAGGCTTCGGACACAAGAACACTAACCACGAAATCCTTCCCCTGCCCTTGACCCCAGAGCATGAGCAGAGCGGCCGCGTCGAAGCACCAGGCAAAGGCCGAGCCGCGCGTTGGCTGACGAAGATGGAGTTGTGATTCCGGAGGGGAACAGGGGGAGGGTAAGGGGGGGGGGGGGGGTGCATGACTCCCAAGCAAGGTTCCTGCTTCTCCTGTTCAGGCTATGTGGGGCTCAGGCTGTCTCGGGTTTGGGGTTTGGGGCTGAAAAGCAAGTTACCACAATTTTGTGGATTAGGTTCAAAAACTATGGACTTTCCTGGCAAGTCCGACGGCTGTGCATGAATTTAAGCTCCTTAACTCATGGCTTCCCCTACTACCTCCATACTACACCCCCCCCCCCTAGGTCCCCCCCCAATAATCCCCCCCAATAATTAAGTCCTTTAGGGATAATTAAGGCAGGCTACTTAAAGGGTGGAACCCTCAAAAGGGGGGGGGGGGGGGGTAGTACACAAGGGGGGTAGCAGGGAAACCCATGATTAACAGCTCCGAGCAAGCCAACAGATGGGGCAATTACCTGCAGGTTATTTTTGGGGACCACATGAACCCTAAAAAGAGGTTTACGGTCCATATGCCTGAATAGGGATTGGGGACCAAATGAAACCTAAAAAGAGGTTTGCGGTCCATATACCTGAATAGGGATGATAGTACATAGGGTATATGATCCCAAAATATTGGGTTCATTTGTTCAGCAAGGTAAGTGTAGATATTTTCTGGGTTACGTAAGGTACCTCGCCAAATTGCAGCTGCCAAGTGAGGATCTAGGTCAGCCCTAGGCTTCAGAGACGCATGGGAGGGGGGGGTTTAGGGTTTAGGGTTTAGGGTTTAGGGTTTAGGGTTTAGTACTGGGAGACACCAATACGTGGGAGTTTGGGGTTTGGGGTTTGACGGTTCAGTGGGGGGAGGGTGTATCTGCCGAGAAGGATATGTAGTGCCTTAAACCTAAACCCTAAACCCTAAACCCGAAACGCTAAACCCTAAAGCCGAAGATTCCTTAGACCGCTGGCCTGTGGGAGTCACTCCGCATCTCAGTGTGTCGGTCGAAATCACCACCTGCCATCATAGGCTGCTTGCGGGGATTCGGGCTCAGTTCATGTATGTATGTATGTATACATATTGTATATATGTACATATATATATATGTTATTTCTCTATGTATACCCCTGATGGGACAAGAAAAAGCGACCCTAAACCTAAACCCTAAACCCTTTTGGATACATGAGTAAACGAAGCCCTAAGCAAGCGAAATGTAAGTTCTTTCGAGTATCCGAAGGTAGGACTTGTGGGAGTCAGGTCCAGGAATCCCAGAAGTCTACCTCCACGTACATACACCATCCGCGCACCCTGAAACAGAACAGCAACCTCGGGGTTTAGGGTTTAGGGTTTAGGGTTTAGGGTTTAGGCTTTAGGGTTTAGGGTTTAGGGGTGTAACGGTTTAGGGGTTTAGGGTTTAGGGTTTGGGGTTTGGGGTTGAGGTTCTAGGGTCACACCCTGAGCATCAGAAGGTGGTACATTCCTTTAAAACCTACGACACCTCTTTCAACCGCAATAAAAGCATAAGCCATGAAGTCTAAAGGATCTGAAGACCTTCCGAAGCACCAAGAAAAAACTCCCCCACCTAAAACCATCCACAAGCACAAGCATGTAAACAATACACGAAACCCTAAACCGTAAACCCTCTTTTGGAGGTTGATTACCAACAGGCATGCCCACCTCTCGTTGTGCATCCGAGTAGCACCCCCACTGCACCTCCCACCCCTCCCGCCCCCAAAGTTTAGGGTTTAGGGTTTAGGGTGGGTGAGCCGGGGGGGGGGGGGGGGGGGTGCAATCTCAATTTAAGCCGATCCTGCATGTGTTTTCCGTGGCGACAATGTAAGCTCAAACCCTGTGAACCTTCTGACCCCAGAACCCTGCTCAACCCGATAAACCCTGTGAACCCTTTTAACTTTTCCCTGCAGCCCCTATGTAGGCCCTATGTAGCCCCGTATAGGCCCCTAAACCCTAAACCCTAAACCCTAAACCCTAAACCCTGAACCCTGAACCCTAAACCCTAAACCCTAAACCCTAAACCCCAAACCCCTGAACCCAACTCAGCACATGAGTCCAAGGAGCGAGGTTCGTGCAAAGGTTCTCTGCCCCAGTGGTCAGGAGTGATTGGAGCACTGGCTCTTGGCATTCCTTTCGCTTCAGACCCCAAAACCAGCTGCTGGGTTTAGGGTTTAGGGTTTAGGGTTTAGGGTTTAGGGTTTAGGGTTGAAGGTAAACCCTGAACCCCAAGCAAAGGCAACTCCGGACTTGGGGGCCTTCAGTGAAAATACGGCCCCAAGGCGGCGATGCTCTTACGAAGGGCTTGCAAACAATGGGTTTCTGAGAGGTGAACCCTAAACCCTAAACCCTAAACCCTAAACCCTAAACCCTAAACCCTAATCCTCGGGCCTGATAACCACTTACACCCGGAAAAAACTCAGAGCCTTAGCACATGATGTAGGGTTCAGCGTTCAGGGTTGGGATGTTGCCCCCTTCTACGCCGAAAACCCAAAACCCAGTCCCTTTAACCCGAAGACCCTACAGACTCGAATAAACCCTAAACCCTAAACCCTAAACCCTAAACCCTAAACCGAGATCCGCCCAGGGCCCCATGTGCTGTTTTGTAGCCGCTCTCAGGGTGTTGGGGTTGAGGAAACTACGTCCCTGATATCCCCACACATACCCCTTCAAGGGCTTTATGGGTTAGGGCTGCGCGAACTCAGGAGGCTTGGAGCTAGATGACCGTCAGAGCTGCCCCCCCCCCCCCCCCCCCCCCCCCCCCCCGGCCCCTAGGCGTGTATAGCAACATACAGATCCTTGCTTTTTGTTCTCGGATTTAGAGGTCAGGGCTTTGGCAGATGCAAACATCTCCCCCTCCCACAAAAACAATATCATTTATACATATATATGTAATCCCAAAAAAAAGTCCTCATACGTATCTATATATATATATATACATATATATATATATGTATCGACGTATTGTTATGAAGGTTCCCGGCAAAAAGTCTCTTTAGTGACACGTGGTCATCAAGAGAGTTCCTTAAACTAAGCCCTACAGCAAACCACAAGCCTGGAACCCTGAACCTTCACTGAAGGTCCATGTACCTAAATGGGAAATACTTGGGCCTCAAAGTACCTTCTATAAAAGGGACTCTGGGGTCCAAGCATATGATAATAAGGTACATGGACCCTTGGGGTCTGTCTAAACCCTGAACCCTAAACTCTAAACCCTAGACCCTAAACTCTAAACCCTAAACCCTAAACTCTAACCCTAAACCCTAAACCCTAAACTCTAACCCTAAACCCTAAACCAAGCGGCCGAAGTGGTGCACGTCGCTGGGATGCCCGCGACGAAAATCTCCGCACTGATGGGCTCCGCAGTGTAGTTGGACGGCACCGCCAGGTTCGTCCTGCAAGGAGTTGTCACCAGAAAGCACCCACCCTCCTAAACCCCCTAAACCCCCCAAACCCCCTAAACCCCCTAAACCCCTCAACCCCCTAAACCCCTCAACCCCCTACACCCCCTAAACCCCTAAACCCCCTAAACCCCCCCAAACCCCCTAAACACCCTAAACCCCCCTAAACCCCCCAAACCCCCTAAACCCCCTAAACCCCCTAAACCCCCTAAACCCTAAACCCTAAACCCTAAACCCCCTAAATCCTAAGCCCCACATCGAACCAAGCGGCCCTGTCACCGTGAGCTGCGTGGTCTGCGTAATGGAGATCGTGTTGTTGAACATGTTCGTCACCTGCATGGGTTTAGGGTTTAGGGTTTAGGGTTTAGGGTTTAGGTCCCTTTAAACTTAAAACCCTTGAACACCAAAAGCTCGAAGCCACCAATGCCCTAAACCCTGCACCCAAAACCCTGACCACGCAAGATGTACATGAATTCGGGGTTTTAAGGCCTCGGGGTTTAAAGGTTAGTTCGGGTTGCTTCCGCCCAATTCGAAGCTCCTTTCAAATATGAACCCTATAACGTTGTCCCATTGTCCCTATATGGCAAGATATACCCACGTGGAAACCACGAGCAACATAAACTTCCAGGACTTCATGGGGTTGCATAGGGGTTGGAACCCATAGACAAAAACCCTATCTCGGATCAACACCAGAAGAAAACGCAACAGCAAAGACTTACCTTATAAATAGAAGGATCCTGGCGGACCGTGCGAACCCTCGAAGGGTTTACGGTCCAGATTCCGGACTAGGAAACCCCAGAGGATTTGTCATACCTGAACCCTGCTAAATCCTGACCAATCCCAGTGACATGTTAAACAAAAAACCTAAACCCTACGAACACCCTAGACCTTAATCAAGGTGACGGGGTCACTGATAATCGACTGCTACCTGCAACCTCAGCGGCAGGTCCTGAGTTGGGTGCACGCTATCTTCATATGGGTGGCTGTCAAAATCATGATCCCTTTCGGGGTACCCTAAATATTAGGTGCCGCATTATACTAGGGATCCAAAAAGGGACCATAATTTTGACAACCAGCCATATAAGATGACGCCAGCCCTGAAGCTGGGTACGAAGAAATGAACGAAAAAAGAAGAATTGCAACTGAAGCTACGTGTATACAGCTCTCGGGGTCAGGGCAATATAGGGGCCTCAATGATTTCAATAGGGTTTTGGGGGTTGTCTTGTAGAATACTTATAAAGGGGCCACAAGGGAAAACTATTCGTAATCCCTAAACCCTAAACCCTAAACCCTAAACCCTAAACCCTAAACCCTAAACCCTAAACCCTAAACCCCGGCGCGAGACATTCGAAAGAGAGCCCTGCAAGGCTGCATGCAGCCAGGCCACGATCTCGATCACCACTGGTGGCTGGAAGCTGACCTGACAGTTTAGGGTTTAGGGTTTAGGGTTTAGGGTTGGCCTGACAGGGCGAGCATTTGGGGGTTCACGATATCAGGGGGGTACCTTATTGGGGTCCTTATTAAAAAATAAAAGAGGATCCTACTATTTGGAGATCTATATTAGGTGTCCCTTCTTATTATTATCCTTATCGTAAGCCCCTACAACCCCTGAAACCCTAAACCACCCTAAACCCCCCTTTTCCCGCCTTTTCCCCTAAACCCTAGACCCCCAAACCTCTAAACCCTAAACCCCTGCTGAGGGTAGTTAATTACATGGTCCCTTAGTGCGGGCCCTTAAATGGAAGATTCAGAGGGGCTGGGCTGCAGGCTTTCGGGTCATCTCTGACCGGCTGGAGCCAAGGGTTCACGGTTGAGGAAAGATGAGGGTTTAGGGTTTAGGGTTTAGGAGTTTGGGGTGTAGGACCGACGTCCAGGAGGTGTAGAGCTTGGGGTCGAGGACTCGGAGTTTAGGGTTGAGGGTAATTTCTGCAGGCCTTCAGGATTTCGGGTTGAAGTTGAGGGCTTAGTGCAGAAGGCTTTGGGGCCCACCAACACCCTCATGCAAACGGTAAGTGACCCTAAACCCTAAACCCTAATCAGACCCTAAACCCTAAACCCGAAACCCTAAGCCCTAACTCCTAAACCCTAAAACCTGCAGCTTCCTGGGCCTTTGAAGCTTATCCCAAAGCCCTAACCTAAAGGCTCCAATGCATGTCCTTTCTGGGTTAGTTATAGGGGATTCTGGTAGAGGGACACAAAAATCTAGTATTGGGAGCCTTTGGGAAGGTCCCTGAATTCCTAGACACAAAGCGTGTAGGGTCGAGGGCCAATTTTGCAGCAGCGCGGCCAGGTAGATTGTACGAACGTCCAGCGTCGGGTAGATGCTGTCCAGCGGCGGTCTGATTTCTATGACGACCGGATGCCTTAGTGTTCCAGAGCCCGGTGCTTTTGGGAAACTTGTTTAGGAGCTGTGGCTAAGTTACCATAACCAGGGTACGATGATGTCTGCTATGTGGGGGTTTATGAAAATCGGGGACCCTAAAAAAGACCCCCGACTAGTAGGGGCCCCTTATAATAAGGAACCCAACAAGGTGCCTCCTAAATTCGTGAACCCCCTAACATGGCTCTTTAAGGTAACTTTCTTTAAGCCCCTTACTCTCAGGGTAGTTTCATGATCCCTTAGTCTGGGCCCTAAACCCTAAGCCCTAAAACCCTAAAAGGGGACCCCTTATATCTCCCTTATATACCCTATTAGCCTATCCAACCTAGGGGCCCATACATCAGAACACGTTAAACAGGGTACTTGCGGTACGGGACCACATCAAGGGCCTGTGAAACTACTGGGAGGTTCATGGGTACTTATAGCTCCAATGATTAAGTCGACTTATATTCTACTTAGATGACTTACAGGGCTTATAAGTACAGTTATGATTGGGGTTATAGGTACCCTGAACCTCCAAGTAGGCTATAGGGTCGAGGTGTGTAGGGTTTAGGGTGTGGGGTTCCCTAAGCCCTAAACTCCCGAACCCCTTAGCCCTGAACCCAAAACGGTCGTATCCGCGCTGAGCTCACCACTCGCTGCCCAAACCCACGATGTTGGCGATGGTGATGAAGTACCGCGTCCTGCTTACGAGCGAGTGAAGCTTGCACCTCAAACCCCACACCCCGAACCCTAACCCTAAACCCTAAACCCCGAACCCTAAACCCAAGAAGATGGAAATCGTCACAGAAAAGGAGCCCGAAAGGGACCCTGCACGCAAAAGCCAGACTTGGCTAAGGACCTTTGTAAGACAAAGAGGGGCTGGACAGTTTTTGGAGGTCCTAAACCCCAAACCCTAAGCCTTAACCCTAAACCCTAAACTCTAAACCCCCAAACCCTAAACCCTAAACGATGCAAAGCCCGAATGAGGATGCAAAGCCCCAAGCACTCGCCGCGGCTCCGTATCAGCAGGTTCTCGGTGTAGTTCTCAGAGCCTTGTGGTTGCAGGGGTTTAAGGGGCTTGGGGTTGAGGGGTTAGGGTTTAGGGGTAAGGGTTTAGGGTTTAGGGTTTAGGGTTTCGGGGTTTAGGGAGGTTCAAGAAGTCAGGGTTTTAAGGGTTTAGGGTTTCAGGGTTTAAGGGTTTAGGGGTACATCTTAAGGGTTAGGCGCGGATTTCAGGGTTTAGGAGTTCAGGGTTTAGCGGTTAAAGGGAAGGCCCAAAACCCAACGCTCGGGGGGTCGTGGCCGAAGAGTCTAGGGGTGTTGTTGGGTTCGTGGTTTGATTGTTTAATCCCTAAACCCTCTAAACCCTAAACCCTAAACCTGATCGAGTTCGTAGACCAAGGGGCCAGTGATCGTGAGAAGCTGGGAGAAGGGGCCAATGCGGAGACCCAAAGCCGTCGACTCAGGGGTTGGCAGAATTTGGGGTTAAGGGTTTAGGGTTTAGGGTTTAGGGTTTAGGGTTTGGGGTTTTAAGGGGGTAAGGGTGTAGGGCTAGGGATTAGGGATCTAGGGTTGGTTATGGTTGAGATTTTTCCGACGAAAACAAGGGTACCCTCTTGGGGGGTTCTTCTCAGGCTTCTATTTGGGTACCCTCTTGAAGGTTCTTTAAGGATTGCAAGGATAGTATTGAGGTACATCAGGGCCAGCTCAGTGCTTCGGATTCAGAACGTACGGTTCAGATTCGCGCGAGATTAAGATTTCAGGGTCTTTTGTGCCCAGGTCTAAAGCAAAGGGTTGAAGGTTTAGAGTCTAGAGTTGAGGGTGTAGGACTTCAGGTTTTGGAATGTTTAGGGTTCAAAGGAACTCAAGCCTAAAATTCTGCATTTGGTGGAGGACTTTGAAGCTTCGAGTTTTGGGGTTGCTAAGATTAAGTTGCACAAGAGCGGGACCGATTATATTTGTATGTATGTGTATATCTTCCTATGTTTGTTTTTTCTTTCTTTTTTTTTTTTTGGGGGGGGGGGGGGGGGGGTGGGTGGGTGGGTGGCTTGAAGAATTCAACGTGTTTAGGGTTTAAGGATTTTTTTTAGGGCAGACCAGGTTTTTGTGATGCTATCAGCTAAGTCATCCCCTAAACCATAAACCCTAAAGCCTACATCCTACACCCTAAACCCTGAACACCGAGCAGTGCCCAAGTTGTCTTGTCGCCGTTGGCTTTCGAATGTCCACCACCACCCGGTTTCTGGTGTGTTTAAGGTTGGGATGTTCCCCCTTATACTCACAGCCTTTAATAGGGATGATCGTAGGGGGTACTACAAATCCTACGAAGGACTCTTCGCATAAAGGGGAACATCCCAAGCTTAAAGGCGCTGGAGCTTGGGAGCCTTCCAGAGAGCATGCCGATGTGAGAGGCTTCGGCTATTCGTGGAACGATGCTCCTAGCTGCGGAAGAGTTCTAGAGTGCGAAGAAAACCCTACACCATGCCAGCTCTAAACAACCCTCCAAGACCTTCCGAGCTCTGAGCACCCTACCAGCTACCAAAGCAATAACAAAGCCATCGAAGCCCAAGAGCCCCATGACCCTAAAAATCTGCATGAAACCCTCTAAACCCACTCGACACGATTACCTCTCAAGAACCCTAAACCCTAAACCCTAATTAAACCCTAAACCCTAAACCCTAAACCCTAAACCCTAAACCCTAAACCCTAAACCCTAGAATCAACCTACACCCGCCACCCAGAGCCTCCACGTCACTGGGCACCGAGACGACGAAGTCGGCGGATGAGGATGCGTCCGCAGCCAGGATTCCGGGAATCGTGGTGTTCTCCAGGCGAACATCCAGGACACCTGCGTGGGCGTAGGGTTTAGGGTTTAGGGTTTGGGGTTTAGGGTTTAGGGTTTGGGGTTTAGGGTTTAAGGTTTGGGGTTTAGGGTTTAGGGTGGGTGTGGCAGGATTGAAGGAGGTAGAGTTTCTTGCGCGCGGCTCGGCAAACAATGGCAATGCCCTGAACCCTGAAGAGTCAGAGCGCCTAGCACGACATCGACCAGGTAGTCCAGCGGAGCACTCTGTCCTGAGGTGCAACTGGATAGGTGTGAAAGTGAAGAGAACTGGTGTTGAGCCTCCTATCGTTAATTGCATGCTACTTACCTAAGGAATGTTAGAAGCCTTGGGTATGAAGGCAGTTAAGGTTAATTATGGGGGGGAACGATGGTAGGGTGATCCTATGAGGCCAGCTTAGTGTAAGTTAGGGTTAAGGGTTTAGGGTTTAGGGTTTCGGGCTTAGGGTGCAGAAGCTTGAAAGGCCGTCTTGGAACTTTGCGTTGGGGGGGGCTAGGCATTGTAAACCCTAAACATTAGACCCCTAAGCCCCTAAACCTCCAAGCTCCCTAAACCCGAAGCTCCCCAAATACCCCTAGACCCTAAACCCTAAACCGTGAACCCTATACCCCTGAACCCTTAGTGCCCAAACTCCTTGCAACCCCAAGACTGTTGAATCCGAAAGCCCCTTCCCAGCCAAAACTCCCTAGCCCCCTGAACCCCGAAAAGCAAGGGGTATTGAAGGGTTCTCCAGTTACGCGCCCAAGTGAAGGGACCATGCAACTCCCCTAACTCCCCTAGACCCTAAACCCTAAACCCTCAACCCTAAACCCTAAACAGCCCCAAAACCTCTGATCCTCCAATGCCCTAAGCCCAAAACCCTCAAACCTCAACCCAAACCCTAAGCCCTAAATCCTACCTGGACCCCCAAAGTATGTAAAAAAAACAGCCCAAAACCCTAAAAAAGGCCATTGTTTGTCATATTTTGGGGGTTGAGGTAAGCCCTATACCCTAAACCCTGCGCTTGCTGATCAGGATCCGAGCTGTGGGGGTGCAACGGTCAGAAGCACCTGACAGGATCTGAAGATCCTTGTGTGCTGGTTAGAAGGTTTTGGGGTTTCGGGAGTTTTGGGGTTTAGGGGTTTGGGGTGGGTTTAGGGTTTTAGGGATTAGGGTTTAGGGTTTAGGGTTACTTGGCGTTTAGGGTTAGGCTTCGGGGTCCGGGGATCGGGGTTGGAGACGTAGGATTTGGGGCTTAGGGTATAGCCGGCGGCAGGGTTCCTAGGATTCAAGGTCATCTAAGGAATGGGCCACGAAACGACTATGACCCCTATGTAGAAGGAGGTTCCTCCCACCAGATTAATTAGGAGCTAGGATGGTTTAGGGTTCATAGGGTGCAGGGTTTAGATAGTATCAGGACTTCTTTCATTTGAAAAGGGAATAGCTTACTAGTTGATGCTATGGAATTCGGGGATGAACCAAGTACCTTGTATGCACCTACATACATATGTATATATATATATATATATAACCCTTTAAGCGAGTTTGCAGAGCACCTGTCATTCCCAAACACCCTTTTCAAGGACCAACTAGATGGTGGTCATCCATGTCCTGAAACCCTCAACCCTGCACCCTAAACCCTGGAACCCTAAACCCTAACCCTAAACCTTAAGCCCTAAACCTTAAGCCCTAAACCCTAAACCACCCCGGCCTGGCTCACAGCACTTCGAGGGACATCCGGGGGCAGGAAGCCCGTCTCGTCCGGCAGGGCTTGCCCCAAAATCTGAACCTCCGATCAAGTTTAGGGTTTAGGGTTTAGGGTTTAGGGTTTTAGGGGTTTAGGGGTTTAGGTTTAGGGTTTAGAGTTCAGGGTTTAGGGGTTTAGGGATTTCAGGATTTGGTGGTTTACCCTAAAGCCTCGGCCCTACATCCTATGAGCTTGGGTGATCCTGTAGCTCCTGCTTAATATAGGTGTCGGAACAATTACTAACACTATTCCCTTAAGGGTCCCTTTGGAATTATACTGTAATCAGCCCCCCCCCCCCCCCCCAAAACCTATGCTAATTATTAAGGCCCCCTACATTAGGTATTCGGGCGTTTCGTTTCATGGCTCCCGCGCGAACTGGATGGGGTTCAGGGTTTAGGCTTCGGGTGTGACCGTACACCCTGAAATACCAGCAATCCAAACCCTAAAACCTAAACCCAGAACTTTAATCCAAACACCTCATAACCTTGCAGCTTATCAACTCGTGAACAGTAAATCCCCAAACCCACGCATGCCCTAAGCCCCAAGCTGCCAAACTTTATGAGCCCTAGACAATAAATGACAATTAGCCTCAAAAAACCTTCTAACCCTAAAGAAAAGCCCTAAACACGAGACCTACAGTCAATCTTATTCCGCTGGTTCTGAACCCTAAGCCCTAAGCCTGAAACCCTAAATCCTAAACCCTGAGCCCTGAACCCTAAACCCTAAACCCTAAACCCCCCCCCCCCCCCCCAAATCTGAGACTCTCATCCAAGAGGCGGCAGGCTCCACGTTCACACTTGCGAAGGTGCCTGGGTAGCCCAGTAACCATATGATGATAAGAGCACGCTTGTTAGGATGGGTTACTTTAAAACCCGAATCCCTAAACCCTAAACCCGAAACCCTAAACCCTAAACCCTAAACCCTTGAACCAACAAAAAAGGGAAAAGGGTACCGCTGGGGCTGCCCAGGTTCTCTCCGTAACGGCGGACACCTGAATCCTGCGCAGGGTCCCCCTGAGGTGTTCGAGGGTTTGTGGGTTGACCTATTTGCTTAAGAACCACCCCCCCCCCCCCCCCCCCCCCCCCCCCAAAAAAAAAAAACATAAATAACATGGAGATTATGCTTCCTTATAAGGGCAATGTAGGGATTTTAATCTTCTACTGTTTTTTGTTTGTTTTGCCGGGGGGAGGGGGGGGGGGGGGGGGACCCTACAAAATAGGAGGTTGCAACACCCTAACTATAGTGTCTCAACGCATAACCTCCCAGCCACATCCCAAAACGCAAAACCCCTGGCCCTAACCCTTAAACCTTACGAAGCTGTTCTTCAGTTGAGAGGACTGGCCACGTAGTGTAGAAAGAGCGAGCGTGAGAGGCGTCCGGAGAGCTCTCAAGTTCGGATGCACGCAAGGAAGCTTTGTGAGGTAAGAGAGAAAAGGAAATTGGGAATTGGGGACCCTGTAACAATCCCTCAGAGGATCAAACTCAGGGATATAAGGTACCCAATTCCCTTGAACCCATACCAAACAACTCGTAAGGTAAGTTGTCTTAACCTTCTGACACAAAAAGAGTTTGTGCTGTGGGGGCGTGCTGTCCAAAACCCGCCTGAACACAGCTTCGACCTCGGTCTCGCCACAGAGGTCCAAAAAGTCTTCCTGGGCATTGGCGAAGTTCTTAGAACACATTGACGTGGACCGTTTTTCTCAGACCCTGTATCCTCCATATAAAAAGTGATTACAAACAACAAGGGCACCCATAGTTCTATAGTAAGGACTATCCCAAAAAGTTAGGGAATGACAGGGACGCCCATATTGCCCAACGTCCTGACCGAACGACGCCAAGACCTTTACTCAGCTGAGGTCAAAGTGCCTCGCCAGCTATGCTGACTTATCCTACACCCCAAATCCTTAACCCCATAAACCTTAAACCTGGTGAGGGTGGGGGCGTGCGAGGGGCCCTTCCCGATTCGTTCGGGTTTACGGTTCAGTCCAGGGATTTTTCTTGTTCCTAGAGTTTTGTGGTCTAGGGGCTCTTAGAGGGAATTGGGAACTAGGTACGTCATACAAACCCCAAACCCTAAACCCTTTAAAGGGTGATATACAGAGACCCCAGCAAAAAACAAACTCCAAAATCTCCAGCCCAAAGGACTGAGCCCCAACCCCTCACAAGTGTCCACCAATAAAGGGCCTCGCAAGTACCCTACACCTACACCCCATTAGCGTTTAGGGTTTAGGGTGTAGGGTTTACGGTTTAGGGTTCCCCTGAACCCTAAAACCTAAACCCGGAACCCTTCTAAGGCAGCATCCGCGTTCAGGGTCAGCTGGTAGTGGCGCACGGACGGATCGAACCTCAACAGCGGCTGGACTTGGGACATTCGCGCTTTCAGCTATGATGCAAAGGTTGAGGATATACGAGGATCCTAATGGGAACCCCAAACAGAGGAATATAAGGACCCTGGAAGGAATATTCCGATTCTATTCCTATCATATTATTGGGGAGTATTATAGGGTTCCCTGTTTGGGTGTTCCCATTAAAGTCCCTTTAGGATATGTATTCGGGAATCTGCACTCCAGGTCCTAGACCCTAATCTTACCGGTTCTTTGCATACGGAAGGAGGGAAATAGGTCACGCACACGTAGTTTGCCGTGTTGGTTTGGGTGTCCTAAATGTGCTCAAGACCTAGGTGTTGGCAGGATTTCAGGCGCGAACAGGGGTACTGCAAGACAGTGGAAACTACTTGTCTTTCACACAATCCCGTGCGTTTTACAGCACGTCAAGGCCCTGATAGCTCAGAGCGCAGTTCGGAACACAAGCCCCGTTTCACTGCGCGCTGCGCCACAAGGCCGAAAGCTTTCGCAGAAAGACAAGTTTGCCAATGGCACCCATGTTCTTGCGCCAAGCCCACACAAGGCAATGCGCTATACATTCGGCGTGGGCCACAGGTTCCACAAGACACGACAATGCCTCAGCAAGGCTTCCCAAGGAATCCGTGCAGCTGGCCGGTCCCGCCACGCGCACCCAAAGCCCTACTTGGAGGTTCATGGTACTTACTATAAATGTACTTAGAACCCACTTACAAGCACCTGAAGTGCCCTAAGATGGTTATAAGTACAGTTATGAGTACAGTTTAAATTGGCCAACAAGTACCATGAACCTCCAAGTATGGCAGCTGCCTCATCCACAACGGGCATGCACCAGACGTCGTGGTGGTCACAAAGTCAGTAAGAAAAGCCATGGCGACGGATATTGCGGCGCGGTTGCCTCTTCAGAACATCCCAAAACACTGATATGGCCAACATTCTTGCCTCTTTGTTCAGCATACTGCCCCTAAGCCCCTGCACTGCTTCGGGTTGTCGGTTTTGCACTGCTCCGGGTTTTCTGTGCGCGCGTCACCAACTAGGTGTCTGATGCCCCCCGTATACTACCCTCTAAGGCAGGCTACCCAGCCACGAACCGTTGAGAAAGCCCTACTGTAAAGGCAACATCTTGGCTTCTTAATCTGATAAGCCTTAGCAAAAATGATGCTATGTAGAAGGGCCTGCCATGAGAACTACGAAACCTGCAAACAAACACACACACACACACCCGCACACACACCCACACACACACACACACACGCACACGCACACGCACACACGCACACACAAGCGAAAGAGTTCTACATAGAAATATGAAATATGGTATGTAAAATCGCAGGCCCCATGGCAGGCCCTTCTGAGAGACGAAACCCTGCTGTAACCCCTAATCCTAAACTCCTGAACACACAAAAATAGCCCTAAACTCCTACAAAACCCTCCTGTGTACCCTAACCCGAAACTCCTAAACCAAACCCTACTGTAAACTCTGACACTCCTGAACTAAACCTTACCGTAAACCCTATTCCTAAACTCAACCGTGCTGTAAACCCTGCCCCTAAACACCTAAACCAAACACTACTGTAAACTCCAACCCTGGGCTCCTAAACTAACCCTGATCGTAAACCCTAAACCCTAAACCCTAAACCCTAAACCCTAAACCCTAAACCCTAAACCCTAAACCCTAAACCCTAAACCCTAAACCCTAAACCCTAATCCTAAACTGAACCCGACTGCCAACCTTAACCTAAACTCCTAAACTAAACCGTAGAGTAAACCCTAAGCCTAAACTCCAAAACTAAACTCTGCTGTAAACCCTAGACCTGAACTCCAAAACTCAACCGTGCTGTAAACCCTAATCCTAATCTCCAAAACTAAACCCTGTTGTGAACCCTAAACGCTAAACCCTAAACCCTAAACCCTAAACCCTAAACCCATTTCAATGGGCCAGGAGGCGGCGGGAAGAGTGCAGCCTCGAGTGGAACCAGTGTGGCGCCAGCCTCCTCAGGCCAAAAGTTGCTTAAAATCGGACAGGAGACGACGGCAGTACTACGGTTTCGTGTGAAGGGCTTACAGGGTTCATAGGGTTTATGGTGTTTATAGGGTTATTGTGTTTATCGGGTTTGCAGGGTTTATAGGGTTTAAAGGGTTGGGGTTTATAGGGTTTATGGTGGTAGGGTTTATAGGGTTTTTAGGGTGCCCAGGCCGAAAGCTGCAAAATCAGACAGGAGAAGGCACTACTACGGTTTAGGGTGAAGGGTTTATAGGCTTTGTATAGGGTTTAGGGTTTGGGATTCAGGGCTTAGGTTTTGGGGCTTAGGGTTTAGGGTTTAGGTTTTGTGGTCAAGTGACTTCGTGTTTAGGGACTCAGGGCCAGGTGAAATGGAAGCCAGCAGAAACACCGAAACCTGCCAAAAACGGCTTGACCTCGTCACGCACGAAAAACCACATGTCACAATGACCCCTTACATCATCAACCCTAAATGAGCCCCTTATACCCCAAACTATGCATGACTTGAGAACCCTAAAACCCTGAAAGCGCGCACAAACTCGAAACCCTTTAAGCAAAAATGGAGATGCAAACACTACAAACCCAAAAGAAATCTTAAGCCCTCAGCTCTGAGCAACAAATAGACCCCAAACCGACAACACTAAACTCTAAACACTAAAAAAATCCTTGAGCCCTAAGTAAACCCCAAAATCTGAAACCCAAAACAAACCTTGAAAAAAAGAAGCCTTGAACCCTAAGCTCTAAACCCTAAACACATTTGGAACACGATAAAAGCCTGCAAACCCTGTAAACCCTATAACCCGACACTGAACCCAATCGGCCCAACTTGCAACCCCGTGAACCCTAAACGGACCCTTTGCACCTGAGTGCAACATCGCTCGGACACAGCCGCGAGCATGCTCGTTGGAGCATTGAACGACTCGAGGATCCCGCTCGTAATCTTTTCCACTTCCTCCTCAGGTGCCTTCAAAAGAACTGGGACGACCCATTCATCCCTTGCTCCAGACGGCTGGTCCCTTCAACTCTCCAAGAGCTGTAAGTACTCCAACAGATACAGGAACGCAACGGTCTCCTGTGCCTCGTTGTTCTTCCTGGCAATCTGCCAGCAACCAGTCCAAAAATCAGACCCCGCCTCCTGGCCCCATTTGCGACGCTAGTCGTCGTTGCCGCTGGTTTCATCATTGGGGTTTAAACTCAAAATGAGCCTTATACAACTTGACTTAAAATGAACAACCCAAAACCCTAAACCCTAAAAGAACCCTACATGAATCCTACATAAACGCTAACCCCTAAACCCTAACCCATAAACCCGAAACCCCAAGATCTGAACCCGAAACCCCACATGAACCCTACATAGACCCTCAAAGCCTAAAGCGCCGGCCTGCGTAACGTTGACAGTGGAGACGTTGGGATCCACAGGGGTCCTCGAATGCAAGAGTGGATTGAGGATGTAGGGTTTAGGGTTTAGGGTTTAGGGTTTAGGGTTTAGGGTTTAGGGTTTAGGGCAAGCCGCGGGTCGAGAGGTTGTTTTTTTGGGGTTTTGGGCGGTTTTGGGGGGTTTGGGCCGTTTGGGGAGTTTCGGGCGGTTTTGGGAATTTTGAGGTCTTGGGGGCTTCGATGTTTAATTTATATGTTTTGTTTGCTTTTTCTCATACAAAACAATTAAAAAACAAAAACAAAGACAACAACAAACAAAACAGGGGGGGGGGGGGGGTTACCCTAAACCCATGTGTGGGTTTTTTGAGGCTTTCCGCATTTAGGTAGAGCTTTTTGAGTTCAGGGTAGGGGATTCAGGGGTTCAGGGCTGAGGGGGACGAAGGCTGCACAGGCTTGGGGGTCAGGTGCTGTCAGGTGCTGTCATGTGTGTGGCTTGGAGACGATTTGCGAGTGGCCGTTTAGGGTTTAGGGTTTAGGGTTTAGGGTTGAGGGTTGAGGGTTGAGGGTTGAGGGTTGTAGCCAGCTTAAATCCTGGAGATTCAGGAGTGTGGTCTTGTGGCTAAGGGCGCTTGGCCTGGCTCAACCGTGTTGGGTGGGGATCTTCGATTCGTGGCAGGTTTAGGGTTTAGGGTTTAGGGTTTAGGGTTTAGGGTTTAGGGTTTAGGGTTTAGGGTTTAGGTTCTCTGATTCAGCAATGGTGTCTGACCACCCCTTTTAACCTAAACCAGAAGCCCGAATTAAACCCCAAACACCAAGCCCCATAAACCGCTAAACGCCCTGCTCGCAAAGGAACAAGCGCCAACAGCCAGACTCCCCAACAAGTTTCGGCACTACAATCGGGGGAGTCTAAGAAGGTGCAGATGCAAGAATCAAGGAACAAAAGGAGGGACTCATAAGGGACCTATAGGGACTTTATATATATATATATACACACACACATATATATATATATATGGGTTATATGTACATATATATATATATTCTGGGTTATATACGGGATTTTGCTCCAAAGGCTCATAAAGAGGAGCAAGCGATTTCCAAAACTAAAGCTGCTGGTTTAGGGCTCAGAGGGCTTCTAGGGCTCAAAGTGCTGTACACCGGTTCAGAGGGCTTTATAGGGTTTACAGAGTTCATGTCGCCCCAAGGGCTCAGGGCCTAAACCCTAAACCCTAAACCCTAAACCCTAAACCCTAAACCCTAAACCCTAAAACCTAAACCCTAAACCCTAAACCCTAAACCCTAAACCCTAAACCCTAAACCCTAAACCCTAAACCCTAAACCCTAAACCCTAACCCTGCTTAGGGTTTAGACGCAGCCAAAGGCGCGTATTCTCGGTAGTATTCTCTGTGGCGTTGTCCGTTGCGTTGTCAATCGCGATCTCTGCCGCAGGAGTGCAGACCGCCTGATTGCTTAGGGTTTAGGGTTTAGGGTTTAGGGTTTGGGGTTTGGGGTTTAGGCTTTAGGGTTTAGGGTTTAGGGTTTTAGGGTTTAGGATTTAGAATGGGGTTTAGGATTTAGGGTTTTGGGGGCTTAGGGTTCAAGGTGCAAGGTTCAAGGGCTGCTGATTTCCCTAAATCCTTAATGTGGGAAGCACGGGTCGAGTGTAGTCTGAAACAGAACTCAGAAACCCTACCAGGGACTCGCTTTACCTGAAGTTTTCTGGGCTATACCTACTGATAAAGGGTAGCTACTACTAAACCGTGGGTAAAGAGGGTCCCAGGGAAGCCCTGTAAACCCTGAACCTCTAACGCTCCGTCTTCACGCTTGGCAGCGCTTGATGTTGCTTGTGTTAGCACGGACAATGAGCCCGCGTCGTTGTCTACAGTGATGTTATAGCGTTCCGTGCCTCCAGATGTAGTGACGTTGTTTTTAGAAGAACGTCCTAGACGGGCGCTCGTTGGGTGAATTTCATCGGCTAGTAAGTCTGATTGTACGGCTTCAAATCAATTACTAGTTTTCTTGTGTGCTTGTGTCCTGAGCATGCAAGATGTTCACTTTGCCGCTTGCCTGCGCCGTGCCAGCACATGACATCCGAGACAAAGCAGTTGAGGGTGGCTGTTCTAGGAAGTGTGGGAGTTTGCAGACGAGAACTTCGTCGAGCGCTTTGCGGTGGGCACGCGGTGGCTAAGTTTTCGGCAGCCACTGCTGGCCTTGTGCTGCAGGGCATTGAAGGAACCAGCAGAAATGGGTGCTACATATAATGATTTATCATGTGCTGTCGCTATTTTTCCCCCAGTATATGGACTTTGCCTCACACGACCCCTGCTGTGGGCTACTAGAGCTGCCGGCCTCTTACGCACAGCCTCCCGGATGTTTGGGGACTATCTTCTCAGCAGAGCATAAGCATCGGGCGCAGAAGGGGAAAGGGCGTGCAGGCAACGCCAGGACCATAGCGCGCAAAAAGCGTCCTCGGCTTTCAGTGCAACACTGCGCGAAACAGCGGCTGGTGCGCTCCGAGGGCGGAAGCCTAGACCCCAAACTCATACCAACGACGCCACCTCCCGAACCCCACCGAAGACGCAAGGAACCCAAAAGTTGACCAAATCCTGATAATCATGAATTGTAAGTGGCTCGCTTCGCCTGATGTACCTGCGGCTTTAGTAGATATTGCCTACCAAATGGTGGTCTAAGGGTCATAACCCACAAAAAACGCAAGGTACGCTGACTTGCCTAAACCCTAAACCCTAAACCCCAAACCCCAAACCCTAAACCCTAAACCCTCCCAGGCAAACTTGAATGCCTGGATGGTGAGAACAATTTCGGAGAGCCGGTCGTTGGTGTCCCGCTCTGTAGACAAGGCTGCCTCTGAGACCTGTGAGGCCACAAGGGGCTGGGGAGTTTAGGGTTTAGGGCTAGGGTTTAGTGTTTAGGGCCAGGGTTTAGGGGTTTAGGCCTCAGAGATCTGTGTGTTTGTGGGGGGTTGTTTGGGGGTCTGAGGCCAAAAGGGGCTGGGCAGTTTAGGGTTTAGGGCTAGGGTTTCAGGGATCAGGGGCCAGGGATTCAGGTTTAGGCTCCTAAACCCTAAACCCTAAACCCTAAACCCTAAACTAGGGTTCTTCGGGCTTGGGGTGTACCTGCAATGCCCGACCATTCGTGTTCATGGAGTGCTCTCAGATGCGAAGAACAAGGATTGTTATCAACTTGGTCGCCCGCAACCACCCTGGAAAATAAGGGTGCCCTTTTTGGGGCTGCTTACGCTTTACAGGGAAGCCCAGAACCACCAAAAGAGGGGTAAAGGGTACCAGAGGGGGATGAGGCTTCAAAGGGGTGGGGTATGAGGCTTCAGGTTTAGGAAAAGGTCATGAATTCTTCAGGGCTTACGGTTTAGGGTTTAGGGCATACTGCAACAAGTAGAAATTGTATCGTGATCAGCGAAGCTGCCGTGGCCGTAACGACGGGATCGGTGATGGCGACTCCTGGACCAATGCGCCGCCCTAAACCCTAAACCCTATAAACCCTAAACACTAAACCCTAAACCCTAAACCTTAACCCCCAATACAACTTAAGGACAAGACCTTCGGCTGCAAAAGCGTTCTTCTTCTTCTTCTTCTTCCTGTCTACGGTGTTTCCCTGATTCAGGGGGCACTCGGCTCCAGAATTCGAGATGTAAGATTCCTTGCCTTCCTGGGGTCTTGAGTTAAGGCTCTGGATTCAGGGGTTTGCCCTAAACCCTAAGCCCCAAACCCTATAAACCCTTAACCCTGAACCGCGAAGAGTCGAGAGTAACGTGTGGCTAAGGACTCTCAAAGGCCTTTTTGGCTCGAGCTTGGGGCTTCTCCAGGGTGCGACAGAGAAGCTGACACACTCGGATGCTCAGGCACCTCTGAGTACAAGTTCTCACTACATAACTGTACCATGTGCGTATATATACATATATATTATGTATACATGTTCAATATAACACCCAAAACCCTAGATCCCAAAAGCCCCACATCCGAAGAACCCCCCCCCCCCCCCAGGCCTGTGCAAACAGCCGTGTACTGCGTGAACGGCGTAAGGCCAGTGATCCGGACCTCGAGCATGTAACGACGTCTGTGTCATTAACATTCTACATGACCTTACAATACAGTAAACTCCACAAGGTTGGGGGAACATCCTCAGCCGCATATCCCAAATGGTATACTAAAGGGAATCCCAGCTCTAATCATCCTGAAACCATGTTCCAACTTTCTGGAGTTTGCTGTATGCCAACCCAAACCCTAAACCCCAAACCCCAAACCCTAAACCCCCAACCCAAAACACCCTGAACCTCTGAGCCCCAGGAGGAGAAACTACCTCAAGAACACCACAACCTACTTGCTGCAGTGCAAGCAACCCCCTTGTGGAATTCTTTGGAAACCTAGAAGAGAGCAGGCGTTGGGTCCTTAAGGTAGCATTCAGGCTCCAGGAAAAATCGGCTTGATCTTGAAACCTGAACCCTTGAGCCCAACGCCTCAACCCTATGCTGAGTAGTATGGGGTCGAGGCGTGGTAACATCCTCTAAACTCGCTGAGCCCTACAAATCCTGCAAACCCAAAACCCCAAACCCTGAACCCTCAACCCACAACCACCCTAATCTCCATAAGCCCTAGACCCCGATTTAGTTTAAGGGTACCGTCCGCTCCGACTGGGCTGCCCCACTTCCAAAAACTCACGGCTCCCCGTGTAGTCCAAGGGCGTTGTCTCATGCATGATGCCTCAGCTTGGGTTTAGTAGGGTCTGGAGTTCAGGGGTTTCAGGTTTAGGGGTGAAATATAACTTCAAGACTGCGAATCATGAGCCTAAGTGACAGTTTCCTCGTGGACCTAACATTGGGGGGTTTGGGGGTTCAGGGGGCTTAGAGATTTAAGGGGTTCAGGGCCTCGATTTGGGTTCTTGGGTTTTGGGGTTAATGCATTTGGGTTCGTGGGGTCCGTGGGGTTTTGGGGTTTGATGGGTTTAGAGTTTCGGGGGTCTAGGGCTTTGGGTTCGTGGGTGGGGGTTTGGGGTTTAGGGCTTTAGAGTTAGGGGGTTTAGGGGTAGGGGGTTTAGGGGGTTTAGGGGGTTTAGGGGGTTTAGGGGGTTTAGGGGGTTTAGGGGGTTTAGGGGGTGGTTTAGGGGGTTTAGGGGGTTTGGGGATTTAGGGAGTTTAGGTGGTTTAGGGGTTTAGGGGGTTTAGGGGGTTTAGCGGCTTAGAGTTTACGTGGTTTCGGTCTTTGAGTTCAAGACGGGAAGAGACAATCTTGAACCTAGAGGACCCTACCCAGACGCAAACATCAGCAAAATAGACCATAGAGCCCCGAAACCGAGAGGGTGCATAAGCAATCGTTGCTCGTTACGCTCCCAGGAAAGCCCTCCGAACCCTAAACCCTAAACCCTAAACCCTAAACCCTAAACCCTAAACCCTAAACCCTAAACCCTAAACCCTAAACCCTAAACCCTAAACCCTAAACCCTAACCCCAAGATGGCGGAAAAAGCGGCTAGAGCCGACTTGGACGCCGCAGGTTGTGGTCATCGGGCGGCTCCAGGACACGCTTACCTCGGGCGACGGGGTGGGTGCAGGGTTTAGGGTTTAGGGTTTAGGGTTTAGGGTTTAGGGTTTAGGGTTTAGGGTTTAGGGTTTAGGGTTTAGGGTTTAGGGTTTAGGGTTTAGGGTTTAGGGTTTAGGGCTTGGGGTTTTGGGTCTGGGTTTAGGATGGTGCTTGGTGAGGGCTGGGTGGAGGGCTTAGGGTTTGGGACGGATGCAGGTCTTTTCGGCTGAAGGTTAGGCTTGCATTAAGGTTTTTGAGGACGTTCAAATGGGTCCTTGAAAGGGTACAGGATTTAGGGTTACAGGATCAGGCTTGGTTGAGATTTAGATGGGTTCGTGGTTAGGATGTTGCAAGTGGAGTGGCCCTTCAGTTGCAGTGAAAAAAAGGCTTCAAGAGTTTGGGGATTGCAGGGGGCCTAGATTGGGGTGTATACCCATTACAACTAGTGCTATAACAAACCGGTATAGTAAGGGGGGCCCCTTGCTGAACTCCGACTCCCCCCTTCAGGACTCTCATGTAGAGGACGCCCAGTTCAAGGGCCTTGCAAAGGAATCTTACCCCCGCATAAGCCCTATCAGCCCTACAAACCTATCAGCCCTGTGAACTCTATCAACCCGAGACTCTATAAGCCCTATGCGACACCCCCTCCCCCGAGGGTCTAGGGTTTAGGGTTTAGGGATTAGGGTTTAGGGGTTTAGGGGTTTTGGCGATGCATCCAGGTGGCCGTGAGCGAGGTGGTGGTGCTGCTGTACAAGCTCCTGAGCAGCTCGGCCCTTGACTTCCTTTAAGCCCTCAGATGTGGTAGGTTTAGGGTTTAGGGTTTAGGGTTCAGGGTTCAGGGTTCAGGGATTAGGGTTTAGGGTTTAGGGTTTGGAAGGCCTGCTCTAGAATATCAACCCCTCGACCCAAGTAGTAGACCCTGCGCATACAGAAGGTCGGGGTTTGGTTTGCTGGTATTCCGAAACGGGCACCCAGAATGTTCATAGACCACACTTCACGTACTATATGTATGTTCTCAGGGCTTCTAAAGCACCTGTACTCAAATATACTACATTGTAGTATACTACTGAGAGCATTTCATTAGGGCGGGGTCTCTTAAGCCCCAAACCCTAAACCCGGAACCCTGGACCAAAACCGTAAACCCTAAACCTTAACCCTAAACCCTAAACAACTCTAAGCCCTGCACCCTAAAAGGACTGTTGGATGGTTTAGGGTTTAGGGTTTAGGGTTTAGGGTTGAGGGCTTAGGGTTTAGGGTTTAGGGTTTGGGGTTTAGGGTTTAGGGTTTAGGGTTGAGGGTTTAGGGTTTAGGGTTTAACCCTATAACGCCTTAAAGCTTCAAGAAGCCTGGGAATCCCATGCTGCCAGGGGGCAAGGTGCCGGTGGGCACTGGTGGCCAGTACATAAAGTTCCACTCAAGCCTTCGATGGCCCAGGCAGTTCACTCTGGGGTTTAGGGGTTTAGGGGTTTAGGGTTTAGGGTTTAGGGTTTAGGGTTTAGGCTTTAGGGTTTAGGGCATTAGGGGTATTAGGGCATTAGGGTATTAGGGTATTGGGGTATTAGGGTGCTAGTGGCAAACCCGGGCTCAAGGTTGAGGACATGTGAGGTTGGGGGGGGGGGGGGGGGGGGGGGGGCTCTGCACCCTACGGACATTGAACTCCGAATCCGTGAAACAAGACCTTGGCGTTTAGGGTCTAGGGTCCCTAAACCCTAAACCCCAAACCCTAAACCCCAAACCCTAAATCCTAAATCCAAAAGCCTACTCCAAGAAGAGTCCCAAGCTCCCCGGGGATTCAGACCAGGCCGGCAAGCAAGACATGCCAACTCTATGCGAAGAACAAAGCCTGAGATTAGGGTTTAGGGTTTAGGATTTAAGGCTACGGGTTAAGGAGCACCTGAGCCATCAGCAACTTGAACGGTAGGTGGATTTAGGACTCAGGCGTTTAAGCCATCGTGGAAGCTTTGTACCAAGTACTTGCCTGGGCGAGGGGTTTGAAGGCTGCATCTGTGTGACGAGGTAGCCCTCCTGGTCGGGGATGCAGCCAAGGCTTTTCGAGGGGTTTAGGACGCTTAGGTCTAGGGCAGCTAAGAGTCTAAGAGCGTTCTGGGTTCCTTCAGTGCCTTAAGGTGCTATTCTCATGCTTCCCTCATGTGTTTAGAGCTGTACACAGCGGCGGGCGCAAGGACGTTGGATCCTTAAGCCCTCGTAGTAGGCCCTTGGACCCATGATCCTAAACCTGCGCAGTTAGGGTTTGAAGTTGGTTGGAGAGTGGCCACCCCATGTTACAGTCAAGTCATGCACCCCACCCCCCCTGATCCACTCGCTTCGCCGCACGCCTAAACACCTCTGAGCCTGGAATCCGGGTTCAAGGAATGTTTCGGGTTTCGGGTTGACATCTTGGGAAGTGAACAAGAATGCAAGCCCAGCCCCTTGAATCCTTGAACCCTGCGCGGACAGGGTGCAACGGTCGAACCCCTACTCTGCAGTAATCCCAAAACCCTGATACTAAACGTACGCCACCTAAACCCTAAACCGCAAACCCCAAACCCCAAACCCTAACCCTAAACCCTAAACCCTAAACCCTAAACCCTAAACCCTAAACCCTAAACCCTAAACCCTGAACCCTAGACCTATATAAACCCCAAGCCCTGGCCTCCAGGAGCACAATGTACGGGCACCCGGTCAGGGGTCGCAGGATCGACCCAAACTGGGCGAAGAGCACGCGCGGCGTCACGAGCTCGACCTGGTCTTGTGCTTCATGGGTTTAGGGTTTAGGGTTTGGGTTTAGGGTTTGGGGTTAGGGCTTAGGGTTGAGGTTCATGGGTTTGGGGTTTAGGGCTTGGAGGTTCATGGGTTTAGGGTTTTGGGGCTCGGGTTCAGTGCTTGGAGGTTCATGGGTTTAGGGTTTAGGGCTTGGAGGTTCATGGGTTTAGGGTTTAGGGTTTAGGGTTTCGTGTGAATACGAAGTGAAACAAAATCCCCCGTTCATGCCGTTCGTTCGTTCACACAATTCATGCATTCATTCACTACGCTCACTACTTTCTAATTGTGTTCATTCACTTCACTCTCTTGTTCACTCCTTTCGTAATCCACAGAGTTAGTACTAATACTGGAGGACAGGTTCATTCTGGAGGATACAGCTTATAAGGAGTGAACAGAGTCAAGAGTGAAGAGCCCGTACTAAGTTCAGAAGCTGTGTCATGAAGGTGGTTCATGGGTTTAGGGTTTCGTGCTTGGAGGTTCATGGGTTTAGGGCTTAGGGTTTAGGGCTTGGAGGTTGATGGGTTTGGGGTTTAGGTTTAGGGTTTTAAGGGCACTTTTAACATCAACCCTAAACTCAGGGCCTAGGCCGCCCCCCTACATTGGGGGGGCGGCGCTTAAGCGCTTTGACCTCGATGGCACAAGCCGACCCAGGTCGCTCGCCCGCCTCCCACAGCATGGGGGTCGGTAGCGCCCACGAGGGGCCCGGTACCTGAACACGTTCTCCTTGGGACCGGTACTGGTCCCTGTTAATGAAGTAACCTGAACCTCCGGGTCGCTGCCTTTTTGGGTACCCGGGCCCTCTGGCCCCTGGCCCCCCTGGCCCCCCTCCCCCCTGGTCGGGCCCCGCCGCCACTCTCTGTTTGTGCCGCCGGGCCCCCCTGGCCCCCTGACCCTGCCCTACTGGCCCGGCTTCGGGGCCTCTATCTGACCTTCGAGACCTTGCTGGCACGCTTGACTCTCGGATTCAACCAACATCAAAGTTTTGAAGAGTGGACTGTCGTCTGAGTTTAGGCCTAAACCCTAAAAGGGGTAGGTTTGGGTGGCTTTGCCGCCTTGGACGGCGTGGGGTGGGAGAAAAGTGTTTAGATGGCCCTCCACAATCGGGCCAAAGCTGCTCTTCAGCACCTCACGAAGCTTTCGAGCTTGTTCCGAAACCTAACCTTCACAGCATCTACGCCCTATCACAGCAAACCCTAAACTCGAAACCCTACGCCCTCTTGGTACGTCACGAATAATTGGGGTTAGAAGTACCCATGAACCTCCCAGTCGGGAGGGAGGGGGAGCAGGGCAGAGGGTTTCAGGCTTTTTAGGGTTTAGGGTTTAGGGTTTTAGGGTTTTAGGGTTTTAGGGTTTTAGGGTTTTAGGGTTTTAGGGTTTTAGGGTTTTAGGGTTTTAGGGTTTTAGGGTTTTAGGGTTTTAGGGTTTTAGGGTTTTAGGGTTTTAGGGTTTTAGGGTTTTAGGGTTTTAGGGTTTTAGGGTTTTAGGGTTTTAGGGTTTTAGGGTTTTAGGGTTTTAGGGTTTTAGGGGTTTCGTGGTGGAGGGTTTAGGGACTTGAGGGATTTGAGGGTTTAGTTTTTTTGGGGGCTTTGGGTTTTCGGGGTTAGGGCCTCTCAGGCTTGCTGCTTAGGCTTAACTCCAACATCGAGTTGCTTGCCCCTGAACTCTATTTAAGCCAGGGAACAACACCACATATTGAGCACAACACACCAATGCTCACCGAAAAAACTACTCAAAGCATCCAAAACCAGATGATCACCCTAAACCCTAGACAGCTCTGAACAAAACTGCTCCCCTTTCTGATCCTGCAACCCCTCCCCCGCACCCTCCCCCCCCGCCCCCCCTAAACCCTAAACCAAGAAAGGGGCTGAGCTGCCTCAGAGGGTCACAAAAAACCTCGCCCCCCCAGCAGACATAATGAAGTAGCCAAAGCAATGTTGTTTATTCTTTATAGGGTTTGGGGTCGTCCCCTCCCTCCACCGACATTGAGAGCCTTTCAAAGCCTCCGTTTGCAGGCCCAAAACTTCAAGCCAGCAAGATACCGAATGCCGAAGCCCAAGCTAGGATCTCCTTAAGGATCCTGGACGAAGTCCGGTAAACCCGGGATTCCTTGAAAAACGAAAGGTTTAGGGTTTAGGGTTTAGATTCGGGTTTAGGGTTTAGGGTTTAGGGTTTAGGGTTTAGGGTTTAGGGTTTAGGGTTTAGGGTTTAGGGTTTAGGGTTTAGGGTTTAGGGTTTAGGGTTTAGGGTTTAGGGTTTAGGGTTGAGGCTTAAGTGTTTCGGGTGGGGTTTCGGGGCCTAGGAGAAATTAAGCCCTTGATCCTGGAACCCCTGAACCCTACACCCTAAACCCTAAACCCGTAAGAGTGCGGCAGTCATCGTCGCTGGCGTCAGGCATTGCGCCTGGCCAAGGATCCAAACCCGGACTTTCTCTAAGGGTCCATGTACTCAAATAGGGAATACTTGGGCCTTATATAGGCACTTTGGGGCCCAAGTATGTAACAATTCGGTACATGGACTTTTGGGGTGCCTTAAAGTTGCTACATAGAGACGTTGGGGCTCAAGTATGTAGCATCTCGGTACATGGACCCTTAGGGTTTCTTGAAGTGCAGCTTTTCTTGGGCTTAGGGTGTATCATCATCGGGTTTATCGGGCTTAGGGTGTATCCTCATGCTTGGGTTTAGGGCAGGCAGAAGCTTTTGGGTGTAGGGTTCTGGAGGTCCAAGCGGCTTTGAGCTTAGGGTCTACAGGAATTGGGCTGAAGCCTGCTTTAGGGTTTAGGGTTTAGGGTTCAGGGTTTAGGGTTTAGGGTTTAGGGTTTAGGGTTAGGGTTTAGGGTTTAGGGTTTAGTTTAGGGTCCTTCTTAAGGGAGGAGGGGCGTTAGGGAGTGGTGGGAAGTGTTCGGCAACCAAGGATTACATACCCCTCTCTTGAGGGCCCTATCCTTGTCCCTAAACCCTAAACCCTAAACCCTAAACCCGAAACACTAAACCCTAAATCCTCAACCCTAAACCCCAAGCTGTTAGCACCCTCTGGTCGGCAGCCTCCCGTAGACCCTATGGTCCTACAACCATACAACCCTGAAGCCCTATACCCCTATCATCCACGGTTTAGGGTTTAGGGTTTAGGGTCGATTGCCTGTTGTCACTCGCATGCTCCTTGCATGCCGCTTGGAATTCCAACTGCTTGTTGCGCCGTATAGACGCCGAGCTCGGACTTTTTGGTCGTGATCGGCCCCTGCAGGAGCGGTGCCAGAGCGCGTGCCGGACTTGCGGGTTCTCGCGATCATACGCGATGAGATCGCGCATTTCCTGCCATCTCTCGTTGTCGACGGCGTCTATCAGCCTGGCCAACTTGACCCAGGCACCGCCGCGCCCAGGGTCCTGGGCCAAAGCGGGTCATAGTGTGTATGACCTCACCAAAGCTCAAAGCTCAACCTGTCAGCTCGTTGCTTGAGGTTACTCTGCACGGTCACGCCAGTGTCTGGGTTTGGGCCTTGGGCTGTAGGGCTAGCCCCTACACCCGAAAACCTAAACCCTGCACTCCCTAAATCCTAAGCCCTAAGCCCTAAACCGGCTTCGGGCGTGGGACTTGGTGTAGGAAAGTCTTGGGATTCTGCCGAACTACTGCGCCACGGACTTTGATGGTTCTCTGTGTCCCAAACCCTAAACCCTGAACCCCAAACCACAAACCCTAAACCCAAAACCCTGAACCCTAAACCCTCGCCTCACAGGCGGCCGCTGTGGCCTCATCAGCACTCAGGCGCTTAAGATGCGCAAGCTTAGGTTTGGAGTTCGGGGCTCAGGGTTCGGGTTTCGGGTTTCGGGTTTCGGGGTTCGGGGTTTGGGTATTGGGGTTTGGGGTTCGGGGGTTTAGGGCTTAGGGCTTAGGGCTTAGGGCTTAGGGCTTAGGGCTTAGGGCTTAGGGCTTAGGCTCCGGCTTAGGAAGATGGGTTTTGGAAAGTAACGCGGGCCGGTTTTCTGATCTACGGCTCAGGTCTAGAGTTGAGGGTGTGGGGTTCAGGGTTTTCCGTTTATTGGGCTACACAAGATACAAGTGCCCGAAACCCCAAAACCCTAAAGCCTGAACCCCAAATCCTAGACCCTAAACCCTAATCCCTGAACCCTACAAGACGCAAGGGGACGACATTCTGATCGGGACTCCGAAAGGGAGTCGTGATTCAGAGAACATTGTCAAGAGGTGCCCTTCTAATGCTACACCCCTTACTGTGAGGACTTGAAAGAATTGGGGGGGAAGGGTTTAGGGTTTTAGGGTCCAGGGCTACTATATGAGGCCTCCCGTATTATGAAATAATGCGTATTCTAGATTGCCCAGTAACCTAGGAATAGAAAGGGTGCCCTTTTTTGCTTAAAAGGGGTTTATAAGGGAACATAAACCCCCAAAAAAGGGAATAAGGGTTATACTGGGCATCCTAGAAGGGGGCCAATCAGGCCCGTCACCTCTCAAGGATCAGTGCGGGCGGGCGACGCAATTGCAAATACCAGGGTCCTCTGGTGTCGCAGTGGGCAGCCACGTCGGACACAACGTGAACCTGGGGCTTTAGGGTTCAGGGTTTACATGGGGGCTTGCGAAATTAGGGGCATCGTATTGGGCTCCTCATCGCAAGGGAACCCGAAACCCTAAACCCTAAACCCTAAACCCCATGTTTGTGAACCCCCGTATATGTTTCGACACACTTTTTGGCACGACACACTTTTTTGCAGATGAACTAGCAGGCAGCAGGCTACCCTAAACCCTAAACCCCAAACCCCAAACCCTAAACCCTAAACCCTAAACCCTATACCCTAAACCCTAAACCCCAAACCCCAAACCCGAAACCCTAAACCCTACACCTAGCCCAAGACTCAATGAGCATCTGGAGAAGTGCAATGACCTTTCTTTACGTGCAACGCAATCATGGAAACGAACATTGCAATAAGGGTCCAGGTTGTTCCATGACATTTGCTCGTTTGACTCTTTTGGCCTGTGCTGTGATCCGTGCGACGGAGACCTGGGTTTAGGGTTTCCGGTTTAGGGGTTTAGGGGTTTAGGGTTTAGGGTTTAGGGTTTAGGGGTTTAGGGTTTAGGGTTTAGGGCAGTCCGTGGACGCCCCGAGAGACCTAGAAGTTGGCCAGAGGTTCCCGATGCCCGAGCACAGGCCGGAACTGCAGAACACAAGCTCCTCGACAGGTACAGGTGGGTTTAGGGTTTAGGGTTTAGGGTTTAGGGTTTAGGGTTTAGGGTTTAGGGTCCGCCGACCCTGGCGGCGTGTTGGATGGGAAAAGGAGGTGAAAACCTCCCTCTTTCCCTCCTTACCCCCCCAAAACGCGGGGGGGGGGGGGTAGGGGGGGGTACCCCGCCAGCTTTTCTGTGGAGGAACAGGCCACCCACACCGCGTAAACTCATGGACCATAGGCGTTTTCGCACAGGGCATAGGGGCTCTTTTGGAAAAAACCCTCTTTTACCCCCCCCCCCCCCCCCCCCCCCCCCCCCCCCCCCCCCCCCCCCCCCCCCCCCCCCCCCCCCCCCCCCCCCCCCCCCCCCCCCCCCCAACAGGAACCGCAAACAAAATCACCAAACCCCAAACTCCTGCGGGGTCGGCGGCTTGAGCAGGAGGCTCTTAAATTTAGGGCACACTGCACACACTCTCACACCCACACACATGCAAGGCTTCAACGCCCAACACTCTTAGCAGGAACCTAAACCCATGTCCACCCCAACAAAAAAAGAGGCTAAACAGGACCTACGGGTTTCGGGTTTAGGGCTTCGGGTTTAGGGTTTAGGGCGAGTTCTGAAGCCCTAACCCTCAACACCAAAAGCAAAAACTCCGACCGCCACCTCGAGGAGGCATCCCGCCACTCTGCATAGACACAAGACACACCTCTAAACCCTAAACCCTAAACCCTAAACCCTAAAACCTAAACCCTAAACCTTAAACCCTAAACCCTAAACCCTGAAACCCTAAACCCTAAACCCTAGACCCTAAACCCTAAACCCTAAACCCTAACCCTACTTCTGAGGGCTCCTGCAACTCTTGTGCCGCTCAGGGGCGTCGCTGCTGAGTTGCTCAGCCGGAGCTCCACCTCGAAGATCAGAACCAGCCTTCAAGCAGGGTTTATAGGGTTTAGGGTTTGGTTTTAGGGTTTAGGGCTTAGGGGTTTAGGGGTATAGGGGTTTAGGGGTTTAGGGGTTTTGGGGTTTAGGGTTTCAGGTTTGGGGTTTAGGGTTTAAGGTTAGGGTTTAGGGTTTAGGGTTTGGGGTTTAGGGCTTGCGGCTAGCGGTTTAAGGTGTCTGGCTCAAGTGCCCGATGCTTGCGATTTGTTGGGCCCCTAAACCCTGCATAGACCCTAGACCCTGAGAAATAAACTCCAAAGCCCAAAATCCATGCTCGGTCTCGTGGGCAGATCACGAACGCGAAGCCCCCCAAACCCTATACCAACCAAAGAATTGCACCCTCGAAACCTAAAGCAGGAAATACCTCAAACCCTCAAAAGCCTAAGCTGCTGTACCTAGAACTCCAAAGACTTTACTTAAATACCAACCCTATGAGGGTATCTTAAACTCTGAACCCTAAACACTAGAACCTGAACCGTAAACCCTCAACCCTCAGCCCCAAACCCGAAGCCTCGTGGGCGGATCTGTGGGAGATATAAATCCATCAGGCTCTCGGTAGGTGGGCGGTTGCACCTCGGTGGCCGAAGATGGGCTTAGCATCAGTGAAAGCTGTTTAGGGTTTAGGGTTTAGGGTTGAGAGGGTTAAGGGTTTACGGTAAGAGTTGGGGTGCTTGTGGACTTATAGTGAGGGGTACAAGGGCTGAAAGTAGTTTAGGGTTTAGGGTTTTTAGGGTACAGGGTTGCTTGGGGTTGCACGTTAACAGGGCTTAGGGCTTTGGGGCTACCAGGTTTAGGCTTGAAGGCTTCAGGGCGTATAAGGTCTATCTTCCAGGGTTTAAACCCTGAACCCTGAGCCCTGAACCCTGAACCCTAAACGACCCTAAACCCTAAACCCTAAACCCTAAAAGGCTCGGGTTTGAGGAGCCTGAAGCTTTGAGTAAGCTTTGTAGCGGTAAAGGGGTGGGTGTGCAAGGGGGGTTGGTGAAGGAGTGTTTGGGTGTGCATTTCGCCGCCACGCCAGCATCCTAACCCTAAACCAATCCTAAACTCTAAAACCCTAAATCCTAAGCCCTAAACCCTAAAACCTAAATTCTAACACCCTAAACTACTAAGAAAACAAAAGACAAAAAAACATGCCCTATTCTCCCCTGAACCGCATAACCCTCCAACAACGGAGGCGCCAAGCCCAACAAAAACCTATAAGCAACCCAAAAACAAGAAAACCCCAATCACCCGAATGACCCTGGAGCGCCAGAAGCCTGATAACCGAAGACTCTACTATAACCCCTACTAGCCCTAAACGCTAAACCCTGAAAGCCCTAAACCCTAAACCCTAAAGCCCGAAAGCCTTAGACCCTAATCCCTAAACCCTAAGAACCCTCCCAAACCCGGAAAACCGCCAGCAGTTGCTCGATGTCTCAAGGGCCGGCAGCCTTGTAGACCCTGAATTCTGAGGTATAGGGATTGGGGCGTAGGGTTTAGGGTTCAGGGTTTAGGGTTTAGGGTTTAGGGTTTAGTTAGGGTTCAGGGTGTAAGCTTAGGGTTTAGGGGGAGTGCTTTAGAGGGTTTAGGGCAGAGGTTTACAGCTTTGGGGCTTAGGGCTGAGGGTACCGGTCTGGGTTTACGGTTGAGGTGACAGCTTCCCGGGCAAGCCCTGATGTAAGGCTCCTATACAATTATAGTTATGGGACTTATAACCTAAGTTAGGATCCTTATAACCCAAGTTTCAATAGGGATTATAATGGGGGGGGGTTACTCTTATCCTTACTAAGGACTGTGAGTAGAAGGGGGAACATCCCAAGGGAGCACTACCTACCCGAAACTGTCCCAGATCCGAGGCCCTAGCGATGGGCACGAAGCTCGTTCGCAAGGGCTCCTTGCCAAGGCCATAAGGGTGCTTGTCAAAATCATGGTCCCTTTTTGGATCCCTACTATAGTACGGCACCGAATAAGATTCCGCGATCTTCTGAGTACGGTTCTTCTCCCCAAACTGTTGCACTCTAGTAGTGGTTGATAAAACCTACACCAGAGAACCACAAACGCTAAACCCTAAATTCGTAACAGCAGCCTTGACCGACAGGCAAGATCAACCCTGAAGGGTTTAGGGTTTAGGGTTTAGGGTTTAGGGTCGTGGTTGAAGAGGGCTCTATCATGGCAGTTAGGTCAGCATGAGACGAGCGTCGTCCACCTGAGTGCTTACACAAAAAGGCCACTCGGAATCTACTGTAGGGGTCGGAATACTTACTCATAGAATTACCCTTACGGTCCCTTTATACTTCTACTATAAACCTCCCAAAACCCTATCCTAACCATTAAGGCCCCTATAATACACGAGAAACAGACAGCACAAGCTTCCCAAAAAAAGCAGCGCCCTTTTAGCCCCCAACGAAAAAACTTGATGCAGAGTATTCAACCGGATCTAAGGGGCCTTCCATACCGTACTCGTTCTACTTCGCCAACAGCCAGGACACATAAAGGCTTAGACTTGCTGAGCCCCCATACCCATTTCTAATTTTCCATTTCTCCTCCCTCCCCGAAAGCCCTAAAGCCCTAAAGCCCTAAAGCCCTAAAGCCCTAAAGCCCTAAAGCCCTAAAGCCCAAGAGCCCTAAAGCCCAAAAGCCGTAAAGCCCTAGGCCCGAAAGCCCTAAAGCCTAAACTCTAAGCCCCAAGCCCTAAACCCTAAACCCTGAAGGCCCTAAGCCCTAAGCCCTAAGCCCTAAACCCTAGAGCCCTAAACCCAAACCCTAAGCCCTAAACGCTGAAGGCCCTAAACCCTAAACCCTCTAAACCCTAAAACTTGAAAACCCTAAACCCAACTAAACCCTGAAGGCCCTAAACCCTAAACCCTGAAGGCCATCAACACTAAACCCTAAACCCTACACCCTAAACCCTAAACCCTAAGAACCCTCCTCCGTGAGGCCCCAGGGCGAAGCCAAGGGAGCCCCGTTGGTGCAGAGCTCGCGAGCCCGGAAGTTGTAGGCCCTGTCCTTCGGGGTTTAGGGTTTAGGGTTTAGGGTTTGGGGTTTAGGGTTTCGGGTTTAGGGTTTAGGGTTCGGGGGTTGGGGTTTAGGGTTTAGGGTTGAGGGTTTAGGGTTTGGGGTTTAGGGTTTAGGGTTTAGGGTTCGGGGTTTAGGGTTTGGAGGTTTGGGGGTTTGGGGGTTTGGGGGTTTGGGGGTTGGGGGGTTTGGGGGTTTGGGGGTTTGGGGGTTGTAGGCCGTGTCCTTCGGCTGCGGGTTTTTAGGGTTTTGGGGTTTAGGGGTTTCGGGGTTTCGGGTGTTAGGATTTCGGGGTTTAGGGTGTTAGGATTTAGGGGTTTAGGGGTTGGTTTAGGGGTTTTGGGGTTTAGGCGTTTTGGGTTCGGGGGTTTGGGGGTTTGGGGGTTGGCGCCCATCCTAGAGCGGTCTCCGGGTAAAAAGCCCCGTGGGCTCCTGAACACGAAGCCCTACAAGCCCTAACTTTTTCCCCGATCTACACAGCTTGTTAAATATGAAGCCTAGAACCTAGGATTAAGAAAGGTGCACTTTTTTGCTTAAAGGGGTTTAGAAGGGAACCTAACCCCCCCCCCCAAAAAAAAAAAAAAAAAAAAAAAGAATACGGGCACTACAGGGCATCCTAGTAAAATGAAGCCTAGAAGTTGGGATGTTCCCCGTTATACTAACAGTCCTGAATAGGGATTATAGTACCCCCTACGATAATGCCTCTCAAAGAGCTGTTAGTATAAGGGGGGAACATCCCAACCTAGAAGCAGTCAAGAACCTTATAATAACCGGAGCCCTGCGCAATAGCTACTCCCTCTCGACGCAATGTTTTGCCGATACAGCTCTCGCGAGGACCACATGAACCCTACAATGGGGGTCATATACACTATGCCCTATACTACTCTAATCCCTATGGGTGGTTGTCAAAATTATGATCCCTTTTGGGATACCCCAAGCCCTAAATATTAGGTGCCGTAGTATACTAGGGATCCGAAAAGGGACAGGGATTTTGACAACCACCCCTATTAAGGCATATGGACAATGAACCATCGTAGGGTTAATTTCGTCCCCAAGGAACAGACCAACCCTACACCCTACACCCTAAACCCTAAACCCGAAACCCTAAACCCTATAAACCCTAAACCCTAAACCCCTAAGCCCTGAAGCCTAACCGCCGTCCTGGGCCAAGTTGGAGATCGTGCAGCTGGGCCCCGATCGCACGCTGAGGGAGCCGCAGTTGATGGGCCTGGGTTTAGGGTTTCGGGCTCAGGCTCGAGGGTACTCGACACCAGTGCCTTGCTACTATAGACAGTGAGGACGTGTTCATGCGAACTGCAGCGAAGTCTGCAAGATCAAGTCTCGCTCTTGGCATGTCATGCAACTGCATGGACTGCTGGATCACATGCCTAGGATTAGGTTAAGGAGCCCCCCCCCCCCCCCCCCCCGCCCCCCGGGCCACAAAAAAAAAACAAAACAAACGTGCCTTCTGAAATTATCTCTGAAAAAGGGTAGTTTTGGTCGTTCATTTTGGCGGGGGAGGCTCCCGGAGCAGATCCTAACGATGTTCCACGATGCAGGATGGATGGCAGTAGCTCAACTTGAAAACCCCAAACCCTAAACCCTAAACCTTGAAAACCCAAGACCAGATGATTTCGGGTTTCGGGTTTGCTCACCGCCAGGGTCCCCGGCGCCGTCGTCCATGCTGTGGTGCTTTCCTCCTCCCAGGCGCGCTCATTCGGCTGGGGTTCGACCAATCCACGTTGCATTTCCGTTGTGCCACTATGGCCCCGACACGATCTACCTCCCAAACTAGGATGGCGCTTAGTCCTCTCAACAATATTCCTGAATATGACCCCCTTGAACCCAGTCCAATAAGGGAACATGTACAACATGTCCGCAGGGCCTGGCTAGCAAACCTCTTAAAACTCCGAACCCCAAATGACCTTGCATCGCCAACTAGAGCCTCCGGGATTTCACATGTCAAATGCCCGCCACAATTTCTTGGTAGCCCAGTAACCATCTTAGAAAAAGGGCACCCTTTTTTTGTTTGGTTTCTTATAAGAGAAGCCCAGAACCAAAAGCAGGGTAAAGGGCACCACTGGGCTACCAAGATTTCTGAACCCCAAAGCCCCAAGAGTTAAACCCGTTCTTAACCGCCCGAGAGGGGCAAGCCCAGTGAAAGGCTTTGGGGTTTCGGGCTTTTAGGGTTTAGGGTTTAGGGTTTAGGGTTTAGGGTTTAGGGTTTAGGGTTTAGGGCTCAGGGTTTAGGGCCAACGGGTGCAGAGGAACTGTAAACTCGAACGGCCAAGCAAAACAACAAGTCCTGGTACTGCAGCTCGAAGCGGTCGAAGATGCAATCTCCCGCAGACCTGGCGCGAAACACTCTGCGGCTCGGAAAACAGCGGCGGCCTGGACTCAGGGTTTAGGGTTTAGGGTTTAGGGTTTAGGGTTTAGGGTTTAGGGTCTATATGGCCTGCATCTGCAAGCTCGATGGACTCTTCTGTCAAGATAGCGTGCAGGCCCCACTCTGAGGTTTTTGGGGGTACTTTGCCCCTGAGGGGTCGTGTTTAGGCGAATTCTTCGTGGCGGCGGCCGCCCCTGTGACAAAACTCCGCGTCAGGATGATTACGCTTTGGCGGGAGGGGTTTAGGATTTAGGGTTTAAGTTTAAGGTTTAGGGTTTGTTGGCTCAAGGGGGTGAGGGTTAAGGGTTTCGGGGTGGAGCTTCTTGGGCTTCGGAAAGCCTAAACCCTAAACCCTAAACCCTAAACCCTAAACCCTAAACCCTAAACCCTAAACCCTAAACCCTAAACCCTAAACCCTGTCGTTTCCTGGCATTCGAGGCCCGCACCCTGCGATGAAGGCCACAGTGATGCTGGTTGCGGTGCGGCTCGAGTTGCCTCGTTTAGGGTGTAGGGTTTAGGGTGTAGGGCTTAGGGTTTAGGGTTTAGGGTTTAGGACACTAACTCCGCCAGCACGTCCCCACAAAAGCCCTTGAAACCGGGAAAAGCCCCTCTGCCTTCAGGCCAAAACCCACAACCCTAAACCAAGGTTCCTTGTCAGTCTATCGTGCTAACCCTAAACCCTAAACCCTAAACTAAACCCTAAACCCTAGACCCTAAACCCTAAGACCCTAAACCCTAAACCCTAAGACTAATCTCTGAGCTTCTGTGGGGGCGCTCCGCGTTGATCATCCCAAAACTCTGAAGCCCTTAAGCCCTGTACCCTAAACGCAGGCCAACGGCGGCTTTAACATGTTTAGGGTTTAGGGTTTAGGGTTTGGGGCAGATCCTGGGCCCGTAACCTTATAATCGCGCTTGAGCCCTCAACACCCCAAAGCCGAGGGCCAATAAACCCTGAACCCGAACATCCTGGAGCTCCAGAAGCCCTAAAAAACCCTGAGCCCTAAACCCTGAACCCTAAACCCTAAACCCTAAACCCTGAGCCCTAAACCCTGAACCCTAAACCCTAAACCCTGAACCCTAAACCCTAAACCCTAAACCCTAAACCCGAGACCCTAAACCCTAAACCCCAAACCCTATATATACTAGCCCTGAGCACCCACAAATTCCGAAGCCCATGGCGTGAACTGCATCGATGCCCAGCAGCGGATCAGCTGAGGAGGCGAGGCGGTTTTCAGGCAGCTGCCTCGAACATGTTTAGGGTTTAGGGTTAGGGTTTAGGGTTTAGGGTTTAGAGTTTAGGGTTGAGGGGTTTGGGGTTTAGGGTTTAGGGTTTGGGGTTAAGGGTTTAGGAGCTTCAGGGCTTACAGGGCTTACCTTAACGGGCTTGTGGGGCTTGTAGGGCTTATAGGGCTCCCGGTGCCATTCATTGATAGGGCGTATAGGGCTCAGGGTCTAGGGTTCGGGGGCTTGGGACCGAGGGTTTAAGGTTTAGGGTCCGGGGTTTGGGGTTTGCGGTTTAGGGTTTGGGGTTTAGGGTTTACCTTTGGGGGGTTAGTGCAGGGTCCGGGGCTTTCGGAGCTTTAGAAGCGGGTTTGGACTCCGGGGCAATACTTCGAGGCTCTGGGGGCTTTGGGGCTTCAGGCTTCAAGGGGCCTCGGTCTAGGGCTCCATGGGCAAACTTCAGAGTCTTTGGGGTTCGAAAGTTTCAGGGCTCAAGGGAAACTTGGGGCCATTTTGGGGTTCAGTGCTTACAGGGGTATCTGGGCTTCATGGACTGGCAAAAAAAGGTTCTACGGAAGCATTTTGATGATGGGAGTTCTGATTCGAAACTGAGTCCTAAGCTCTACCCCCAAGACCCTGAACCCTGAATAGGATGCCTCGGACGAATGGAGCTGAAGTCCCAAAAGGATAAACCCAAAACCCAAAACCCTAGACCCTCAACCCTAAACCCCTAAACGAAACCCTGAGCCCTAAACCCTAAACCCTAAACCCCAAACCCTAAACCCTGAAATTGGCCTGCATACGCCGTGCTGAAGGGGGGGAAGGCCATCCAGTCGCTGCTGGCAGTGGCGACGGTGCACAGCCTGAGTTTTCAAAACATAATCGTATTAGGTTTGAGGGTTCAGGGTTTAGGGTTTAGGGTTGTAGTATTGTACCGTCGTATTGTAGTGTTCTAGTAGAATAGTACTATAGTAGTATAGTAACATAGTATTGCAGTTTAGTGTATAGTACTATCTTGCAGTATTGTAACACTCTAGTCTTGAAATATTACAGTAATAGAGAAGTCTAGTATTGCTTAAATACCTATGTTCTCGGGCCACCCTAAACCCTAAAGCCTAAACCCTAAACCCTAAACCCATGGGTCGTTCCCCCTTAGAATGGGTTGGTTGCCTCGGAGCATCAGCCTGAGAGGTAGAACCCTAAGAACTCACACCCACTTGGGGTTTAGGGTTTAGGGTTCAGGGTTTAGGGTTTACGGCCGTTTAGGGTTTAGGGTTTAGGGTTTAGGGTTTAGGGTTCAGGGTCTAGGGTTTAGGGGTTTAACAAAGCTGATTGCAGCAGAGCCACACACGAATGCGAGCGTTGTATCCCGTGTCGCACTGCAGGTTCTGCGCCTGTCCCGCTGTCGGGGTTCCCGAACGGATTCTCCCGTGTTGGAGCTTCCTGTCTACATGCGGAGACGTACATGTCGGATTCTACCCTGAACCCTGAACCCTAAACCCTAAACCCTAAACCCAAAATTGTTGAACAGACCATAGTTCAGAGAACGGGTTCGAAGGGGCCCCCCTCTGCGACACCCCACATCCCCAAGGTCTAGGGTCTGGGGTTTGGGCTTGAAGGTTCGGGGACTTACGCCTACATTTCTGGATTTGTAGGTTGTGGGATTCGGGTTTCAGCATGTCTCATGCCGCACAAGAACAGAGGCCTCAACGCACCCAATCTACCAAAACGCCCGAAGCCCAGAGCCCGTTACGCCCCAAGCCAATGGCACTCGCGACGGCAACCCCGAAGAACGTCACATGCACACCTACACCAACCACAAGAAGCTTCAGCACAAAGTAGCTCACGGTAGCACCATCGGCCTCAACCCCGAACTCTCTAAACCCTAAACCCTAAACCCTGAACCCTGAACCCTGAACCCTAAACCCTAAACCCTAAACCCTAAACCCTAAACCTAAACCCGCAAAAACAAAAAAACCTTCTTTGGGCCCCGGGGCCGTGCAGGAGGAGGCCATAGGGTCCGTGAGCTCGAGGCATCCTTCGGGAGCTGCCCAAACCTGGGTCTTCTGCATTACTTCTGGTAGGGTTTAGGGTTTAGGGTTTAGGGTTTAGGGTTTAGGTTTTAGGGTTTAGGGTTTAGGGTTAGGGTTTAGGGTTTAGGGTTTAGGGCTTTAGGGTTTTGAGGGTTTTAGGGTTTTGAGGGTTTTGAGGGTTTTGAGGGTTTTGAGTGTTTTGAGTGTTTTAGGGTGTAAAACCTCGGTGAGTTCTCTAAGGAACAAAGAAACAAAGGCTAACCTTTTGGTTCCCTAGGGGACTTGTGCTCCACCAAAAGGTTCAAGGTTACCTACTGCACACCTAAGGGGGTTTAGGGTTTAGGGTTTAGGGTTTAGGGTTTAGGGTTTATGGACATATGGGTAGTTCTCTATATTAGGGTTCCATTTGGGGTCCCCTACCTACAATACGCACCCCAAAAAGGGACCCGAATCTAGCGGAGTTCAAAAATGACTGGTGTCACTAGATGTCACGGCGGTTTGGCAGTTTAGGGCCGAGGGCGTATAATGTTTGACAGCTTAGGATTTAGTGGTTTAGGGTTCAGGGCTTATCCCCCTGGTTCTTAGTAGGGAATGAGGGAATTAGGGCCCTCTATAATCCCTAAACCCTAAATCCTTAACCCTAACTCCTAAACCCCTGTAGCCTAGACACAAAGCATGAACCCCGAGCAACAAAAAAGGTTTAGGGCATTGGGCTAAGAGTTTCGGGTTTGGGGCTTACAGGGTTTGGGGGAAAAGGGTTTGGGGCCTCCAGACTTCAAAAAAAAACCTTCAAGCCAAGCAGCGCTCTCGCCACTCATCTGGATCTCCAGCTGCCTTTGGCTCCCAGAAAGTGGCCAGGTTCCCCCACTAATTCTGGAAACACCCCCCAAACCCCAAACCGCAAAACAGCAAACCCTGAACCCCAAGTCCTTAACCCTCAACCTTAAACCCGAAACCCTAAACCAAACCCTAAACCCTAAACCCTAAACCCTAAACCCTAAACCCTAAACCCTAAACTCTAAACCCTAAACCCTAAACCCTAAACCCTAAACCCTAAACCCTAAACCCTACACCCTAAACCAAACCCTAAACCCTGCCCGAACCCCTTCTTGTTTGATGGGAGTCAAAGGGTTGACGCATGGCAATCGCAATGTAGGCTTCAGGGTTGAAAGGGGCTAGGGGTCTAGGGGTTCCCATTTAGGGTTTAGGGTTTAGGGTTTAGGGTTAGGGTACCCTAAACCCTAAACCCCTGCCAGGGTTGCGCCATCGAACCGGCAGAAACCCCGAAAGGCAACCTCGTTGACTGACTTGCGTATGGTTTAGGATGTGCGGTCTGTGAGGCCCCTGAACACCCCTAACCCTGCATCCGTTGGATGTTCTCAAGAACCCCCTAAACTTTAAACCTCGGCCCTAGACACACAACCCGAAACCCGAAACCCTTAATCGCCACTACAACATGAAGCCTTTCTTTCTTTGTCTTGGGGTTTAGGGTTTAGGGTTTAGGGTTTAGGGTTTAGGGTTTAGGGTTTAGGGTTTAGGGTTTAGGGTTCAGGGTTTAGGGTGTAGTGATTAGGGTTTAGGGCTGCAGATTTAAAGCGCCACAAGTGCGAGGCTACAGTATTTGAACGCGTGATTTGGGGTTCGGGCTTTGCAGCGGACTGGGAGGGGTCACAGGCCCTACACCCTGAAACCCTATACCCCCAAACTACCAATTGCTTAAGAACCCCCCCCCCCCCCAAACAAAAAACATATATATATATATATATATTCTTCCTTATAAGGGTAATATGGAGATCAGTACTTTACATTTTCGGGGGTTCTTAAGCAAAGAGTCGAACATTGTGTATCATACAACGTCCTCTGCGTGCAGACTCTTCATTGTGGAGCCCTTAGATACCCCTGGTCAAACTAACACTTTCGAACCCTTGAAGAGGGCTAAGGCATGTCGAGTAGAAACTTACCCAGAGGAGCAACCCTAAAACCAGCCCAGCATCTGACAAAAACTGAAGAACCCTGAGCCGGCACAAAAACCGCAAATTCTACACCCTCAGGCCTGAGCCCTAGGCCTTAAGCCCCTAGACACAACCCCTAAACCCTAAACCCTAAACCCTAAACCCTAGACCCTAGACCCTAAACCCTAAACCCTAAACCCTAACCCCTAACCCTAAACACTTCCAGCGGCCAAGACTGGAAGACGCAGTCCGAAGTGATGTTGCCATTGCCAGCAGAGCCGACGCCTCATGCAGTTCTAGACCCAGGAGTTTAGGGTCTAGGGTTTAGGGCTGAGGGTGGCCCAGGAGTAACCTAGGAATAAAAGGGGTGCCCTTTTCGGTTATAAGGGGATTAGAAGGGAACCCCAACCCTCAAAAAAGTAAAGAAGGGCCTACACCGGGTCCTAGTGTTAGTACAACTTATTCTATCATGGGGTCCTTAGGGGCTCTAGTAACCTAATCATTCGTTAGGGAGGTTTGGGGTTTACAGCTTAGGGGTATGTTGGCTTCGCTTTCTTCAAATAGAGTCGGTCTGCCATACTGCAGCCAGGACTTCTTTAAGGCTGGATTCTTTTAGGACTGGCCATGGGGGGGGGGGGGGGCTTAAAGTGCGGCTTGGGTGCAGGATTGAGGGCGAGGGTTCAATTCTAGTCTGGGCTTGAGCACCTCGGTAGCCCAAAGAAAGGCACAGGACTTCAATCCAGCCCTTGAGTCGAAAGCACGAAACCCTAAACCCCTCAAGGCTAAGTCCTGCCCCCCCCCCCCCCCCCCCCCAACATCCCTCCCCCCAAAAAAGAGGCAAAATTTAGGTTTAGGGTTTAGGGTTTAGGGTTTACGGTTTAGGGTTTAATTTATACAGTCTTGAAGCCTTCGGGGCTCTTCGTGGTGGTGCCACCGCAATAGCCGGGAGCAGGCACCATCACCATCTAGAAATATTCTGCTTCGCCTCGACCCTGACACCTCCAGAAGGCCTCCTTTTGCCAGCATTGCCACCAGCATGCAGTTGTTCCTCGCAACTCTGTCGTAGGAGGACTTGCCCGCCAGTCTGGTGGCTGTTTGAAAAAATCTCCAAGTGCGGCCTCCAGTTCGCTGTGCACTTGAAATCAATGTCCCTACTGTGGTACTCTAGGGGCCTTAATGATGAGAAAAGGGTCTTGGGGCGGGGGGGGGGGGTTAGTATAGGTATACATATAGAGGGGGCAATAAGGGAATACGATTGGTAATTATTCCGAAACCCTATATGACACCCTACACCCTAAACCCTAAAACCTTATACCCTAGACCCTAAACCCTAAACCCTAACTCCCCTGCCCCTCGGAAGGCCTGCCACCCACTCGAGGGTGGCACGCTGGCCAGAATCAGTCGGGACCTGGACCTCAGGCGATCTCCGTTCTCCGCCCCAAACAGGGTTTAGGGTTTAGGGCTGGGTGTTTAGGGTTTAGGGGTTGAGGGTTTAGGGCTTAGGGTTTAGGGTTTAGGGTTTAGGGTTTAGGGTTTAGGGTTTAGGGTACCCTAACCCCTAATCCTAAACCCTTAAAAGCCTAAACCCTTGACAGCCAAATCCCGAACCTGAAGCCTCAAGCCCTAAAGCATTTCACCCCTGCCAAATGAGGGTTTAGGGTTTAGGGTTTGGGGTTTAGGGTTTAGGGTTTAGGGTTTGGGGTTTAGGGTTAGGGTTTGGGGTTTGGGGTTTAGGGATTAGGGTTTGGGGTCTAGGGTCCTAAACCCTCCTAAGCTATGGTTTGGGGTAGTTGGGGGGTTCAAGGGTTTAGCGCTTAATCTGGGTTTATGGCTTAGGGTGTCGGGCTTCGGGTCCTGACACAGGGGAACCATTGCAGGAAACAAAAAGGAAAACGTAAGCTAACAAAAAGGGCCCAAGCCCTATCCCTCAGCTTATAACACCCTACATTAATACACCCTACTTTGGAGTAGACCCTGGAACAAAGCATATACTTTTTAGGTATAGGTGGTTATAATCGGAACCCAGAACCAAAACCGGTTTTTAAGTATAGTACTCCAAAACCTAGTACATCCCCTCAAGAATGGCAAACAAAAACATACGACCTCACGAAAGAACCCCCCAAACCCTAAAACTAACCCTAAACCCTAAACCCTAAACCCTAAACCTTAAACCCTAAACCCTAAACCCTAAACCCTGAACCCTGAACCCTGATCCCTGAACCCTGAACCCTGAACCCTGAACCCTGATCCCTGAACCCTGAACCCTGAACCCTGAACCCTAACCCTAAACCCTAAACCCGAAAGCAGTCGCCGCCGTGAAGCCAAGCCAAGCACCGGCGTTGCCTCGCGCCTACAGCATGTTTGAGGAAGTTTTGGAGGGTTCAGGGTTCAGGGTTCAGGGTTTAGGGGTTTAGGGTTTAGGGTTCAGGGATTAGGGTTCAGGTTTAGGGTTTAGGGTTTAAGGCTTAGGGCTTAGGGTTTGGAGTGGTCGGCTTAGGGCTCAAGGTGATGGACCCTTAATAGCCTGCGACAGCAGCCCTCGCACCCGAAGCCGTAACCTAAAACCCCAAAACCCTCAAAATTTGAAACCCTGAATCCAAAACTTTAATCCAGTGCCCTGGTGGTGGAGGGTCTGAGAGGGCTGACGGTGCTGGTTTATCAGAGGGCTTCGGCACGACCAGGACCTTACTTGTAGTTCGTTTTTGCTGCAAAGCGTCTTAGGGTTTAGGGGGCTTGGGGTTTTCTAGGTGCATGTACATGAAGAACCGGAACCACATAGGAGGGTCTAACTAGCGTCCTTTTTTGTTTGTTTTAAGGAAGAACCTTGGGACCCTGGATTGCAGAGGGCCGCAGGTGCTTGTAGTCCCACTGTCACCTATATGGAGTTTCAGAAAATAGGGGTACCCTCTTGGGGTCCTTATTCAAAGGGAATCCTACTCTTCGGGGGTCTATTTTAGGGGTCCCCAATTTTCGCATACCCCCCCATGTCCAGGTTGAGGGTACTTTTTTTTTCGGGGCTTCGAAGGGTCCAAGAACCATCCTAGGGACCGAAACCCCTAAACCCTAAACCCTAAACCCTAAACCCTAAACCCCAAACCCTGAACTGCAACAGAAGTATATAGCCAAGTTTTCCCCGGGCCCAGGGGGATGCTCGGACACTGTGGGTGCTTTTAAACCGGAACGCGCTTGAGGACTTCTGCACCTAAACCCTAAACCCTAAACCCTAAACCCTAAACCCTAAACCCTAAACCCTGCACCCTACACCCTACACCCTACACCCTAAACCCTAAACTGTTGGGGATGTTTGCTTCCTCAACAATGGGAGAACTAAGGTTTAGGGCTTAGGGCTTAGGGCTTATAGGGTTTGTAGGAATGGTAGTGTTTATAGCGTTTGGGGTTTACGGTGGCCTTATAACTTTTAGAGCTCATTCGCTCATTGTACCGGTAGGACAACCCCCACATCGTGCAGCACTCTCAAAGATCAGCGAACCAAAACCCCAAGACCCCAAAACCCTGAACCCCAAAACCCAAAACCCTAAACCCTAAACCCTAAACCCTAAACCCTAAACCCTAAACCCTAAACCCGAAAGCCTCACCTAGACCTGATATGCAAGCCCTTTGCGTTTATCAAGGGAGTCATACTCGGAGCCCGAGTTTCCCTTCATATGCTCCTAAGATGGCCCTTGGATTCCTCTAGAGGATCTTTGAATTAGTAAAAAAGGTTTAGGGTTTAGGGTTTAGGGTTTAGGGTTTAGGGTTTAGGGTTTAGGGTTTAGGGTTTAGGGTTTAGGGTTTAGGGTTTAGGGTTTAGGGTCCCCAGACCCAAGGGTGCAACCTTGGGGGTCCAAGGTAGAACTCCATGAGCTTATCAGGGTGGCATCTTCAAAGCTTCGTGTCTTCCCGTAAGCAATGCTGCACAGATTTGGTGTACCTATGATAACTTTCGCTTATTCGTTAAGCTATTTGTTGTGTACCGCAGTAAAGAACTGCTAAAGAAACCCTAAACCCTAAAACCTACACCCTAAACCTTAAACCCTAAACTCCAAACCCTAAGCCCTAAGCCCGAAACCCCAAACCCTAAGCCCCAAACCCAATGCCCTAACAGGTCTAGCTACAGCGAGGAAACGAAGCCTCGGCAACGTGGACAGGGAGACGCTCGGCGACGACGCGCTGCTGGAAGCCCTGACGGCGCTGTGTTGACCTAACCCCCCCCCAAAAAAAAAAATATATATATATATAATTAATTAATTAATTAATTAATTAATTAATTAATTAATTAATTAATTAATTAATTAATTAATTAATTAATTAATTAATTAATAATAATAATAATAATATATATATATACGTATGCCAAAACGTCCTTTGTTATGGGTTTTGGGCTGTGTTTCTACATACTTTGGGGGTCCAGGTAAGCCCTAAACCCTGGAACCTAAACTTTAAACCCTGGAACCTACACCCTCAACCCCAGAACCTCAGCCCTAAATCTTGGAACCTAAATTTGAAGCCTCACTATAACCCCAAGCTTCCCTACAATAGGGTCTAGGGTTCAGGGTCTAAGTCTAGGGTTTATGGTTTAGGTTCAGGTTCCAGGGGTTTCGGGCTTTAGGTTCCAGGGTTTCGGGTTGAAAGATTAGGTTCCAGGGATTAGAATTTAGAGTTTAAGCTCCAGATTTAAGGTTTAGGTTCCGCGTTGGGGCTTTAAATTGGCTCCCAGGCATTTGAACCTTATTGTACGACCTACCACACGGATCGAGCTCTTCCCTACAATCGGGTTTTGGGTCGGTTCCAGGTTATAAGGTCTAGGTCCCCTAGCTGCCCCCCTAAACCGCTACACCCACAAACCCCTAAACCCCTAAACCCGTAAACCCCTGAACCCCTAAATTTGGAACCCTGAAACCCCTAAACCTCTCTTGCCTGAAGGCCAGCAGCTTCTTGAAGCAGCTTGTGCCACCCCCTGCGGCTGGGACCAGACAACGGTCCTCCGGAGCTTCCTGCGGCTTTTGGGGTTTAGCGTTTGGGGTTGTTTAGGGTTTGGGGTTTAGGGTTTTGGGGTTTGGGATTTGGGGTTTAGGGTTTGGGGTTTCGGGTTTGGGGTTTCGGGTTTGGGGTTTAAGGTTCGGGCTTTGGGATTCTCGGGTTTGAGGGGTTGGGTTTAGGGGTTGGGGACCAGAGCGCATCCCGACAACCTTGCACCCAGTGAGGGCTTGGTGGTTGAGGGTGTAGGGCTTAGGTTCTAATCCCTGCAGACCTTCAAGCAAACCCTAAACCCTAAACCCTAAACCCTCAACCCTAACAGCAACTCAGCCCCACGAACGCCCTCCCCCCATGGGCGGCGTCCGTGTTGTCGCAGGCGACCTGCTGGGCCGTCGGCGTGTCGCTGCAATCATCGCAAAGCACGGAGACGCGGGCCGAGTAGGTGGTCTGCGACTGCAAGCCTGCGCTTGTCGTGTTTAGAAAAATATGTATGTATGTATGTATGTATGTATGTATGTATGTATGTATGTATGTATACATCTAAATGTATGTATGTATGTATATATATATACAAGTTCAAAAACTTGTAATTGAATAAATAAATACATGAGTAAAACTGGACCAATTACAGTATTTCTAAGGTATAAAGGGTATGTAGAGGATGTAGTGTATATAGAGTATACAAGCCAAATGGGGTACACAGGGATTAAGGTCTAAAACGTATGAGGGAAGCTCTGAAGGATCCTAAAGTCCCAAATTGCCAATAACTACATCCTTTTCATGCTGACCCTATAGCATCAAAAAAAGGGTGGAAGGTAAAACCCTTCATCAGTTGCAGCGGCTCGATGCCATTTCTTGCAGGAGGGAGCCGCAGAACCCCGAAACCCAGCTACAGGGCAAAGGGGGCCTTTGGGCTCAGGCTTCCTGACCCTCTGACAAAGGCAAAGCACACACTATGCTGATCTCCGAATGCTTGTTCCACATGCAAGGTGGGAGTTCTGACAACGATGCGCGATTAAGGGTTGAGGGTGTGTCAGATTGCTTGCATTGTGCAAACCGCCTTCCAGGCCCGTGCAACAACCAAAACTGCTTGGTAAACCCTCAACCCTGAAACCTTGAAGCCCTTCCCTCAAGGTAGTCATGTTAGCCTGTGGCCACGCATGTGGTGGCTGCATAGTCGGTGATGAAATCGCAGCCAGCCGGCGTGACATAGCCCTTGGTGGAAAGTTCGGTCAGAGATCTCCATCAGTTTCAAGGGTGCTGAAGTGGATTTAGTGTTTAGGGTTTAGGGTTTAAGGTTTAGGGTTTAGGGTGTCTGTCTCAGGTACCTTTGGGGCGTGATGTGTAAGGCCAAGCATTCTCGGCACGTGCAGCGATCAGATCTCAAGAAAACTGGTACTGACGAAAACTTTCCGAAACCAACAACGACGAAGGCACAGAAAGAAGTTGTCTGCCGGTACCCGGTACCCATAATCATGGCGCGTGTCACCATTGAATTCGGGGTCCAGGCTCTAAACCCAGACAACGAATCTAAACGCTAAACCCTGACCCTAAACCCTATACCCTAAACCCAAAACCCTAAACCCTAAACCGCATCTGAAGGTCTCAAACATCAGAGCACCCAATTGGTTCCAAGAGGCAGTGCCATTAAACAGCTCGACCACCGTCCTCTGGAAGATGCCGTCCTGCGCTTTCCACACGGAAGGGTTTAGGGTTTAGGGTTTAGGGTTGGTTTAGGGTTTAAGGGTTAAGGGTTAAGGGGTTTTGGGTTGTCGGGTTTAGGGTCCACAAGCCAAATGCCCTTAAAGGGACTTTAACGGAACCCCAAACAGGGAACCCCAGAAAACAGCAGGAATATAAAGGGAATAAATATAAGGTCCCGAGTACGTATACTCTCCCTTTTTATGCATCCTATATTCTTGGGGTTCCCTGTTTGAGGTTCCCATTAGAGTCCCTGTAACCCTAAACCCTAAACCACAAACAGCGTTGTGGTTTCGAGCTTCGGAAACAACCCAATAACCCTAAACAGCAAATCGAGCAACTGAAATGACTCGACTCGACTCGACCCTAAAACACTGAACCAAGCCCCCAAACATAAACACTAAACCCTAAAGACCACACAAACCATGAAATGGGCATCTTATGGGTCAAGTGATGCACGCAATGCCTCAACATGTCAGCATCCTTGCGAGCACCGGTCTCGGGTTTGTCCAAGGCGCCTTAAGAACTCTTAAGCTTTAAGTACTTGCTGGCTCTTAGTAGGGAATGAGGGAATTCAAGGCATTACCTAGGGTTTACGGTTTAGGGTTATATATATATATATATATATATAGTATCTGCCCTTTCAGGGAAATCGACCACCTCGTGCCTTGGTCCAGGAGAATCCTGATATCACATGGTCGACTCCTTCTATAAAACCTAGGGGCCCACCCTTTGAAGAAGGTAAGGGACCTTCCATATTCAGGGACCATGTAATTGTAACTTCCTTCAGAGGGACACAAGGCCTCAAGCCCCAAGAGCTTTCGGGCTTTCTTCTGGGCTTTGGGGGCTTATGGTCTACGGTTTCGAGTCCTGGGGTTTAATTAGAGTTTAGGGTTTAGGGGTTTAGGGTTTAGGGGTTCAGGGGTTCAGGGGTTTAGAGGTTCAGGGGTCTAATTAGGGGTTCAGGGGTATAGGGTTTAGGGTTTTGGGGGGTTAGGGCTGAGGGTTTAGGCACCCAGCATTGGACCCGAAGACTCCTTCAGCGGGCTGTTGACCCAGGCCACCTCGCGGCGGAAGCAGAAGGGTTCGACTCAGCTTCCCGGAGTTCGTGGCTGAGGGCTTAAGGTCCACCCAAAATCCCCAAACCCTAAACCCCAAACCCTAAACCCCCTAAACCCCCCACAGCCCCTAAACCCCCTACACCCTCAACCCTCAACTTCCTGATGTAAGCACCACGCAGCTGAGCCTGAGAGAGTAGCACCGGGCGGCGTTCCGACTGCCGAAGGAAGTCTGTTGAAGTGAGCTTTCCTTTATTTTACAAGTCTCCCCCCAAAAGGAAGAACATGAACAGTCAAGTGTTTGCAAAGAGCCATATATACCCTATAACAGCTCTCTATTAACCGCCGCGGACTTGACTCGATTACTGGGCCTACGTCCTTGAACGTTCCTAGGCCATTTAGCCTGGGGCTCCACACAGGTGTGAGCCGGGCTTCTACTTGAATCTACTTACCTGCACTGCTACGATGCGCTTAAAAGCCCTCTGCGAAAAGTCCCAAGCATCATCATCCTCTTGATCCCAATAAGGCATGGCTAGGCACCCTCATAGTTCGAATTGAGGGCGATATGGAACTAGTTCGGATGCTTCGGGGCCTGGATTCAGTTAATCAAGGGCAGCCTACGTAGAAATCCCAGCGTCCTCGAACCCCCAACAACCCAAAACCCTTAACCCTTAAACCCTAAAACCCTGAAACCCTGAAACCCTATATCCTAGACTCTAAAACCATCAAACAAAACAAAAACAGCCCTTAAAAACCTTCGACAAGCCCAGGCGCCCGCAAGGTTGTGGCAGTGGCTTCACCAAGAGTCACTGAGGTCGGGGGGAGTGCCGGGATCCTAGCTGCAGCGTCTTCCAGGGACAAAGTTTGTTGTTTTTTTTGTTTGTGGGGGGGGGGGGGTAGGGTTTAGGGGTTTGGGGTTTAGGGCTTTGGGCGGGTTGAGTGTTCAGGGCTTTAAGGGTTTGAGGCTTTGGATGTCAAGAGATGGTGGATACTCCTGAACCCTAAACCCTATACCCTAAACCCTAAACCCTAAACGCTGGATTGCAATTTCAGTGAGTGGTTTCAGGGTCTCGGGTTCGGGGTTCCGGTGCTGTATGGGTGTTCGGAGCTCTCAAGCAAAGGGAGGACCATGGAAGCCCTTAGGGTTTAGGGTTTAGGGTTTAGGGTTTAGGGTTTAGGGTTTAGGGTTTAGGGTTTAGGGTTGGGAGATGGAAGGTGCAAACGGGACTGGAATCTGTCACGCGGAACGTGGGAATGGAAGATTCAGGGTCTTAACAGGCCCCCAACCCCATTTGGGGAGTCCTGTTCCAGAGGATATCTGCAGGTAAGCCCTCCCAAAACATCAAAGAAACTCAAGCCCTGAGCAAGGATGTGCAGGGAAACCCTCCGTAAACCCAAAACCCTAAACCCTAAACCCCTAACCCTAAACCCTAAACCCTAAACCCTAAACCAACCCTAAACCCTAAACCCTAAATCCTAAACCCCAAACCCCCCGGTCCTGGCCACCCACATGGCCATGCTCAGGGGGGAGAGCGGGGAACTTGTGGAAGGCCTCTGGCTGTCGAGCTGGGGTTTAGGGTTTAGGGTTTAGGGTTTAGGGGTTTAGGGGTTTAGGGAACTAGTAGGCCTTCCAGTGCTCGGGTTGAGGGCTTAGGGCTTCCAGGATGAGATCTTTAGGGTTTTCGGTCTTCAGGTTTTAGGCTTTGAGGTTGTTTTAGGGTTTAGGGTTTAACTGAACATCTTAAGTTTGGGATAATTGTTGGGACTGCCACGCAGTGAAAAGAATTCTTGCAGCTGCCATTTTTGGGGGTGCTGGTTTGGCTGGGTTTGGGTCTCAATCAGCTCTTTTTCCGCTTCGCCACTCGCTGGCAACAGCAAGTTTGTAGAGTTCAATCGTGTGGATGGAAACCGTTTTCGGGTGCACCACACGGGATAGCGTGGCAACACGATTGATGAAGTCCTCCGGCATCTGGCAGGTATACGCAAGCGGGTTCACTGGCCTTCTGTCGGCAGGCATGTCCTCTTGTAGCCACCAAATGATATGCCACAGCATATGAAACTTTGGATTGTGCTTGAAGCGTGCAAGCTTCGTGAGCCATGCGAGCGCAGAACGCGCACGAACTCAGCATCTTGTACCGTGTCCAAGGTGAACAAGCCTCCCTAAACCCAGCTCTATACCAACAACCGTTGGCTGTTGTAACTGCAAAGCCGGCAACGCCGGTTTTCTCGGCTAAGCGGGCATAGTGCTCTCGTGCGAAAGATCTCTTGGAGTATGGGCGGTTGATGCAACTGTGGGCGGGCTGATCACAGGGTTGACCATCATGGTTGGCTTGATGCATAATGTAGAGTACGGTTGAAATATTTCGTGCAACCATCACTATGGTAATATATAATCTGGTGAACTATTCAGCACAGTATCTCAAAACAGCGATTAGCTTCGCAAAGCTGTGCTTCTGGCAGTTCGACATGGTGCGATTTGCTAGCACTAGCTTGGGCTTGTCTTCAGAACCCTTCAATCTCTCGACCAGGCTTGTATACATACATACATACATACATACATACATACATACATACATACATACATAGATCCTGTCACATGCGGCAGTGGCATAAATCTAGCCCCTGTGGCAGTAATTCAATCAACTGCCAGCACTTGGCATAGTTGAAGGAAAAGGTGGCAACATTCGCGGTTCAGGTATGGTTTTATGGTTTAGGGTCTCGGGGTTAGGCAGAACTTGAAAAGGTAGAGCCTGCACATGGAAAGTTTCAAGCCACACTCACACTCCCACCGACACAAACGGCATAGGGTTTAGGCTTTAGGGATGAGGGCCTGACCAGAGCAAGCCCAACCCTATAGGCCTTGAGAACCTTTCAAAACTAGGTTGCCCAGCAACCTAGGAATAAAAGGGTGCCCGTTTTTGCTTAAAAGGGGTTTATAAGGGAACCTAAACCCCCAAAAAAAGGGAACAAGGGTACTACTGGGCATCCTGGAAAACCCTGTCCATCAGCCCTGTCAGTCCTGAGCCCTATAAGCAAAACCTGACTCTCAACCCGCCTATTCGCCCAACCAGTCCGACAGGCCTCTATACGCCCTGTTTTACGTCCTATGCGCCTGCCTCTAAATCTCACTGTTTCGGCTTGGAAGGCCCAATATGTCCAGTAGACCAAGCCCCAAACCCCAAAACCCCCAACCTCTAGCCCTAAACCCTAAACCCTAAACCCTAAACCCTAAACCCTAAACCCTAAACCCTAACCCCCAATTCCCCAAATCCCCTTCTAAGGATCCGGCATCGAGCTCACTTCTTGCACGGCGAAGGTGTACATGCCGAAGGCAAGGCCTGGTTTAGGGGGCTCTAGGGGCTTTAGGGTTTCTTGGGGTTTAGGGTTTAGGGTTTGGGGTTTAGGGTTTGGGGTTTAGGGTTTAGGGTTTGGGGTTCAGGGTTTGGGGTTTAGGGTTTGGGGGCTGGGGGCTTTAGGGTGTGGGGTTGTGGGGATTTTTCGGGTTTGGGGTTTCGGGTGTAGGGTTTTTCGGGTGTTTAGGGTTTCGGAACCCTAGACCCTAAACCCTAAACCCTGAAACCTAAACCCTTTTTGGGGTGTTTAGGGTTTAGCGGCCCTTGGGTTCAGTCATCGTGAAACAGGGCGTGAATTGCCGTTACAGTATGGTTTCTTGCAAATGTTGGTGAGTGCGTAAACAAATAAATAGAAATGTATATATGTACATGTATGCGTATATATATATATACATATATATATATATATGTGTGTGTGTGTGTGTCTGTGTGTGTGTGTGTGTTGAGTGAATGTTTGTTGATTTTTTTTGTTGGGATTCCTTTTGAGACATTTAAGCGATTTAGGGGTTTAAGGGGTGTAGGGTTTAGGGGCTTTAGGGCTGGGTCTTCAAGTTTAAGGCTTGAAGGTACAAGGCTATCGGTTCAGGGTTTGGGGGGGTCAGGGGTGACGTTTTGGAGTTCGTGGTTCAGGGCTTCCGGTCCTCGAAACCCTCACAACCCTGAACCCTAAACTCTCCGTCCCTGAGCCCTGCAACACCCTAAACCCTAAACCCTAAACCCTAAACCCTAAACCCTAGACCCTAGACCCTAAACCCTTCCCACGTCCCAGGCCCTTTCAACGCCTGACACAGTGCACGTGGTTGTCGTGCGATCCAGTAGTCCTGCTTTTCACTTGGGCTTAGGGTTTTGGGGTTTAGGGTCTAGTCTAGGCTTCTGGGGTTTAGGGTTTTAGGGTTCAGGGTTTTGGGGTTGAGGGGTTTGGGTATTTTGGGTTTAGGGTTTTTGGGGTTTCGCGCTGCATTACAAAGCCCCAAACCCTAACCCCCTAAGCCTCACAAGCACCAGAATCCCTAACTCAACCCTAACGACTCAACAGCCCTAAGGCCTCAACCCCTAAAGCCCTGAAACCCCTAAAACCCCTGAAACCTCCCTGAAGCCCCAAAACCCTAAACCCTAACCTCTAAACCCTAAACCCTAAACCCTAAACCCCCTAAAATTCGGAAACGTCTGAAGCCCTGACACCGGCCTGGGCACACGCCTTCGATCTCAACTTCATCCTCGGGCTCCGGCTGGCCTCCCACCTCAAGAGGTTGAGGGGTAGGGTTTAGGGTTTAGGGTTTAGGGTTTAGGGTTTAGGGTTTAGGGCCTAGGGTTTAGGGTTTAGGGTTTAGGGTTTGCGGTTTGGGGTTTGGGGTTTGGGGTTTGGGGTTTGGGGTTTGGGTTTAGGGTTCAGGTTTAGGGTTTAGGGGTTAAGGTTTAGGGTTTAGGGCTTAGTGTTTAGGGGTTAGGGGTTTAGGGTTTAGGCTTTGGAGTTTAGGGTTTGGGGTTTGCTTTGCTTTGCAGGGTTTTTGGGTCTTTTGAGGGCTTCAAGGTTTTCGGATGGAGGATTAGCGTTTTTGGGTTCAGACCCGAAGGCCCACACCTCGAGCACGGACTCGGGCACAAGCCCTAAACCCGAAACCGCAAGCCGCTCTAGACTACTTAAAGTCGGCTCAGGGCTCAGGGTCCCTAAACCCTGAGCCTTGAACCCACCCCAAACGTCAGGGTTCAGTGCTTCCCCAAACTACCCAAAAGAACTGGGGGTGCTAAATCCTAAACCCTAAACCCTAAACCCTAAACCCTAAACCCCAATAAATGTAAGATCCTCAAACCGAAAGCCCGGCCCGGACCTGGACCGCCAATATCTAAACCCTGTACACCCTGTCTCCTTGATTTTGGGGCTTAAGGGCCATGATTTGCCGAGGTCCCCAAACAACAAATTCACAATAACCCTAAAGCTTGAAACTTGGAAACTTAAACCCTAAACCCTACACCCTAAACCCGTTTTCAGTGCAACTCTTTCGAAACTGGGCGCGGACGGCGGGAACGACAAGACGCGCCCAACAGCGCCGGGCCACGAAGGTCGTCTTGTAGAGCTCCACATGCCAGGCAAGGAACAGTGAGTCCTGGCCCGAGAGTCTCCCTAAACCCTAAACCCTAAACCCTAAACCCTAAACCCTAAACCCCAAACCCCAAACCCCTAATTTGAAAGGTTATAGGGCTTGGGTTTTTCTTTAGTATTTAGGGTTTGGGGTTTACTAGGATGGCCCTCTAAAAATATTCCTGAACATGACCCCCACCTTAAACCCAATAAGGGAAAACATGTCCCCTAAACCCTAAACCCTAAACCCTAAACCCTAAACCCTAAACCCTAAACCCTAAACCCTAAACCCTGAGCCCTGAGCCCTAAACCCTAAACCCTAAACCCTAAACCCTAAACCCTAAACCCTAAACCCTACCTAGTTTAGGGTTGAGGGATTTAGGGCTCGACATGAGGGGGTGGCTCTGAATCGTCTTTCTTTGCGGGTGAGGGGGCTTCCATTTTGGTAGCGGACGCCCAGAGGGTTTAGGGTTTAGGGTTTAGAGTTTAGGGTTTAGGGTCCATGCTTATAAAAGGCCACCGGCTACCTGCATGAGGGTCTCAGTGTAGTTACATGGTCGCTTCGTATGGGGCCTTAGAAGGGGACGGCTTACATACCCCTTATATGACCTATACACCCAAGGGCCCTCTCTTCAGTCACTTCAGAACCCTTTATAAACTGGGTAAGGGACCACGTTCTGGGACCATGCAGCTACCCGAAGAAAGGGGACACCAGCGGGAAACTAGTCTAGAGCAACAATCAGCCCTCAACCCTGAACCCTAAACCCTAAACCCTAAACCCTAAGCCCTAAACCCTAAACCCTAAGCCCTAAACGGGCGCCTGCTGCGTTCCGGCCGTCCAGCTCAGGTCCAGCCTTGCAGTTGCTATATAGGGTTTAGGGTTTAGGGCTTGGGGAAGTTCCCTATGTTCCCGAGCAACCTCGAAGAAGAAGGGTGCACATGTTCAGTTTTGTACGAGGGAATGAGGGAATGAAGCCACCACTGGCCCGAGACAGCTTAGAAACCCATGACCCGAAATGCCGAAATGCCCCAAAACCCAAAGTCCTCAACCCCAAAACCCTAAAACAAAAACCATCGAAACTCAAACTAAAAACCCTAAAGGCCCTACAGCCCTAAACCCCAACCCCCCACCCCCCCCCCCCACCCCAAAGCCACAGAAAAAGGCGAAGCCCCAGCCCACCCCAAATTAGGATTCCATCGAAGTCGGTGTCGCCAACCTATCAATGCGGACCCCTGAGGCCGAAAATAGTAAAGGCCCGGTTGTAAGGGTTTAGTGTTTAGGGAGCCTAAACCCTAAACCCTAAACCCTAAACCCATAAGCCTTAAACCGCAGTACAGGTCTTCGAACACACTTCCAACCTCATCGAACCCGAGAAGATGCAGAATCCGAAGCGCGAGCTCGACTGGTTTAAGACACCCTCAAAGAAAGGCAGCGCACTCCTTCATGTCTGAACGACTCAACCCTAAGCCCTAAGCCCTGAGCCCTAAACCCTACACCCTGAACCCTAAACCCTAAACCCTCAACCTAAACCCTCAACCTAAACCCTAAACCCTAAACCCTAAACCCTGAACCCTAAACCCTAAACCCTAAACCCGTAAACCCTAAACCCTAAACCCTAAACCCTAAACCCTAAACCCGTAACCCTAAACCCTAAACCCTAAACCCTAAACCCTAAACCCCAAACCCTAAACCCTAAACCCTAAACCCTAAACCCTAACCCTAAACCCTAAACCCTAAACCCTAAACCCTATTTGCCCGACAGCTGGGCTCTCAGCTGGCTCTCTGCCGATGAGGTCAGAACCTAAGGGAGACTCGATTTCTTCCAAGGACCCTTCAGATGTAAGGACGGGGGTTTAGGGTTTAGGGTTTAGGGTTTAGGGTTTAGGGTTTAGGGTTTGTTAGGGTTTAGGGTCTTCCCCAAGTCTAGTTTCATGGTTGGGATAATATCAAAAAAAACTTCAATGTATATTCCCTTATTAGGTTTAGGTACCCTTAAAAATGTAAAATGGTACCGACAAAGAAATCGCCTGAGAATCCTTAGCGTGACCAAGGTCATATTCCCTGACTCACTGGCTTTGGAAGTTCTGGGGGCAAGGAAAACTTCGGGCATAGATCTAGAGGTTTACGGTTTGCTCTGACCGTTTGGCACTTCGCAGGATCTGGGTTTAGGGCTTGCTTAGGGTTTGGGTAGACAACAAAGGCTTAGGGCTGGGTGTACGGCTCAAAGATGTTTGGGGCTTGAGTATGCCCTCTTATAGACACCTTCCCGTCAAACTCAGTGTTCGGTGTGGGCTTGTCGCGCTTGCAACAACCCCAACGTCAAGGATTTAGGGTTTATGGATTAGGAGATGAAGATCCAGATCTCTCTTGAAACGCCAGGGTACCCGGAAGGAAGTTGCAGCACCCTTCAATCACAGAGAGGAGAAACATGTGGGGCTTGGTCTAAGTTGTGGGCACTTTGCTGTATTGAGTCGAGGATGCTTTCAAACGGCTCACTATTCTTCCCCCCCCCCCCCCCCCCCCCCGTGCCTCAACAAAACTGTCGAGGCTCTGCAGGACCGGCAAGCTCCACCAAAACATCAACAAGCACGCTTCCAAATATTTCTCTAACCCTAAATTTAAACCCTAAACCCTAAACCCTAAACCCTAAACTTTCTCGTCTTCCGGAGCAAAAGCGCTTTCAAGGCAGGGTGGGCCCCGGAAGCATGCTGGAACTTAAACCCTAAACCCTAAACCCTAAACCCTAAACCCTAAACCCTAAACCCCAGGTTGTTTCGGAGCTCTGCGAAGCCTCTTATACTATTCAGGCCCAGGCCCTAGACACCAAGTTAGGGCTTCAGAGGCCTCGGGTTTAGGGTTTAGGGTTTAGGGTTTAGGGTTTAGGGTTTAGGGTTTAGAGGCTTCGGACTTAGGGTTCACGGTTCCCTGAAGCCTGCGAACCTTCAACACGCAGCCCCAAAAAGAAACCCTCAACCCTACACCCTTAACCCTGAATCCTGAATCCTAAACCCTAACCCCTAACCCCTAACCCCTAAACCCTAAACCCTAAACCCTAAACCCTAAACCCTAAACCCTAAACCCGAAAGGAAGAGCCTTTCATGACTTCAGCTTGGGACCCAGCCAAGCCGGATGGCTGCGTTGCGGGTTGTAAACAGGTAGGACCGATGGTTACCTCGCCGAGGGAGGTGTTTAAGGTTTAGGGTTTAGGGCTGGGTTTAGGGTTTAGGGTTTAGGGTTTAGGGTTTAGGGTTTAGGGTTTAGGGTTTAGGGTTTAGGGTTTAGGGTTTAGGGTTTAGGGTTTAGGGTTTAGGGTTTAGGGTTTAGGGTTTAGGGTTTAGGGTTTAGGGTTTAGGGTTTAGGGTTTAGGGTTTAGGGTTTAGGGTTTAGGGTTAGAGCATAGGGTTTAGGGTTTAGGGTTTAGGTGTTTAGGGTTTAGGGTTTACGGTTTAGGGTCTCCGAGGGAGGCTTTCTCGGATCTGGGGTTTGAAGGTGTTGAAGGTTCAGGGTTTGGGAGGGTTAGGGTTCGGGTTTAGGGTTTAGGAGGCTTAGGGTTTAGGGTTTGGGGTTTCGGGTTGGAGTGTGTGTTTAGTGTCTGATGTTTGGGGCTTTCGGGCTATGGACAAAAGCTCTGGCTTTGTAAGGTCTACGGTTTACCTGCTTGTTTTTATCTTGGAGGGCGACCTTTTGGATTGAGGGTTCAAGGTCCCAAGGGATCTCATACGACCCCTTTCATGTTCAAAATGTCTGAACCCATGGTGATTCAGTCTGAGGATCCAAGTCTCCGGGTTGGGATGTTCCCCCTTCTACCTATAAAAGGGGGGGGGGGGGGTACTCTCATCCCTATCAAGGACTCTTAGTTTAAGGGGGCAACATCCCCAAAGTGAACCCCTTAAGCCAGCGTTCTAAGCTTCAGGGCTCTGCATCTGAACCTCCAAAAACTTTGCGATCGGTCAAGGCTATGCACCCTTGCCCTACCGAAGATGATCTTGGGTTTAGGGTTTAGGGTTTAGGGTTTGGGGTTTGGGGTTTGGGGTTTAGGGTTTAGGGCTTAGGGTTTAGGGCTTAGGGTTTAGGGTTTAGGGTTTAGGTTTTAGGGTTTAGGGTTTTGGGTTTTGGGTTTGGGTTTTGGGTTTAGACACATGGGCCTCTAGGGGCTTACAAGGGCGCCAAAACGCCCAAAACAGGATAAGGGCCTACTCTGGGTCCTAGGCCTGAAATATAGGGGCCTGAAAAAATTAGAACAGGGCTTTGGGTGATATTATAGTGTAATTATATGGGGACTATAAGGGAATACTATGAGTACTTATTCCGACCCCTATACTAGATGCCCTGGGTTTGGCCCAGGTGCAAGCGTGCTTCCGGTGATTGGGCGGCTCCATTCCGATGTCGACTCGGAATTCCAGCAAAGCTGCCGCACCTTCCATGCAGGAGCCGTTGGGTTTAGGGATTAGGGTTTAGGGTTTAGGGTTTAGGGCTCAAAATCGCATCCCTAAGGATGAAGGTAGAGTCCCATGAACAACCCCGAATAAACCCTAAGCTCGAGCGTCTCTTTCTCGGATCTTGTGTGGTTGCGGCTTGGAGGTGTGAAGCTCGGACTCACGCCGAAAAGATCCGAAACCCAGAGCACCGAACCCCTACCATATAGCTCAAAAAAAGAAGACGCCCCTCAAAGTTCGCTTAAGGGTTTGTAGTCAACCCTAAACCCTGAGTCCTTACTCCAGAATTTCGGGGTGGCGTTTTGATAGCTCGTCTATAGAAAGCCTGTCCCGAATCTCCAACCGAAAGCCTGAAAGCCCTTAAACCCTAAGCCCTGAAGGGTGTCGGAGTTTAGGGTTTAGGGTTTTGGGCTTCGGGATGCCCCTAAAAAGGAAGCCCGAAAACGCAAAAAAACCGAACACGCGAAAGCGCTAACCCGGAGTTTTAACCCCATATACCCCATATAAACCCCAAACCCCCAAAACCCTATAAGCTCCAAAGCCTCAAACCCTGTAAACACCAAGCCCTAGTATCCCTGTAAATTCTGCAAAACCCTATAAGAACTATAAACCCATAAAACCTTAATCCCTAAACCCTAAACACCCTAAAACCCTAAAACCCTAAATCCCTAAATCCCTAACTCCCTAACTCCCTAAATCCCTAGATCCCTAAATCCTTAAATCCCTAAATCCCTAAATCCCTAAATCCCTAAATCCCTAAATCCCTACATCCCTAAATCCGTAAATCCCTACATCCCTAAATCCCTGAACCAAAGGAGCCCATAGCCTATTTAGGGTCTATAGATGTCTCTAGGTTACTTTGGCTGTGGGTCGCATAAGGCTCAGGGTTTATAGAGATTGTGGGGTTTCTCGGGTTCATAGGATTTCTAGGGTTTTCTAGGGTTTATGGGGGTTTCAAGGCTTTATAGGGCTCAAAAGGGGTCAGGGTTCAGGGCAAGACCTCTACTAGGAAATCAAGAAGCGCTGGCACTGCCTGGATGATGTAGGCAGTCTGGCACGGTAAGTTGATGATGTTGCCTGGATAGGGTATGCCCAGACCGTTTTCAGCCCCAAAGCCACTAAACCCGATCAGAAAGGGGGGGTGCTGATATGGCCAGGACTGCTGCGCGCTAACCGATTCCGGAAAGGGCGCGTCACCCTAAGCCGTGAACCCTCAACCCTAACAGGAGCTTAAGGGTACCGAAGCCCTTAAAAAAAAGAAAGCTTACTCTGGGTCCTAGAGACCAAGGAAGGTCACCCTGAACCCTAACCCCTAAACCTTGGACTGTTCTTCCCCCTTATACTAGGGATTACAGTACCCCCCTATTAGAATCCCTATTAAGGACTGTTATGGTATAAGTGGGAACATCCATACATAAAGCCTAAACCTCAAGGGGCGAATCTTCAATCTCAACTTCAACCCTGCCCGTGGCAGGATCTCAATCGATTTAGAGGTTCAACGGTTGGGGTTTGGGTTCAGAAAAGCACGACACACAAGTGCATTGAACCCCTAAACCCTAAACCCTAAACCCGACAAACGCCGAAGTGCTGAAGCACCATGCTGACTAATCTCAACCAGCCCTGAACTCATGAAAAAAACCACGCCTTGAAAGTAGGACTGAGGCATAAACATAGCACTCTATAGTCCAAACCCCGACCACCATACGCAACCGCCGTAAACCCTAAACCCTGAACCCTAAGCCCTACTTTCCTACCTTCCCTCAGTAATGGCGGGGGAGATAAAAAGTGCCTCACTAAAACAAAAGGGGACAACGAGTCCAAGGAGTTGCACAAAGAAGCAGACCCAAGCTCGCAACCTGCTTAGAGCCTAGCGTTGAGGGTTTAGGGTTTAGGGTTTAGGGTTTAGGGTTTAGGGTTTAGGGTTTAGGGTTTAGGGTTTAGGGTCAGCCTTAAGCTCCAAGGCTCTAAGGACTCTTGTCTGGTTTGCGTGTTCCTGCGCTGCTTCGGGGGGCCTGGGATAAAGTGATCCTGAACTGGCCAAGTCGTGCCTCCACAACCCTGAGCCATCAATCTGATAACTTCCCCTTTAAAGGGTTAGGGTTTAGGGTTTAGGGTTTAGGGTTTAGGGCTTAGGGTTTAGGATTTAGGGTTCAGGGTTTAGGAATTAGGGTTGAGCCCTGACCCCCTGAAACACTAAAGCCAAAACTATGCGAAGCTGCATGTGATATTGTCGAAGGCCGTGAGGGACCCGCACGCAGGAGGGTCCTAGCCAAATCGTCCCTGGAGTCTCTAATGTAGTCCCTTTTGGGGTTAGTTATAGGGGATTCTAGTATACTACCCCAAAAAGGCACTACATAGGAGCTTTTCGGTCGAACCCTGCAACGGAGGGGGGGGGGGGTTAGGGTTTAAGGTTTAGGCCTTGCGGGTTAGGGCCAAAGGTTCTAGGCAGTAGTTTGTACGGCTCTGTTGTGGTCGGAGCTGCCATGTTCAGCGGCTATGCAGGGGATGCTATCTCGCCTTGCCACGAAGTTTGGGAACCTATGATCGTTTCCGCAACGATTCTTGAACCCGAAGCCCTAAACCCGGATCTGGAACCCAAAAACCTCCTACTTGTCACTTCCTGCAGCAGCAGATCTTACCCGGCAAACTTCCCTGCGGCAAACTTCCCACTCCTCAAGCAACAACCGTAGACCATAACCCCCCTCAAAAAGAACCCGAGACCCAATGACGATCCTCAACCCTGCCTGGGCCCTCAGTTGTCGTCCCTGTTTGCGGGGTGGGTGGCAGTGGGAGGGGCGGGCGCGGGCTGATGAGCATGGCATGGTTTAGAGCTTAGGGTTTAGGGTTTTTAAAGTTTGAGCTAAGAATTCGGTGCTCCGAAGAAAAGAACGAAAATTGCGGTTCCGAGGTACACCTTAAACCCTGAACTGCACGCCTCCAAAACCCATGAACCCCAAACCTACACTCCCCCGAGAGCCTTAAAAGAATATTATTGCTACTATCATCCCTTGTGAGGAGACTATGGGCACACAATCCTCCCTAAAGCCCAACGCGACCTGCCCTCCGCCCTGAACCCTGAACCCTAAACCGTCCTTCGTCCACGCACCATTCGGATCGCGGATCTCAACTTGCCACGCCCGGAAGCTGCAGTTGCCCTGCAATGGGGATTCCCGGATCATGTTTAGGGTTTAGGGTTTAAGGTTTAGGGTTTAGGATTTAGGGTTTAGGGCGATTAGGGTTTAGGACTTCAGGGTTTTAGGATTTGGGCCTTAGGGCTTTAGGGGCTCCTGGGTTGTAGAGTTACTTAGGGTCTGGGTCAAACTTCGTGTCCAGTGAACCTTGTCCGGAAGCCCGCACGAACAACGGTAAACCCCTCCAACCTAAACCCTAAACCCTAAACCCTTGCGGTTCTTCAAGTTGTGTGTCGTCTTTGTGGCCTTTGCCGGGTGGCCGAACTTGATGCCAGTCTGCTGGCGACCGTGGGCGAATAATGGCGAACCTATTGAGTACGGCATAAGAGAGTTTACGATGATTAGGGAACCCGAACATACACCCCCAATAAGGTATCCCGAATTTCGGAAACCCTGAAAAAAGGTCTAAGGTTTCGGGGCGGGGCTCGGGGAACCTTTCATGTACTATTTCTAGGCCCCATCGCCTTCGTTTGCCCCACTTTCCGAGGGTGCGAATACATCGTTATTTGCAGTGTTTCGTGCACATGACATGCGTTTAAAATCGGTATTTACGACACTTTTTGGCTTCGCTGCGTGCCAATGGCCAGAGCATCCAAATACATCGTTATTTGCCGTGTTTCCTGCACGTGACATGCTACGAACATCGGTATTTACGACGCTTCGTGGCTTCGTTACGTGCGACTGGCCAAAGCATCCATGTCCGCACGATGATAACGTCCGTGTTACCAGAGCATCCATGTCCGCACGATGATAACGTCCGTGTTACCAGAGCATCCATGTCCGCACGATGATAACGTCCGTGTTTCCACAGCAAACATGTCCGCACGATGATAACGTTCGTGTGACCGCTGCGTGCGAATGGCCACAGCATGCATGTCCGCACGTGCAAAAGCATCGGTATTTACGACACTTCGTGCCTTTCTTCTGCCGGGGTAAAAAGCAGTTCTGCCTGCAAATGCACAACATTTCCGTGCAGAAATGTCGGGTGTTTGGGGTTTGCAAGCTTGCCATTCCTCTAGACACTACCAGACATTGCTCGTGCCACCTCTCATCACCCGAGCTGGACACGAAAAAACTCGGGTTTTTGCTGTTTTCTGCTTGGTATTCCCGTGTTTCGGCGACGCCATGTTCAACTGGAAAAAACACGATTTCATCGCCCCTGCCATGCTTTTCAACAACTGCCCCGACGAGAAGCGGGGCAAACGATGGTGATGCGGCCTATTTCTAGCATCGACTTTCTACTTGGGGGTTACCAGCAAGTGCTCGCGAGCAGTCGGTACCTGGTAGTTGTGCACGGTTGGCCTAAATCCAATGCCCCAAAGCTTCGTAGCCCGGTAACCATATCTCTATAAGGCTACCCCTTTTTTCGGTTGGCTGCTTTATAAGGGAACCCAGAACCTTAAAAAAAAAGAGTAAAGGGTACCACTGGGCTACCAAGAAAGGCAAAACCCTGAAACTTCCAGTGCGCGGTTTGCAGCTGCGAGCTTGAAGGCTTGCACTTCTTACCGTGCTACTTGGAGGTTCATGGTACTTATTAACCAATTATAACTGCACGTATAACCCACTTATAAGCCCCTTAAGTGCCCTAATATGGTTATAAGTACAGTCACAAGTACAGCAATAATTGGTTAATACGTACCATGGACCTCCAAGTAATCATTGTAGGCGGCACAAGGTATTGGTGGTTGGTTGTTGTGCCTACATCCTGAACCGATACACAAACATGGGGAGCTTTGACTACGGATGTTTGGGCCTACTGTCGTGGGGATTGTTCTGCTTTTGGCAGTAGAGACTGTCCGAGTAGATGCAAACGTGCCATCGTACAGCCACAGGCCAATGAAGTTTGCGTGCATCGCCACACTGGCTCAACTTCCTTCCGCAACACCCCCTAAACCCTAAACCCTCAACCCCCAGCTCAAATGCTGGAAGAAGCCATGTCGCGTGATCTCTGAGTAGCCGCTGCAAACGGACAGAAGAGTGGAGTGCCACGAACTCTTCCACCATGTCACCAACGAAGGGATACTTGCTTGTATAAACCCTAAACCCAAAACCCAAAACCCTAAGCCCTGAACCCTGAACCCTGAACCCTGAACCCTAAACCCTAAACCCTAAACCCTAAACCCCCGAAACCCTTAAGATGACAAGTTCAGAGTCCAGGATTCCCAGTGCCCACACGTCTGTGCTGATTTTTAGGGGTTTGGGTTTAGGGTTTAGGGTTTAGGGTTTAGGGTTTAGGGTTTAGGGTTTAAGGGTTTAGGGTTTAGGGCTTAGGGTTTTTTGAGGCACCAGCTAGGTTAGCCAGGCAAAAACTGGAAAGAATAATCCTAAGCAGGATCCTCTTATGTCAAGAAGGGAGCTACAAAACAATTTGCAAAACAAAAACAGCGCCTACCTAGCCCGCCTAAACCCTAAACCCCAAAACCCTATAAACCCTACACCCTAAACCCTAAACCCTAAACCCTAAGCCGAAACATGACACCCTGCTGGGGGCCTGATCTGCCGAAGCATTCCAAGAGATCTCCAGTGACTGAGATGTTGGCGTTATCACTGTCAAGTCCTGTGCGGTTTAGGGTTTAGGGTTTAGGGCTAGGGTTTAGGGTTTAGGGTTTAGGGTTTCGGGTTTAGGATTTAGGGTTTAGGGTTTAGGGTCTAGGGCCTAGGGTCTAGGGTCTAGGGTTTAGGGTTTGGGGTTTAAACATGCGCGTTCCTGGGAGACTCTGGAAGAGCATTGGCCAGCAGTATGTCCGCTGCTCAGATGTGGCCCTGTCAACCCTGAGCCCCCAAATCCTGGCTCCAAACAGCTCGGGTTTAGGGTTTAGGGCTTAGGGTTTAGGGTTTAGGGTTTAGGGTTTGGGGTTTGGGGTTTGGGGTTTGGGGTTGAGGGTTACTTAGTTGCTGAGTTCATAAGCCCCCCCAGAAGTGTACACTTTCAGTTCTAGAGGGGATTGCAGTGTAAAGTGTACTCACTCAGCTACTAAAATAGAGCAGCAACCAGAAGCCAACTTGAAACTTCCCGCACCCGGAGATTAGCACACCACAGACAACGCAATAATGGGGTAGGTTTGGGGCCCTATCAGAGACTAGATTTGTTGGCTGTCTCGTATGTACGCTAAACCCCTTCTCACATACATGGGCCGCTTCTCGCCCGGGAACCATAAAGCGTGAACCCGCAAAGGAAAAAGAAAGGGGATGCTAGTTGCACCACGCGGGGGGGGGGGGGGGGGGGGGATCCTTTGGGGAACCTCTCTGAAAAAAAAGAGAGCTCTGGTCTCTTTTTGGGGTGGAAACCTTTCAGTACCGGGGCTTTGAACAAGAACCAAGGACTGCCAAAAAGAGACTAAACGGCTTAGGGCTTGAGGAGTGTTTAGAGTTTGGGGCTTAATTAGCGTTTTCTTGGTGTTGGTGCTTGTAGGGTTCAAGATTTGGGCCGCAGGTCCGTGCAAGTCCTCGGGCGCACCAGCCCGCACGTTGGGAACCGTAACGACCGTCACGAAGATGTCGTAGATCACGGTCTCCGGGATGGTCGACGCCAGCTGTACACCTTGTGGGTGGTGACCCGAAATCCCTCAACCAAAAGCCACAACCTAAACTGACCCGAAAGTCCGAAGCCTTAAGCCCTTAAACCATAAAACCTACACCCCAAGAAAGTCCTAAACCTTAAACCCTTATAAACCCTAAACCCTAAACCCTAAACCCTAAACCCTAAACCCTAAACCCTAAACCCTAAACCCTAAACCCCCCAAAAAAGGAATCAGGCCTAGTCCTGGCCACCCGAGGCTTCGGCTCAAGCCGGCGGCTGCCGACTTCTACCTAATCCTGCACCACCCACGCGCTCCAAACCAAAGCTCGGGTTTAGGGTTTAGGGTTTAGGGTTTAGGGTTTAGGGTTTAGGGTTTAGGGTTTAGGGTTTAGGGTTTAGGGTTTAGGGTTTAGAAACCCGGAAACAGGCGGGCACCTTCCCTTCCTACGAAATATATTAACAGGCACCTATATCTACCCCACCCTCAACGGTAGCACAGGGGGGGGTTGCTTGTGTGCAGTTGTTACCCCTGAACCTGAAGCCCCAGATACTAAACCCTAAACCCCAAAACCCCAAACTCCAAACCCCAAACCCTAAACCCCAAACCCTACACCCTAAACCCTAAACCCGAAACCCCAAACTCTGAACCTCCAGCCGCCGCCGGGCGGCGTACGTCATACGTGGCTCCGGGCTCGAGACCTTAGAAGTCAGAAGTGGGTGCGCCTATGGGTGATTAGCTTGTTTTAGGGTTTAGGGTTTAGGGTTTAGGCTTTAGGGGTTTAGGGTCCGCCGACCCCAGCGGCGTCTTGGATGGTTTTGAGGGAGGGAACCCTCCCCCTCCTCTCCCTTACACCCCCAAGAACCAAAACGAAGGGGGCAATTCACCAGGATAGAAACTCCTTTGGCAAAACCCCCCACCCCCCCCACCACCCCCCCCAACCCCACCCCCCCAACCCCCCCACCCCCCTCCCCCCCCACCCCCCACCCAAGACTGATTTTTGAGGGCCCTGCCCCTGGCCCCCCCTTGCCCCCCCTGGCCCTTGCTTGACTTTTTGAAACAAAGTGATTTAAGGGGCTCCTCGATCTTGAACCAACCCCTAGACCCACCCAAGATACCCAAAATGATCGCCTACTTCCATGAGACTTCGCCTTTGTTTACCCCTAAACCCTAAACCCTAAACCCGACACCCGAAACCCTGGACCCTGAACCCTAAACCCAACAATCTCGGCTCGAGACTGCCGAGACACACCACACCTCGCAGGTGGTCTCCGTGATCTCCGCGCAGTGGTCGACAAAGAACCACTCGGAGCCTTGACCCAAAAACCCAAAAACCCTAAAACCCTAAAACCCTAGAACCCTAGAACCCTAAAACCCCAAACCCCAAAAACCTAGAGCCCTAAAACCCTAACACAATGAAATCCTAAAACCCTCAAACCCTAACCCCGTAAACCCTGAACCATGAAGAATAAACCCTAGAACCCCCCATCCCAAAACGCAAACCCAAAACCTGAATGCAGACCAGCCTTGGTCGCCTAGTAACCATCTTACATTAAGGGTATCCTGTTTTTGGGTTGGTTGCTTTGAACCGAGAGGCAAGAAAAGGGTAAGGAAGAGATCCCTTACCCTAAACCCTGAACCCTAAACCCTGAACCCTAAACCCTAAACCCTAAACCCTAAACCCTAAACCCTAAACCCTAAACCCTAAACCCTAAACCCTAAACCTGAAGTGCAGGCCGGCCTTCCTCCTGCTTTCGCATGTCCACGCGCCACTCCCAGCCGTTGCCGTCGTTGAGGAACTCGTCGGACACGAACTCTCCGCCTGGGTTTAGGGTTTAGGGTTTAGGGTTTAGGGTTTAGGGTTTAGGGTTTAGGGTTTAGGGTTTAACTCTATCCTTCCGGGGTCTGAGATGTGGGTTGTTTTTTTGGAAGGATAGGGATTTCGGGTCTCGGAGTTTCGGCTACACCCTTAGAATCTTAAACCCTAAACCCTAAACCCTGAACCCACACCACTTAACCCTAACCCCTAAACCTTAAACCCTGAATCCTAAACCTGTAGCCTCTGTGCGTCAGAGCCACCGTCCCACTCGATGACCACGCTGCCACCGGTGGGATTCCAGGGCCCACCTGCGCTGCTCTCAGGGCTTCGGGTTGAGGGTTTAGGGTTTCGGGTTTAGGATTTAGGGTTTAGGGTTTGGGGTTTAGGGTTAAGGGTTTGGGGTTTAGGGTTTGGGGTTTAGGGTTTCGGGTTTAGGGTTTCGGGTTTAGGGTTTGGGGTTTTGGGTTTAGGGATTCGAGATTAGGGTTCAGGGTTTAGGGTAATTAGGGTTTAGAATCTGGCGTCTGGAGGTGAAGGGCTTTAGGTTTGAGAGTATTTAGGGCTTAGGATGAATTTCGGATTCCCTTATAGTAAGGAATAAGCTACCCCAAAAACTCATAAACCCCCAAACCCCAAACCCCCCCCATGGGTTTAGGGTTTAGGGTTTAGGGTTTAGGGTTTAGGGTTTAGGGTTTAGGGTTTGGGATTAAGGCCTGCGGGTGCTGATGTGGCCCGAGGCCTGGAGAGTTGCTGGCTCCGAGGCTTGTCCAGGCCATCCCTTTGGGGTTTTGGGGTTTGGGTTTAGGGTTTAGGGTTTAGGGTTTAGGGTTTAGGGTTTAGGGTTTAGGGTTTAGGGTTTAGGGTTTAGGGTTTAGGGTTTAGGGTTTAGGGTTTAGGGTTTAGGGTTTAGGGTTTAGGGTTGGGGGTTTAGGGTTTAGGGTTTAGGGTTTAGGGTTTAGGGTTTAGGGTTTAGGGTTTAGGGCGAAGCTTAAACCGCAAGAGTTCTTCATGCTCTGACTCTATCGGAAAACCCTCGACCCAAAACACCTCACACATCCTGACAAATTTCATTGGTCTGCAGCGGAGCAGCACATGAGCGTCGTAAAGTACGTGGTGGTGCTGGTGAAGGTGGTGGTTGTGGAGGTGGTGTACGTGGTTTTGGTGCGGGTGGTCGAGGTCCTGAGCAATGGGAGGAGTTTGCACCCTAAATCCTAAACCCATAATCCTAAACCCAAAACCCCAAAACCCCCAATAAAACTCTGCACCCTACACCCTAAGCCCTAAGCCCTAAGCCCTAAACCCTAAACCCTAGGGTTTAGGGTTTAGGGTTTGGGGGGGGGGGGGGGGGGGTGGGTTTAGGGTTTGAGGGGTTTAAGGGTTTATAGGGTTTCAGGGGTTTAAAGGCTTAACGGTTGAAGGGCCTAAAGGTTTAGGGGTTCTGGGGTAAGGCTTAACGGTTTCGGGGTTTAAGGGTTTAAGGGCTTGCAGGTTTGGGGTTTTGGGTCTTAAGAGTTTTAGGTTTCAGGGTTTTTGGGTTAAGGTTTTTGGGTTGAAGGGGGAAAGGTCTTTAAAGGTGTTCAAGTGCGTAAGGCTCAGGGGATTACACCTCAGGGTCTGCGGGTTTATGGCTTCGGGTGTTTTAGGGGCTATAGGGTATAGAGTACAGAATCTAGGACTTCAGGGTTTTGCAAGTTAGGGCTCGGGTTTAAAGGATTAGGGGTCACGGGGTTTAGGGTTTAGGGTTTACCTGGAGCCTTTAAATTTCGTGAAAAAACAGCCTTTCCATGAAAACAGCCTTTTTCAAGACATGGACCCAAAAACAGCCCGTGGGGCGGAATTTGGCTAGGCAGCCCAAAAAAAGGCTATTTTGAAATTTGTGACGGTGTTCAACTCGAGGACGTTTGCTTGCTACGTGTTCTGCGGATTCTTGCTTGTTGAAGCAACGAAAGCCTGAAGCCAAGCCATGAAAGCCTGAAGGAAAAGGCGGAAATGGCCGGAAAAAAGGCGGAATTAGCCGGAAAAAGGCGGAATTTGCCGGAATTCGTTTCTTGTCTCGCTGAAACAGCCGAGAACCCTGACCTGCAGCTTCCGATTGTCATGGCATCAGAAGCAAACCTTTGGTCGACATGCGCTACGAAGAAGAAACCCTGAAGCATTGTCTTGCTTTGCATGTGGGCGCGCGTGCCCTCAATAGGAAAAAGGCTGTTTTTGTTTGTCATGGCTGTTTTGGTCAAAAATGCTTGTTTTTGAGAATCTTGGCTGTTTTTGGTGTATGTTTGGCTTGTGGCCATTTTTTCGCGTACACAGAGGGTCCAGGTAGCGTTTATGTTTATGCCCTTGCTTCGATTTTCCTGAAGCCCCGCATTCCCGGGCTCCTAAATCAAAGCTTCTAACTTGCGATTTCATTCGACGCTCTACCCTAACCCCGAAACCCTAAACCCCAAACCCTAAATTCTAAACGGCTTTCAGGGCCCTAAACCCTAAACCCTAACCCCTAAACCCTAAACCCCAAACCCCAAACCCCAAACCCTAAACCCTAAGCCTAAACCCTAAACCCTAAACCCCAAACCCTAAACCCTAAACCCTAAACCCTAAACCCTAAACCCTAAACCCTAAACCCCCAGACACCCCATGAAGTGCAGCTCAGCGATCGTTGAGGAGGTCGAGGTTGTTGACACGGTATTTGTGGTGGAGGTGGTCGTGGAGCTTCTCGAGGTGGTCCTTGAAAGGAGTGAAGTTTTTAGGGTTTAGGGTTTAGGGTTCAGGGTTCAGGGTTTAGGGTTCAGGGTTTAGCGACTCGTGAACCCAGTCTCGTATGTAGGGCTTAGGGTTTCAGGGCTTTAGGCTTTGATCTGTTGGGTCTGGGTGGGAAATTACTTCCCCCTCATACTACATAAACTCATGATGCAGAATGTTGGTTCGGCGAGAAAAATCAACCCAACACCCAAAGACCTATACCCCAAACCCTACACGTTTAACTACTATTTGCTTGAGAACCCCCCCCAAAACAAAAATCCTTGTAAGGGTACTAAAAAATCATGAATACTTTGTAACGGTACGCCATATTACCGTTATTGTTTGTGGTTATATATATATATATGTATAATTAGCATTGTTATTTTATTATTATTATTATTAATTACTTCTTTTTTATTTATTTTCTATTTTTTTTTTTTTGGGGGGGGGGGGGGGGGGGGGGGTCTTGAGCAAATCGTAGTAATTGAGATTAGGCCAAAGGCTTGCATGCCCACCAAGCAATGTCCCGAATTGTGGGTTTGGGGTTTAGGGTTTCACGTTTAGGGTTTAGGAGTTTAGGGTTTAGGGTTTCGGGTTTAGGGTTTAGGAGTTTAGGGTTTAGGGTTTAGGGTTTGGGGTTAGGGTTTAGGGTTTCGGGTTTAGGGTCTGGGCGTTTAGGGTTTAAGGTTTGGGGGGTGAAACAAATCACAAGCGCCACTTTGACTCGCGACCTCGGCGTTCAACGGGTGTCTACCTGGACAATGCGTGAGGAGAAACGCATCAAGGAATTGGGAAGCTGCACACCTTCCAAGCTCCGGTTGAAGTTTTCACCGAAGGTCAGGGTTTGCAGGCCGCTAGGAAACTGCACACCGTCTAGGCTCTGGTTGAAGCGCATGCCGAAGGTCAACGTCTGTAGGCCGTCAGGAAGCTCCACACCTTCCAAGCTCTGGTCAAAATCACGGCCGAAGGCCAAGGTCTGTAGGCCACTGGGAAGCTGCACCCCGTTCAAACTATGGTTGAAGCTGCTTCCGAATGTCAAAGTCTGTAAACCGCTAGGAAGCTGCACACCTTCCAAGCTCTGGTTAAACTCACGGCCGAAGGTTAAGGTCTGCATGCCGCTGGGAAGTTGCAACCCTTCCAATCCCTGATTGAAGCTATGACCGAAGGTCAAGGACTGCAGGCTGCTGGGAAACTGCACCCCTTCCAGGCTGTGGTTGAAGTATGCACCAAAAGTCACGGTCTGTAGGCCGCTGGGAAATTGCACCCCTGCCAAACTCTTGTTGAACAAGTTGCCCAAAGTCAAGGCCTGCAGGCCGCCGGGAAGCTGTACCCCTTGCAAGCTCTGGTTGAAATCATGGCCGAAGGTCAAGGTCTGTAGGCCGCTGGGAAACTGAACAGCTTCTAAGCACTGGTTGAAGCGTTCGCCGAAGGTCAAGGTCTGTAGGCCGCTGGGAAGCTGTACCCCTTGCAAGCTCTGGTTGAAAAGAAAGCCTAAGGTCAAGGTCTGTAGGCGGCTGGGAAGTTGCACCCCTACCAAACTCTGGTTGAACAGAATGCCGCGGGATTCGCAGGTCAAGGTCTGTAGGCCGCTGGGAAGCTGCACCCCTTCCAATCCCTGATTGAAGCTATGTCCGAAGGTCAAGGACTGCAGGCTGCTGGGAAACTGCACACCTTCTAAGCTCTTCTGGAAGCGCATGCCGAAGGTCAACGTCTGTAAGCCGTCAGGAAGCTCCACACCTTCCAAGCTCTGGTCAAAATCACGGCCGAAGGTCAAGGTCTGCAGGCCGCTGGGAAGCTGCACCCCATTGAGGCTCTGGTTGAAATCACAGCCGAAGGTCAAGGTCCGTAGGCCGCTGGGAAGCTGCACCCCAAACAAGCTCTGGTTGAAGCCCATGCTGAAGGTCAAGGTCTGCAGGCCGCTGGGAAACTGCACCCCTTGAAGGCTCTGGTTGAAAAGATCGCCGAAAGTCAAGGTCTGTAGGCCTCTGGGAAGCTGCACCCCTTCCAAACTCTGGTTGAAGCCCACGCCGAAAGTCAAGGACTGCAGGCCGCTGGGAAACTGCACCCTTTCCAAGCCGTGGTTGAAGTATGCACCAAAAGTCACGGTCTGTAGGCCGCTGGGAAGCTGCACCCCTTCTAAACTCTGGTCGAAGCTCATGCCGAAAGTCAAGGTCTGCAGGCCGCTGGGAAGCTGCACCCCTTCCAAACTCTGGTCGAAGCTCATGCCGAAGGTCAAGGTCTCTAGGCCACTGGGAAACTGAACAGCTTCTAAGCTCTGGTTGAAGCCCATGCCGAGGCCAAGGTCCGTAGGCCGCTGGGAAGCTGCACCCCTCCCAAGCTCTGGTTGAAGCCCATGCCGAATGTCAAGGTCCGTAGGCCGCTGGGAAGCTCCAGTCCCTCCAGGCTTAGGTTGAAGTCATGGCCGAGTTTCAAGGCAACTACGGCATCCATGGCATCCGTGTCGTCATTGACCCCGGTCCTTGCTAATGCTCGCTCTATACTGCGTGCTGCGCAGCCTGCACCAAATTTCCGAGCAACATATGTGAGCTCTTGGTTTTGAATTTGTTGCAGCAGCGGCTGGTGCAGATCGAGGACACGGCCACCTGAAGTCAGCGCGATTGACGCTGCGGAAAGGCCAACACTTCCTGCGACGCGTCTCCGCACATCCTGGCCCGTTTCCACGTCGTCCACATGGAGCTCAAACGTCGCGCCGGCAGCGTTGTGGATGGTCAACGGCCACATGCTGCCTCTTCCGGCTCGACGAACAATGGCGCTGAAGTGAGAGAACAATGGTTCTGAATAGGGTATTGGAATCATAAGGAAAGCCTATAACTTCCTTCAGTGGGCTCTTGGCGTGTAATTAGCGTGACCTGAGAGAAAGCAACCAGATTCAAGCGTTCAACGCGAAACGTTCATCATAGGTCTTGTATCATCCCCGAACTGCGTCACTAGCAGGGTTCTCTCCATAAGCAAAGGGGGACAGTGAACGTGTGCTTATGTGTATATATCAGCAGCAGCAGCAGCAGCAGCAGCAGGAGGAGGAGGAGGAGGAGGAGGAGGAGGAGGAGTAGCAGCAGCAGCAGTAGCAGTAGCAGTAGCAGTGGCAGTAGCAGCAGTAGTAGGTGCCCTGAAACCTCCAAAACCCCAAACCCTTAACTGCCGAAACCAAGAACCTGCGAACCCCATAATCCCTTCAATCCCCACGCCTAAAACCCCTAGACCCCGAGAGCCCCCAAAGACCTAAACCCTAAACCCTAAACCCTAAAACCTAAACCCCAAACCCCCTAAGCCCTTGAGCCCCAAAAGCCCCTAAAGCCCTTGAAGCCCCAAAAAGCTCCCAGAAGCCTCAAAAAGCCCGCAAAAAGCCCCGCCAAACCCCTAAAGCCCCTAAAGCCCTAAACCCTGCTTCTAAGGGGCTGAATACCCTAGCCCAAAAATGGTTAAGCTTTTATGCATAGTAGGATTCTAGATAACGAAAAAGGTTAATTAGGGTAAACTCCAGAAAGTTGGAACATGGTTTAAGGTAGAGTCGAGCTAGGATTCCCTTTGCTATACCTTCATGAAATAAGGAACCCTAAGCCCTAAATCCTAAACCCTAAGCCCTAAACCCTAAACTCCCTAAACTCCCTAAACTCCCTAAACCCTAAACCCTAAACCCTAAACCCTAAACCCTAAACCCCTCCAACTTTTGGGAGTTTGCTGCAAAGGTTACCCACCCAGTCCCAAAGTCTCAAGGCAACCAGGCGTCGTGGAGCTTGAGCTGCTGGAGCTGGTGCTGGTACCTATGTTGGGTTCTTCAGGGAGGGTTTGGGGTTTAGGGTTTAGGGTTTAGGGTTTTAGGGTTTAGGGTTTAGGGTTTAGGGTTTAGGGATTGGGGAGGTTCACGGGGGTTATATAACCCAAGGCTCCCTGATACTCTGCGATGCCCTCCCTAGGCACCTACCCCCCTTGAACCCCCCTCCCTTAAGAACCCTATAGTACCTATACAGAACTTGGAACCCTAGCAACAACTCCATTTTGGGTTTATGGGGTTTATAGGGTTTCGGGTTTAGGGTAACCAAAATTTGAACAAAATTGGGGTTTAGGGTTTGGGGTTTAGGGTTTAGGGTAGTTTAGGGTTTAGGCACTCCAAAAACAAAAAAGTCTTCCCAAGTATCCCTAAGGTGCTGGTCGTGGAGGTGGTGGAGGCGGACGAGGTGCTGGTGGTGCTCGTCCTCAGTTTTTGGGGGGTGGTCGGGCTTGAGGGTTTTCTTAGAGGTTTTAGGGTTTTAGGTTTCTAGGGGTTTAGGGTTTTTAGGGTTTAGAGTTTAGGGTTTTAGGGTTTTGGGTTTTCGGGTTTTGGGGTTTTGGGGTTTTAGGGTTTTAGGGTTTTAGGGTTTTGGGGTTTTGGGGTTTTGGGGTTTTGGGGTTTTGGGGTTTTGGGGTTTTGGGGTTTTGGGGATTTAGGGTTTTAGGGTTTTGGGGTTTTGGGGTTTTGGGCTTTTATGGCTTTGGGGTTTTGGGGTTTAGGGTGATTGTGGTGGTGCTGCTCCCCCGCTTGGATTGTAGGGTTTAGGGTTTGGGGCTTAAGGCTCAGGACTCTTGGTGTTTGAGGAGAGTTTGGGGTTTGGGTTTTTGAGGTTGAGGTTTTGCTTCCTTCCTGTTGTGAGAACATAGTTTAAGGTTTAGGGAATAGAGCCCTAAACCCTAAACCCTAAACCCTAAACCCTAAACCCTAAACCCTAAACCCTAAACCCTAAACCCTTAGGGTAGCTTCAGTTCCTCAATAGCAGCTCAGGTCACGTGGTGGAGCTCGACGTCGATGTCGCCGTGGTGGTGGAAGTCGTGCTGCTGGAAGAGGTGGAAGATGTGGTGCCTTCGGCTGGCAGGCTGGAGCTCTGATAGGGTTTAGGGTTTAGGGTTTAGGGTTTAGGGTTTAGGGTTTAGGGTTTAGGGTTTAGGGTTTAGGGTTTAGGGTTTAGGGTTAAGGGTTAAGGGTTTAGAGTTTAGGGTTTGTTTAGGGTCTAGGGTTTTGGGTTACACAAATTGGGGCACAAATTGGGGTTTCCGAAAACCCTTTCTGGGGGGTCCCTTAATCGGATTCTATACCATTTGGGGTACAAAAGGGGTACCCCTATTTTGGGAAATACCCGAACGACTGCGGGCACAGGACCAGCCATCTACAAGCACAAAGCCGAAGGAAGAACGGACATCACAGAATAAAACTATAGGTGCTTGCACCTAAGGTTTGAGGTTGACGCATTGGCCATCTCAGATACCCATGATCCAAGGTGCTTGTTGTGGAAGATGATGTGGACGTCGATGATGAGGACGTCGATGATGTGGACGTCGATGATGTGGACGTCGAGCTGGACGATGTAAGTGACGTTGATGAGCTCGTGAGGGTCGTGACCTTTTCCAACGGAAAACACACACGGCCAAGCCCTTAACCCTCAACCCGACTGAGGGGTAAGGCTATCTACCCTAAACCCTAAACCCTAGACCCTAAACCCTAAACCCTAAACTCTTCGAGCCTTCTAGGACAAGACCCGCTGCTACGGAAGCTTGCAGCGCACAGCATCTCGCCCCACTCCATCTATTTGTGTGTAAGGTTCCAGGATTCAGGGGTTAGGGTATGGAGGTTTAGGGCTTCAGGGCTGAGGGTTGTTCAGGGTATAAGGCTTCTTGTTCGGGCTGGAGCGCGTGAGGTTTTTGGGTCCAGGCGTCTGGTGCAGCCACCCTAAAGCCGAAACCCTACACCCTAAACCCCAAACCCTAACCCTAAACCCTAAACCGCGGACTGGGGTTGAGGGTTAGGATTAAACAGCTTATAAGCCATGCCGCCTCTGCCCAAGGACTTCCCCAACCCCTAGACAGTTGACCTAAACAAAAGATACAAGAATCATCCGTTTCAACCTTAATGACTCGCCGCGAGCACTTCCGATTTCGCTTTGGATGTAGGGTTCAGGCTTCTGGGTTTAGAGTGCAGTGCTTAAAGCCCTCAACCCGCAACCCGCAACCCTCAACCCTCAACCCTGAACCCTAAACCCTGCTTGGGCCTAGGATAACCGTGCCGCGAAAGCCAAAGTCAGCCTCCGGCCCTCATGCCCCTAAACCCTAAACCATAAACCCTAAACCCAAAAACCTAAACCCTAAACCTAAGACATGTGCTGACAAACCTCTCCAGTTCCACCGCCTCGGAGCTTTTTAATGGTTTAGAGTTTAGGGTTTAGGGCTTGCATTCTTCTTTGTAGCCCGGAAACCATCTTATATTAAGGGCACCCTTTTTGGGGGGTTGGCTCCTTTAGGCAGGGAACCCCAAAAAAAGGGAAAGGGCACCACCGGGCTACCACGTCTTCGTATTCTTGTATTCTTATCATTTGTTACTCATCTCATTAAGAACATGACTAGTGCAATTCTGAGGAATGAATATCATGGCGAGGTTTAGGGGTTCAGGTCTTCAGTGAGTTTTGGCTTTGCTGGAGAAGTGGCGGACGACGACGTGGACGTGACGCTCGTGCCTCAGAGCTGCCCTAAACCCTAAACCCTAAACCCTAACACCCCCTTCGGAAAATCCAGAATCTGGAGTGGGACTCCAGGATCCTCCTTGCTGGTGGCCCGGGATTTGCTCTTTGCTCATGGCCGACCCTAAATCCTATCAATTGGGATGTTCCCCCTGAATTTACTCACAGTCCTGAATATCTTAATATGGATTATAATTGGGGGGGGGGGGGGGGGTACTATATACTATAATCCCAATTAAGGACTGTTAGTATCAGGGGGGAACATCCCAAACCCTATAAGCCCTGAGAATCCCATAATGCCTATATAAGAGAGGCCGCAATAAGTACAATAGCTTTTTTTTTTTTTTTGGGGGGGGGGGGGGGGGGGGGTTGGTGATTCTAGTATAATTAAGGCGGACCACAAGGGAATAGTATTCCTACTATTTGCTTAAGAACCCCACCCCCCAAAAAAAACAATAATCCCTATACTGCCCTGATAAGGAAGCTTTGCTCTCTTTTTTTTTGGGGGGGGGATTCGTGGTGATTCGTGGTTATTCCGACCCCATTTGAAAACCCAAATCCGCGGGACACCCAGGCCACAAATGCCTAGGTGCCCGTTGAGGTAGTGGAGGTATCGGTCCTGGGCGGCTCGATTGGGCTTGTGTTGGGGTTTAGGTTTAGGGTTTGGGGCTTTGGGGTTTATGGTTGTGTAGGTTTAGGTTTTTGGGAGGGTAGGTGAATGCTGCAAGGGTTTCTGGTTCATGAACACGAGTGGGGATGTAAGCAGTCAGGGTAGATGAATCCGGTTTCCGATTGAGCTAATTAGGGTTCGCTTAGACCAATGTACCTCAATAAGGCAAATTGTGCCTAAGAACAGTATGCCCAATTAAGCCGTAAACCCTGAAACCCTACCCCCTAAAAAGACCTAAATGGTTGCGTCGGCGAATTCTGGTCCGTCCTAAACACATGGGCACGCATGCTCATAGGTGTCCCTGTAAGTCAGGGGACCAGCCGGGATGCAAAGCTTCCCAAGGGAAATCCCCGCAACCCTAAGACTCAAAACCCCTGTGCCAAAATCACACAGGGAATCCCGAAACTTACGACAGATCTGCGCATGAGTGCACTCGGAGCCCTGATGTTTTGCGACTTCAAACAAGTCAGCGCTTACGTAGGAACCGCCCTAAACCCCAAACCCTAAACCCTAAACCCTGAACCCTAAACCCTAAACCCTAAACCCTGAACCCTAAACCCTAAACCCTAAACCCTAAACCCTAAACCCTAAACCCTAAATCCTAAACCCTAAACCCTAGATCCCAGGCCCTGATCTAGAACAACTGCATGGCATGGCTCCCCACGATTTGGTCTAGGGTTTAGGGTTTAGGGTTTAGGGTTTAGGGTTTAGGGTTTCGGGTGAGGGTTTAGCGTGTGCTCGAAGGGCTTCAGTACTAGGGCTTTGGGCTTCGGGGTTTAGAGTTTGCTGCCGACACTGCAGTTTAGCGTTCAGGGTTTAGGGTTTAGGGTCTTAGAACCCCCTTCAGCTCTAATTTCTTGTGGCACCCAGTAGAAGACAGAATGCTACAGCCTTTGTGGAAAACCCACGTTTTGTGGCACCGTACCTTCAGGACTAGGACTCGAATCATAACGCCTACGCCCTAAACCCCCAAACCCAGAGCCCAAGCGTCCTCGTGATGGTGATGGTCGTGACCGTCGAGGAAGTTGTCGTCCTGGAAAAACTGGTCTGATCAAGAACCCAGCTTTGGTGGAGTGATTTGGGGGGGGGGGGGGGGGTTAGGGTTTAGGGTTTGGGGTTTGGGGTTTAGGGTTTAGGGTTTAGGGTTTAGGGTTTCGGGTTTAGGGTTTAGGGTTTAGGGTTGAGGAGTAGAGATACTCTGGTTTTGGGCACTCCAGGGACACCCTGGGATTGGGCACTTCAGGGACACTCTGGGGTTGGGAACTCCAGGGACACTTTGGGGCTGGGCACTCCAGGAACACTCTGGGCCTGGGCACTGTAGGGACATTCTGGGATTGGGCACTTCAGGGAAGGGTTTAGGGTTTAGGGTTTAGGGTTTAGGGTTTAGGGTTTAGGGTTTAGGGTTTAGGGTTTAAAGTTTAGGGTTTAGGGTTTAGGGTGACTCTGGGGTTGGGCGGGCTGGGGCTGGGCACTCCAGGTACACTGAGACAGAATGGGCACTCCAATTTCACGTTGGGCACTCCAGGGACACACTGGGGTTGGGCACTCCAGGGACGAGCGAGGCACACCGAGGGTGGGGAACAAATGGGATGATCTGGTTTTTGGAAACGTCCAGATCTAGCTTTTGGGCCCCAGATCCCCACCCCAATGCGCGACAGAGCAAGGAGACGAAAAAAGAGGGAGAAGGGTGTTGCGCTTAGGGAGCCTGACACCTCCTATGACAAAAATGACACCCAACAAGCTTGCAGTTCAACCGTTCAACCCATACCGGCCACATAGAGTGGTTTAGGGTTGAGGGTTGGGGGTTTGGGGTTTAGGGTTGAGGGTTTGGGGTTTAGGGTTTGGGGTTTAGGGTTTGACCAGTCGGCGAAGACTCCGTACTGCAGGCGCTCCAAGCGTTCTCACCGGTGCACACATGGAAGAGAGAAAACCCTCTAACAGCCCAGCCCGATCATCGGGGGTTTATTAGGGTTAGGGTTTAGGGCGTTTAGGGTTTAGGGTTCAGGGGTTAAGGGGTTTATTTTGAACAATGAGGGAGAGGGGTAGTTTGGGATTTTAAGGTGTCAAACTGACTATGTGGCAGCCAGTCAAAGGTTCAATCAGACTGGGTCGTTTTGGGCTGTGAGAGTTTTTGGGTTAATGGGTTTACAGGGTTTATAGGGTTGCAGGGTCTAGGGTTTAAAAAAGTGCGTAGGGTTTAGGGAGTACAAGGGGAGAACGTTGGTACTGATTGAAACTTGTGTGAGCTACCCGGGAAGCCCACCATGAACTGACCAATGTACCTTAACCTATGGGAGGGCGGTACGTTAACATGAAAATAGGTGTGTAATCCTCGCTGACTAGCCGGGGAAAAGATTTAAAACCTTAGACTACATCGTCGCAACCCTAAACCCTAAACCCTAGACTCACTGTATGTCTCTTGCTTCATTAAGGGGCTCTCTGGGTACACCCTTGACGAACGAAACTGAAGTTCCGATCTTTGGGGACCCTGTCAACCCTAAACCCTGACGCCGGCTTATGCTAGGGGTGTAGGGTTTAGGGTTTAGGGTTGAGGGTTGTGGGTTTCAATTTTAGGGTTTAGGGTTTAGGGTAACCCACCAGCCCGAAGCTGATAAAGCCCGGACCCTACTCCCACCTACTGGTGCTCGAGGTTGTGCTGCTGCTGGACGTGGACGACACAGTGGTTGAGGTGCCTTACTTCTAAGAAACATTCACCATACCCCAAACCCATACCCCTTAACCTATATGGGTGGTTGTCAAATTTTAAAGCATGATGGTGCCTTTTTGGATCCCTATTATCATACGGCACCTACAATATAGGGTAAACCCACAAGGGATCATCATTTTGACAACCACCCATATGAAAGGATACTATAAGGGAGTCCAAGGGAGGACTCTACCATGCCCCTTAATTTCCTTTAAGGGGTACGCCCTAGGGGTATGTTGAATACTTCTTAGATTGCTACGCAGAACCAGACTCCTGTTGGAGGATCCAAAAAGGTAGAAGCCTCCAAATAGTACCCTCTGCTACGTCTGCTACTACAAAGTCTCATCCTTAGGATCCCTTAAGGGGATCTACTTTCTGGATCCTCCCAACGGGTCTGGGTGAGTGTAGAACTCGGGACTTAAGTGTCTTCTACCCTCAGACGCGCCTTGATGCATATACCCCCCCCTTGAGGGATTTATTGGGATACCAAATTCCCACATTTTCCCGAAAAAAAAAAAGGATTCCTTACTTAGAGCCGGGAAGATGCTGGAGCTGGAAGTGGAGGACGACGATGAGGTGGAGGACGATGTGGTGGAGAACGTTGAGGTCGTGGAGGAGGTGGCCGAGGTCGTCGACGTGGTACCTGGCTTGGCCAGTCTGAGTCGCATTTAGGGTTTAGGGTTTAGGGTTTAGGGTTTAGGGTTTAGGGTTCAGGGTTTGGGGTTCAGGGTATAGGGTTTAGGGTTTAGGCTTTAGGGTTTACGGCAATCATCCCATGTGCCGAGCTACTGGACGTGGAGCTTGTGGATGAACTGGACGTCGTGGAAGTCGAAGTCCTTTTGGGACACCGGGGGCACATGAAGGGGCTAAGACTTGTGCCCCCACGAGTATCCTAGGAATAAGAAGGGTGCCCTTGTTGGTTTAAAGGGGTTTCTAACGGAACCTAAACCCCAAAGAAAGAAATAAGGGCCTAATGTTGACTTCGCATTAATAAACCCCCCCCCCCCCTTCATTGATCAATCTCTCCGGCGAGGGCCTCCTCAATACTGTTCGCCTAAATCCTGGTAGGACGTAGTATTAGCTTTAGTATTAGGTAGTAGCACCACGCCCGTAAAACCCGGATTTCCCGGGTCGGATTTTACAATTGTGGCGGGCTACACTATTGTGTTCCGGCAGCGGGATTTTACAATTGCGGGTGGATCCACTAATGTGAAGTCAACATTACTCCGGTGTCCCAGCTTGTATGCCCTTTAGGGTTTAGGGTTTAGGGTTTAGGGTTTAGCCTTCAAAGGGTGCCCAAACTCAAGGGTACCGCCTTCGGGGTCCGAGGCAGAGCCCCTGGACCCTACATAGACACTCCCTTTGCAGGGGAGGCCCACGCATCTGCGCTGAAGGGTCTGCTATGAAAGGCATGTTTTTTTCTGGGGGGTCTACGGCGTCAGGGTGTATGTGGGGCACGTACCCTAATTCCTAAACCCTAAACCCCCTAAACCCTAAACCCTAAACCCCCTAAACCCCCTAAACCCTAAACCCTAAACCCCTAAACCCTAAGCCCGATGAACAAGGCCTCGTCGTACTGCTGGAGGTGGTGGATGTGCTTGATGACGTTGATGTGGTGGAGGAAGTCGAAGTGGTCGTGGAGGAAGTTGAGCTTGTTGATGTTATCGTGGTACTTGTGGTAGTGGACTGGGTTCAGAAACCCTACGAAACCCTGAACCCTTACCCAATAGACCACCCGCCCAAACCCTAAACGCCGACAAACGTTCTTTTATCTTGCTCATGTGGTTTACAAAGGAGCCCCAGCCCTGAAGAAAGAAGGACAAAACATACTACTGGGGATGCCGATGGCTGTTGTGGTCGTTGTTGAAGAAGTGGACGTTGAGGTTGAAGTTCGCGTTGAGGTCGTCAGCGTTGTTGTGGCGGACGTTGTCGAGGTGGACGAGCTGGTCGTGGACGTTGACGACGTTGACGTGGTTGACTCAGTTTGAGCACATCATGTGCCATGCAACCGTTCGCATCTATCGCACATGCATCTTCCCAGTGCTCTAGGTTACTGCAAAGGGCCAGCGTGATCTGCAAAGCCTGCCAGACTCTCTGACCTCCCCTAAACCCTAAACCCTAAACCCTAAACCCTAAACGTGCTGAACGTCGTTTGTAGCCCTGTCTGCATTCTGGGGCCACTGATCACAAACCTCCAACAACCCCCCCCCCCCCGCCCCACCCAATTCAGCCACGCAGCTGTGGTCGTGGAGGTAGCCTTTGCGCAACCGGAACCAAAACAGGTTAGGGTTCAGGGTTCAGGGTTTAGGGTTTAGGGTTTAGGGCTTAGGGTTTAGGGGATTAGGGTTTAGGGTTTAGGGCTTCGGGTTTAGGGGATTAGGGTTTAGGGGATTAGGGTTTAGGGTTTAGGGTTGAAAACAGTTTAACAATCAACTACTGGTTCTAAAGAGAGAGTAGCTGTTGTGCTCGATGTTGATGTGGAGGAGGATGAGGTGACGGAGGTGGTACTCATGGTGCTCGTGGTCGTGGACGTGGTCAACGACCTAGGCCCCAGACTCCCCAAGGCATTGGTTTAGGGGTTAGGGGTTAGGGGTTAGGGGTTAGGGGTTAGGGTTTAGGGTTTAGGGTTTAGGGTTTAGGGTTTAGGGTTTAGGGTTTAGGGTTTAGGGTTTAGGGTTTAGGGTTTAGGGTTTAGGGTTTTTAGGGTTTAGGGTTTAGGGTTTTAGGGTAGGGTTTAGGTTTTAGGGTTAGGTCCAACCCCAGGGGCTTTAGGCGATGTAGGTGGGGATGTTCACCCTTAGACCTTACAACAGTCCTGAAGAGGGATTTACTAGTTACTAGGGGGCGGTGGGGTGGGGGTGGGGGGGGGGGGGGGGGGGGGGGGGGGGGGGGGGGGGGGGGGGGGTGGGTGGGGTGCTATGTTAGTATAAGGGAGAACATCCCAAGATTTAAATTCAGGGTTCAGGGCCAGGGGTTTTGGGTCGAGAGTTGGTTCGGGGTTTTGGGGGAGGTTGATGTGGACTGAGTAATATCGGGCCCTTCATAATTAGAACAGGGTCTTAGGGGGTCACTCTAGTATAATCATAAAGGGACCATAAAGGAATACCATGAGTGATTTTTCCGACCCTTATATTAGTTTCATGGTGCTTTTTGGTGGGGTCAGGATGCCCTGAATGTTTCGAGAGGCACCTGGATTCAGGCTGCCAAGATATCGAAACCTAAATCTGCCCTTGCAACCCAATGTCCCAAAAAGCAAAAATGGGGGTGAACACAAAAGCAAGGGGCAGACTTCGTGAACCTGCTGAAGCTCGGCCTGGTGGGAAATTTCAGGAATCTGGTTCCCCCCGTTCCCAGCAAGGGGATATCAGGACTCTCTCGAACTGAAAGGCTGCTTAGAACTTTCCACACGCACGACGATGGAGCGCCGCGCTGTAAGGTCTATACCTACCGCACGACGAAAAAACACCCTAAACCCTAAACCCTAAACCCTAAACCCTAAGCCCTAAGCCCTAAGCCCTTAGCCCTTAAACCCTAAACCTAAGCCCTTAAACCCTAAACCCTAAACCCTAAACCCTAAACCCTAAACCCTAAACCCTAAACCCTAAACCCTAAACCCTAAACCCTAAACCCTAAACCAGCCAAGTTTCGTTGTTGACGTCGCGGACGTCGTGGATGAGCTAGAGCTCGAGGAAGATGTAGATGTGCTACTTGACGACGACGTAGAGGTGGCGGTGCTTGTGGTGGTAGACGAGGATGTGCTTGACACGCTAGTGGATGTACTTGTGCTGGAAGTACTTGTGGAAGAAGTGCTTGTGGTAGAGGTGATGCTGGTGCTTGAAGTAGAGCTGGATGTCAGAGTGGTGCTCGACTGTCAGGGGAACATGGATCCAGATTGCGTGCCAGGCGCGCTGTATCACTCATGAGGTTCCAGGTTGAGGGTTCATTACTCGAACTAGTCTTAGCTTTGGAGTAGACCTGGAAAAAAAGTATATACTTATTAGGTAATAAGTAGCAATAATAGGAACCCAGAACAAAAAAACATTAAAGTATAGTACTCCAAAGCCCAGTAGTGGCACTGCAACCTGCTTCCAACAACGCGAAACCTCACACGCAGAATTCGGCCACAAGCTTCGGCTTATCTAGGGTTCCAATGGCTTCCGGAACCCAAAATGCACCCTAAACCCTATACCCTAAACCGTAAACCCTAACCCCTAGACTCTAAACCCTAAACCCTAAACATGCGTGTGCCACTGAACTTTCACCCTGGAGCAAGTCTGCCCCCCAAACGCAGGCCATCCCACTAAAAATCGAAAGTGGAATGGCCTAAACTCTGAACCCTAACCCCTAACCGTAAACGCTAAAGACCCTAAACGCTCAACCCTATATGAAGCCCGGACCCTAAACCCTAAACCAAATGGCAGGAGGGGGCGGGCAGGCAAGCCTGTTAGGCCCCCAAAACCCAGACCCTGAACACTAAGCCCAAAATTCTCCCTAGAGACCAACTAATATAGGGGGCATATGGGATTACTGGTTGCATGAATGTGTTTAGCTAGTTCATGTGATAATCGGATAGGGATGGTAAGAGGCTAATGTCGGAAATGCTGAAGGCTCCTGTCTTAAACCCTAAACCCTACACCCTAAAACCCCTAAAGCCTAAACCCGAAACCCTAAACCCTAAAAGCCAAGCTAGGCCACGCTGACGGATGATGTGAGTGATGTGGTCGTGGCCGTCACAGACGTGGTGGAGGTTGCAGACTCGGGAAGGCTGGCTTTGCAGGGTTTAGGGTTTAGGGTTTCGGGTCTCGGGTTTGGGGCTCAGCTAGCATCGCAGGCTTTTGCGGGCGTGTGGTGCAAGGGTGTCGGGTTTAGGGCAGTGTCGAGGTTTACCTTTTGCACCCTAACCCGCAAATCTTCAAACACACTCAGTCCTTGTGATCTAGGTCGGAAACCTGGCGAATTCCGTCCCCTACAATTTTGATTGCCCGAAGCCCCTTAAACCCAAACCCTACACCCCCCTACACCCTCCGCAAACCCAAAACCCTAAACCCTAAAACTTACACCCTAATCCCCACAGACTGCTAACCTCCAAAACACCTCCTCTTTCTAAAGCGTGCGAAAGCCCTAAACTTAGTTGTCCAGTACCTAGGGGTTTTAAAGGTTAACCTTTGGGATTATAAGGGGAAAATAGTAACCCAAAAAGGTTAAAGGTTATCTACTCTACTACTACGTAAACGCCTTAAGAACCTGCAGGGAACTGTGGAGGTGAAAGTGCTCGAAGTGCTGGTGAGCGAGGTCTCGGAAATGGTCACCGTGTAGGTTGTGCTGGAGACCTGGTCTGAGACCACATCCACAAAAAAAGGAGAGGCCTTGGGTTGGGGTCCACTTCCAGGTTTAGGGTTTAGGGTTTAGGGTTTAGGGTTTAGGGTTTAGGGTTTAGGGTTTAGGGTTTAGGGTTTAGGGTTTAGGGTCCACTTTTATTCAACATCCTATGTCCGTATCCTCAGGTACCAAGGATGAAGTGCAGCAAGAAACTACGTGTCTCTGCAAACGTGAAATCCTAAACCCCAATCTCTTCTTAGGATGTTCCAGCGTGTATACTACTAAGGACACTTCGTATAAGGGGGAAGATCCCTAGTCTCTTCGATGAATCAAAGCCCGGCTGCGGTTACTGAAGTTCCGGTGCTCGTGATTGATGTCGTAGAGGACACAGTGGCACCTTACGCAGCAGACTCCCTCTGGGTTAAGGGTTTGGGTTTAGGGTTTAGGGGTTGGGGGTTCGGGTTTAGGGGTTGGGGGTTAGGGTTTAGGGTTTAAGGTTTAGGGTGTAGTGTTTAGGGTGTAGAGGGTTGAGGGTTGAGGGTTTAGGATTTAGGGTTTGCTCGGTGCGTTATAAGCACATTTTGCAACACCCCAGGCCCTAACCACAAAACACAAACCATAAACCCTCACTAGCTGATGAAAAGCACTTGTAGGCTTTTTGTTCAAACCTCCAAAGCCCCCCAAACACCCGCAAGACCAGACAGGCTCAGAGTTCGACCCCTAGTCCCGAAAAGCCAATAAGCCTTTTCGCCCAAACTCGCCCACAAGCCTATAAAGCCCCTCAACCCGACACCCTGAACCACAAGCCCTTATTAACCTTTGAAATCCCTCGTAAAACCCTTCATGAACCCTGCATAAACCCTTAAGAATCCCTTCTAAGACGCGTTTGAAACCCGTATTGCTGACCCAAAATCGCTATACTAAACCCTAAACCCTGGCCCCTAAACCCCTAACCCCTAAACCCCTAAACCCCTAAACCCCAAACCCCTAAACCCCTAAACCCCTAAACCCCTAAACCCCTAAACCCCTAAACCCCTAAACCCCTAAACCCCTAAACCCCTAAACCCCTAAACCCTAAACACCTCACTGCGGCGCAAAGTGGCTTACGGTGGACGTGCTGGTGGCGGACATGCTGGTGGTCGACGTCCCGGTGGAGGTCGCGGAGCTGGTGCTGGTCCCAGTGGCGGAAGTGGTACCTCAGAGAAGGGTGTAGGGTTTAGGGTTGAGGGTTTAGGGTTTAGAATTTAAATTTAAGTCCCAACGTGGGGGGTACCCGGGCAGCTTTTCCATGGAGGGCCAGGCCACCCACACCGCATAAACTCACGGACCATAGGCGGTTTCAGGACATAGGGGTCCTTTGGAAAAAACCCACCCCCCCCCTAACCCCCCCCCCCCCTACCCCCCCCCCCCCCTACCCCCCCTACCCCCCCCCCCCTACCACCCCCCCCTACCCCCCCCCCTACCCCCCCCTACCCCCCCCCCCCCTCTGCGTTGATGGGCTGCCTCCTTCAAGCTGGCTTCAGCTCCTGTTTGGGTCCTACCCCCTACCCCCCCCCCCCCCCACGTTTCACAGAGGCTCAAGCAAATCAACTTTTGGCATCCTTTGAGCTGACGAGCGCGTTTAAACCTTTCAACTATGCTCCAGCGGGGTCGGCGGCTTGAGCCGGAGGCTCTTAAATTTAGGGTTTAGGGTTTAGGATTTAGGGTCTAGGGTCTAGGGTTTAGAAACCCATAAACCGGTAAACCCAAAACCCACAAACCCATAACCCCATAAATCCATAAACTCATAGACCCATAAACCCAGAAACTCAGAAACCCAGAAACCCCTAAACCCACAAACCCCTAAACCCTAAACCCTAAACCCTAAAGGCCTTAGGGATCCAAAGTCTGAGCTGCTGGTGGCAGAGGTAGTGGACGTGGCGCTGACGGTGGACTCAGAATGGCCAGAGGGGGGGTTTAGGGTTTAGGTTTTAGGGTTTAGGGTTTAGGGTTTAGGGGTTAGGGCTTAGGGCTTAGGGTTTAGGGTTTGGGTTTTTGGTTTGAGCATTTAGGGTTGAGGGTTTGGCGTTTAGGGTTTAGGGTTTAGGGATAGTAAGTACCCTTAGTATAGGCCCTACTAACTTGGGGAACCCTCATTCCGCTCTAGACCCTATACACCAACGGGCCCATACCTCAGAGCCCTGTAGAGAAGGTAGGCGACCATCTTAAGGGACCCTGCCAGGGTTTAGGGTTTACGGTTTACGGTTTAGGGCTACCCTTAACACTCAAAGACCTAAGCCCCAGAGTGCTCAAACCATCGTGAGTCCCAGAGTGTAGGGCTTAGGGCTTAGGGCTTAGGGTTCAAGGGATGATGACTCGTACCTCTAAGGTTGTACCCCTAAACGTTCCCCCTTCATCTACTCCTCAAGGATTTTTAGAAAGGTGCCTAACAACCCAAGGGTGCAGCCCTAAGGATCCGAGGTACAACCCCCTAGAAGGGTACCTCACTTTGGGGGCAAAGACTACGGTTTAAGGTTTAGGGTTTAGGGTTTAGGGTTTTGCAACAAACACTGATTGGGTCTGCGAGCCGCGATTCTCCCCCCCCCCCCCCACCCCCCCCCCCCCCCCCCCCCCCAAAAAAAAAAAAAAAAAAAAAAGCCTCAGAGTATCAAGGCCGCATTTAAAAGTTTAGGGGGTTGGGAGGTTCAGGGGTTTGTGGGGTTTAGGGCTTGATGGACGCTGTCGAAATGGCGTTTTCTTTCTGGACAGGAAACCCGGACGCCAGACCCTAAACCACACCCTCGAAAGGAGCCATGATTCAGAGAACCCCAACCCAAAGCCCTAAACTACATCCTCAAAGGCTTTCGATAACCCCAAACCCCCATACCCCCAACTGCAAACCTCAAACCCTACACCCTAAACCCTAACCCTAAACCCTAAAACCTAACCCAAACCCCTAAACCCCAAACCCCAAACCCTAAACCCTAAACCCTGAACCCTAAACCCTTAACCCTAAACCCTAAACCCCAAACCCTAAACCTTACACTGCCAAACAAGAGCCGAGGTCGACGTAAAGGTGCCAGAGGTCCTTGAGTGGAGGTTGAGGGTACTTATTATAAACCGCAACAAAAACCTGTGCTTGTAGGGTTTAGGGTTTAGGGTTTAGGGTTTAGGGTTTAGGGCTTAGGGATAGCTTAGGGCTAAGGGTTTAGTGTTTAGGGGTACACATAACCAGTTTTAACTGCACCTATGAGGCCCCTAAGCCCCTCTAATTAGGAAAAATGTTATGTAACCTCCAGGTAAGGTTCAAGGGGTTCATGGGTCTTGGGGCTAGTGCGGGGTGAGGGGTTTAGGGCTTTGGTTCTTTTGAGGGTTTTAGGGTTTAGGGCTTTAGTTTTTGTCAGGGCTGCTGCGGGTTGAGGATTTTAGGACTTTTGCTCTTTCAGGTTTTATAGGGCTTTAGCTTTTGTTAGGGCTACTGCGGGTTGAGGAGTTTAGGGCTTTTGCTCTTGAGGGTTTGCGGGTTTAGGGATTTAGTTTTTGCGAGGGTTTTACGGTTCAGGGCATTAGTCTTTTTTCAAGTTTTGGGTTTACGGCACTAGTGTTCTTAGGGTTGTAGGGTATACAGGGGCAGGGCTTAGGGGTTCCGGGGTTGAAGGTCTGGGGTTTAGGGGCTGAGGGTTTAGGAAACCCTAAACCCTAAACCCAAAACCCTAAACCCAAAACCCTAAACGGGGTTTCGGAGGGGTTCGGAGCTTAGGAGTCTCAGTGTTCAGGGGTGAGGGTTTTAGGGTTTTTGGGTTCAGCATTTGGGGAGCTTAGGGTTTCAGGGCTTAAGGCCCAGAAAGTTTAGGGAGTTCAGGCTGAGTTTAGGGCTTTGGCAAGGGAGTTGAAGGAATACATCTGGGTTCTAACCGAGTTTAGGCCACATAAATGCGCGACTGGAAGCCTTAAACGCCAGATTTGCAACTTGTACCCCAAGCAAATAACTCACCGTGTTTCACACATTTTGTGTACCCAAAATATCCAGAGCCCTAATCTGAACCTGAAAACCCATCAGGGCTTCTCGCAGAGCAGCCTCCACCCCCCCCCACCCCCCCCCCCACCCCCCCCCCCCCCCCAAAAAAAAAAAAAAACAAACAACAAAACAGCGACCCAAAGCCACTGAACCCGCAAACCCTAAATCCCAAAGCCAACACTCCAAACTTGGGATGTTCCTCCCTTCTACTAACAGCCCTTAATAGGGATTCTACTCGACGGGGGGGGGGGGGGAACTATAGTCTCTATTAAGGAGTGTAAGTACAAGGGGGAACATACCAACTCTAAACCCACAAGCCCTGCGGTGGAGTAACCGTAGGGTTTAGGGTTAGGGTTTATAGTTTAGGGTTCAGGGTTCAGGGTTTAGGGCGTAGGGTTCCCAAAGGCTGAACCCAAACACCCTAAAACCCTAACCCCTGAACACTGAGACTACTAAGCTCCGAGCCCCTCCTAAACCCCGAAACCCGTTTAGGGTTTCGGGTTTAGGGCTTGGGTTGCCAAACCCGGCAGGCAACAACCGTGCTACGCAGCTGCCCGGAATTTCTGTTAGGAGTTTCGGCTTTAGGGGTTGATGGGCTCAGGGTTGATGGCTGTGTTTTGCATAGGACCCCAATATCCTTAAACCCTACACCCCAAACCCTAAACCTTAAACCCTAAACCCTAAACCCTAAACCCAAAGTTATGAACTCAGCAACTAGGGACTTCAAGGGAGGGTAGTTGGGGATCTGGTGCCCTAACTCCTAAACCCAAAACCCTAAACCCTAAACCAATTATTAAGGCCCCTTATCGCCCAGGCACGTCGAAGAGTGGCTGATGCTGGTGGTGGAGGTAAGGGAGGTCGTGAAGCTGCTGGTTGTCCTTTGCCCAGAGGGGTTAGGGTTTACGGGCATTGCTCTCCAACACCAGCCACCCCCCCCCCCCCTCCTATTCGCATGGAAAGGTAAGAATTTTGTTTGCAGGGGTTGAGCGGATCCTGCGTCGTCGGCTTTAGCGAGGCCACCGGAGAAGATCTTAATCGCAACACATGTACTGACACCCCTCAACCCCCCCCCCCCCCCCCCACCTATCCAATGAAAACAAAATCCACACAAAATCCTCCACAACGCCTCAAATTTCCTGAGCCGAAATCCTCCAAAACACCCTAAATTTCCTGAACCTGAAGCCCTAAACTTTAACCCTAAACCCGAAACCCTCGACCCAGAAGGCCCCCGCCACTGAAGACCACCCGATATCCTGGAGACCTCAGCCCGAAGCCCATCAGCCATCATACCCTTAGACCCTGCATCCCTTGAACCCCCCCCCCCCCAGGTTTAGGGTTTAGGGTTTAGGGTTTAGGGTTTAGGGTTTAGGGTTTAGGGTTTAGGGTTTAGGGTTTAGGGTTTAGGGTTTAGGGTTTAGGGTTTAAAGTTTGGGGACTGATAAACCCTCAAGCCCTTAAACCCTCAAACCCCAAGACCCTCAAACAGAACCCTTGGGCCCTTCAAACCCTCAAATGGAACCCCTCAAAACTGTTTAAGGGTTTCATTTAAGGGTTTGCGGGTCTGAGGGCTTAAGGGACTTAAAGCCCGAAACCCGTAAACCCCTAAACCCTAAACCCTAAACCCTATACCCTATACCCTAAACCCCTCCCCCCCCCCCCCCCGAACTGCCTTGATGTCGACGATGTCGACATGCCTGGGGTTCAGGGTTTAGGGTTTTAGAGTCTTAGGCTTTCAGAGCTAAGGTTTGTAGGGTTTAGTTAGGGTTTAGGGCTTTAGAGCTTAGGGTTTCAGAGCTAAGGTTAATAGGGTTTGGTTAGGGTTTAGGGTTTAGGGTTTTAAGGCTTAGGGGCTTCAGGGCATTGAAGGTTTTTTTCGGGTTTAGGGTTTTTTGGCGTTTGAGGTTTAGGGGTTTAGGGTTTTAGGGCATTGGGGGCTTAGGGCTTTTCAGTAGGGGTTTGGGTTTGGGGCCGGGGGGGGGGGGGGGGTTCGGGATTTGGGGTTTGGGGTTTTGGGCTAAACACGCCAACCCACAACCCTCAACCCTGAACCCTGCACGGTTTGGGGCGTCTTTCAGGTGGGGGTTGGCATTTCGGATTGAAGGGCTTAGGACATTTTGGGTGCAGGCCCGAAGGTGAGGGGGGAGGGGGGGGGCGGGGTTTAGGGTTTAGGGTTTCGGGTTTGGGTTTAGGGTTTAGGGTTTAGGGTTTAGGGTTTAGGGTTTAGGGTTTAGGGTTTAGGGTCTAGGGTTTAGGGTTTAGGGTGCAGGGTCTAGGGTCTAGGGTCTAGGGTCTAGGGTCTAGGGTTTAGGGTTTAGGGTTTAGGGTTTGGGGTTTGGGGTTTGGGGTTTGGGGTTTGGGGTTTGGGGTTTGGGGGTTTGGGGTTTGGGGTTTAGGGTTTGTGGTTTAGGGTTTGACGGTTTGGGGTTTGGGGTTTAGGGTTTGGGGTTTGGGATTTAGAGTTTCCCCAGATTCCAGCACCTCAATCGTCTTAACCCCCCCCCACCGGTGCATACAAAGGTAGCCCTCAGGGCCCTAGCGCTTGGGATCAAGGTTGAGGGTCTTGGGATCAAGGTTCTCGCTCTTGATATAGCCATGACGAGCAGTTTGGTGTTTCCTTTGCTTAGAGCGGCAAGGGGAGGTTCTGAGTCCAATGAGATTCAAGAGCCTCATATGCTTCCTATCTAGTCTCCTGTCCTGCGGCTGGTCCAGCTTGTAGCTTGGAGGGGATGAGCATGGATGAGCTGGAGTTGCCGAGCGGCTCCAGGGTTTAGAGGGAATCGCATCGGCTTTGACCGGGCAGCTCTTCGAATTGACTCAAGGCTCAGGTGCGCCGAGCACAGACCCTGCTCAGAGAGTCTTGGGATCAGGGAATGGTTCAGGGCGTCAGGGTTTAGAGCTAAGAGCTTTCTTTGGGTTCAAGAGTATCGAGAGCAGCCTTCAGGAGTTTCCCTAAGGGTCCATGTACCTAAACAGGGAAATTCTTGGGCCTTAAAGTACCTCCTATCTAGGGACTTTTGGGCCCAAGTATGTAATCATATGGTACATGGACCCTGAGGGTTCGAGAGCAACCAAGAGGCTGGTGGTTGTGATGGTGGTCGTTGAGCTGCGTGTTTGAGTCCTGCGAGGGTATGGATGGAGGACTGAGGGGACTCCACCCGGAAACACTTTAGGCCTCGAACCGGCACGATTTCGGGACTCCATAAAGGCCAACCGAGTTAATGCCCATAGTTTCTATCAAGAGCCAATCGAGCCACTGCCCATAGTTGAACTGGAACTGGAGTCAGGACAGAAATAATCCAAAAACGAAGCCTAATGCCGGATCAAACCCTAAACCCTTTATGAACCCAAAACGCAAAACCCGAAACCCGATAAGCCTACCAAAGCTTCAAGTCCTGAAGCCCTATTAGAATAGGTGTTTATGTTTATTTGTATTCTGTGTTTTTTTGGTGGTGGGTGGGGGGGTGCTATTATTATTAAAGTATATTTATATATAGGGACCATAAGGGAATACGATTAGTAGTTATTCCGACCCCTATATTACCAGTGTTATCGCTTATGTCTTGCCAATGAAGGGGCTAATTTATAATGCTATTACCACTAACCTGTAGGCAAATGCAGTGCCAGGTAGAAACCCTAAACCCATTAGACCTACACCCTAAACCCCAACAAACCCTACACCCTACACCCGAAACCCTGAAAGCCTGAAATCCTGGAAACCGTGAAGCCCTGAAGCCCTGAAACCCTGAAACCCAAAAAACCCTACAAACCCACCAACAACCTGCAAACCCTCAAAACCCAAAAAACCCCAAACACCCGAAAAAAAAAAACACTAAAACCCTGAACCCTGAAACACTGAAACGCAAAAAACCTACAAACCCTAAAAACCTAAAAACCCAAAATAACCTAAAACACCCCGAAAACCCTAAACACCCTAAAAACCCTAAAAGCCTAAAAACCCTGAAACGCTAAAAACCCTCAAAAACCTAAAGCCCTAAACCCTAGGGGTCTCGCTTCCCTCTCGACTTGGAATGCCGAGTGCACAGTTTCCATTGTCAGCTTGGGCGAGCTAGGGAGGCGCATGCGGTACATGGACGCCAGCAGTCCGATAGGTCCGGCAATGAGAACACGACAACCATCTGCGAGTGCTTTAGCCGCGGCAGCGATGATGACCTCCGTTTTGCCGGTTCCCGGCCCGCCGCAGGTTTAGGGTTATCCCGCTGTTGGGGCGACCACGTGCGATCCGGCGGTGACACGAAAGCACTCAGCCCTAAACCCGGCATCCAAAACCTGTTCCCTTGAATGGCCACCCCACCCGCTTTGGGGGGTATGGTTTAGGGTTTAGGGTTTAGGGTTTAGGGTTTAGGGTTTAGGGTTTAGGGTTTAGGGTTTAGGGTTTAGGGTTTAGGGTTTAGGGTTTAGGGTTTAGGGTTTAGGGTTTGGGTTTGGGGTTTGGGGTTTCGGGTTTGGGGTTTGGGGTTTGGGGTTTAGGGTTTAGGGTTTAGGGTTTAGTTTGGGGTTGAAGGGGCCCCTTTGACCGCGGAACCTTACACCCCGGAGCCCAGGAAAATCCGGTCTCGCTGGTGGAGGAGACCGTGAAAGTGCTGGAGCTGCTTGAGCTGCTTGTCGATGTGAACTCAGCGTTTGGGGTTTAGGGTTTAGGGTTTAGGGTTTAGGGTTCAGGGTTTGCGGGGGGGGTCTTTGGAGGGGGTTTCGGCCTTGGGGCGGGGAATCATTCGGCACCGAGGGTGCCGGGGTTTACGTAGGGGGGGAGTAGATACCGACCTTGGAACTGAGGAGTGATTGCTACTAAGCTGTAAGTAACATGGGTTTCGGGTTCATTTCTTAGGGTTTCTAGGCTTCAGGGTCTGGGGTTTAGGGGTTGGGCTTCAGGGTTCAGGGTTTGGGGTTCAGGGTTCAGGGTTTGGGGTTGAGACTTTGGGATGTTCGGGGGTGTTGCTTGGGCGCGAGGGTGGGGAGAGGCCAGCCTGCGCCATACAGCCACTTAAAATTTAGCATCCGGGCCTCAAGCCCTGAACCCTAGAGAATCCAAACCCCAACCCTAGACCCCAAACCCTAAAACCTCAGCATGTTCTTTGGGGTTCGGTCAAGGAAGGGGTCTCAGGGTGCCTATCGCCTCCGAAGCCCGCAACTCCTGGCAAAAGGGGGTTTAGGACTGAGGGACAAGATGGTGACCCCTAAGCCCCGGGAACCCTCAACACCTAGGCCCTTTAAGCCCTAAACCCTAAACCCCTAACCCCTAAACCACAAACCCCTATATAACCCTAAACCCTAAACCCTCGTGAGGGGGGAGGGCGGAGGGGTTAGAGCAGGACAGGCAACGGTCGCAGTGACTGAGGTCACCGTGAGTGTAGTCGTGAGCGGAGTGCAGCTTCCTTAGCAGCGTTTAGGGTTTAGGGTTTAGGTTAGGGCTTGTTTTCGGTTTTGGGGTTTGGGGCCCAGGTTTTCGGGCCTGGGAATTGTTATGTGTAAGAGGTTTAGGGCTTGCAGTTGTTGGGCTTCTGGGGTTTAGGGCATGCGCCTAAAGGGGCTCAGGGTTAGGTATTAGGGTTTAGGGTTTAGTGTTTTGGGTTTAGTGTTTAGCGTTTAGGGTTTAGGCTAGGGTCTGTAGGGTCGGAGAGGAACAGCTGCCAAGATGTCGCTCGTCGCACAGCTTCTGAAATCTTCTCTCAGTGGCTTCCCTGAACGAAGTGCAACTTTAGGGTTTATGGCTTAGGTCGATTTGGGGCCCTAAGCCCTAAACCCTGTAGGGTTTAGGGTTTAGGGCCCAAAGAGAGGGTTGCAGTCCAGTCGCCGGTCACGTTCTCGATGTAGCAAACCTCCTCCGTCTGGCACTCGACTCCTCACACGGACAATATCGAGAACCCTAACCTATAGCCCTAAGCCCTACGCCCTCAACCCTTTCTGTGTATCTATAAGTAAACCCTAAACCCTACACAAACCCAAAAACCCCAAACCGTGAAGGCAGGCCCGGGGTAGAGCCGTTGTGGGAAGCCGTTCTAGGCTTTAAGGGATTTAGGGTTTAGGGTTTTAGGGCTTAGGGTTTTGAGGTTTAGGGTTTCAGGGTTTAGGGTCCGAACCTCTCTGTGCGGAGAGCCCTCGACTGCCTGTCCTCCGCAGTTGCACGGGTAGGCTCCGGCACCCACCTCGTAGTTGGTGCCATTGGTGAAGCTGCCTGGGGGGTCGGGGGTTAGGGCTTAGGGTTTAATTAGGGTTTAGGGGAGGGCTTTAGGGCTTGAGGTTTAGGGTTAGGGTGGGCTTCCCAGACTGTCGGTTGAACTTCGGGGTTTAGGTTTTAGGAGGGGGTCAGGTTCCAGTGTCTCGGACTTGGCGGCGCTAACGGCAAAACACCCTAAAATCCGAACACTCGAGTGGAAAATTGAAAGCCGTGACCCTTAGGTACAAAATACAAGCCAGGAACAGTGACAATACCCCAATGCCCCCCAACCGCTCGCAAACCCTCAACCCTCAACCCTCAACCCTGAACTCCAAACCCTAAACCCTACTCCCAAAAACCTAAATCCTCAACCCTGAACCCTAAACCCTCAACCCTAAACCCTCAACCCTAAACCCTCAACCCTGAACCCTAAACCCTAGACCCGCAACCCCAACACCCCAAACCCAACACCCTAAGCCCCCAACCCTAGACCTTGAACTCAGTACTGCCTCACCCCCTCCGACCCGGGGATCCACTTGCCATGATTGGGGGCATGAACCGGGTTTGTGGTTTGGGATTGGGTTTAGGGCTTCGGGCTTAGGGCTTAGGGCTTAGGGCTTAGGGTCTACCGTTTAGGGTTTAGGGTTTTGGGTTTGGGGTTTAGGGTCTACCGTTTAGGGTTGATTGAGGTTAGGACCAGTTTAGGAGACTGAAAGCTTGCGGTTTCGGCCCTAAGTCCCATTCCCCATAAAGCCCTACACCCTAAACCCTATCCCCTACATCCTAAAACCCTATATCCTAAAACCCGAAACCTTAGACCCTAAGCCTGAACAAACCCAAAACCCTAACCCAAAACCCTAAGCCTAACCCTAAACCCTAAACCCTAAACCCTAACCCTAAACCCTAAACCCTAAACCCTAAACCCCAAACCCCAAACCCCAAACCCCAAGCCCTAAACCCTAAACCCTAAACCCTAAACCCTAAACCCTCAAGGCCCCCCGGCAGGTCCGCGCCACGATCAGGGGATTCTCGGTCTCCAGGTTCTGGGCCAGGCGCTGGCCATCCTCGAGGCCTGTTCTAGCTCTGTTTAGGATTTGTAGGGTTTAGGGTTTAGGGTTTAGGATTTAGGGTTTAGGGTTTAGGGTTTAGGCTTTAGGGTCTTAGGGTCTTAGGGCTTTAGGGATTTTAAGGCTTTAGGGTTTTGGGTTTTGGGGTTTTTGGGCTTTAGATAGGGTTTTAGGGTTTAAAGGTTGAGGGTTTAGGGCTTTAGGGCTTTGGGGGGTTGGGGGGCTTAAGTTTTTCAGGGTTTGGGCTTGCGAGGTTTAGAGATGAGGTTTTAGATGGGCAACAAGTGCATCCCCACTCATATAGGTTAGCTGATCCCTAAACCCAAACCTTGTAGCGACATTTAAACCCAAACCTCGTAGAAGAGACAGCCTGGGTCTGGTCTTTTCCGGAAATGGCATGAGGCACATCTTTCATACACCCCAAACATCTGCACACTGACCCCAAACCCTAAAACCCTAAATGGCCCGAAACCCAACATCTGAAAAAAAGTATCGGGTCCTTAGGGTGGGGGCTTCCACATAAACCATGGACTCTAAACACTAAGTCCTAAACCCTGCAATGCCACGGGCCTGTGCTGCAAACATCGATCATGCAGTCCTCCCAAGCCGCACCGGAGGAAGGGAGGAGGGGGGGGGGGGGGTAGGGAAGGGTCGAAGGGGTTCGGGCTTTGTAGGGTGCATCGCTTTTTTTTTGTGACTCGTGTGTTCTGGAAGCAGCATCATCAAGTAATCTGTTGTAGGTTTCTCTCTTCTTCTTTTTGGGAGGGGTGAGGGGGGGGTGGGGGGCGCGGGGGTCCCAGACGCATGCAAAGGAGGAAAGCTCGCCTTGGGCTCTCGGACATGAGCTCATGACAAGGGAGCCTCACTCGAACCCCTAAGGTTCCCTTAATATGACTCCTACTATGGCCCTTATATCCCCTTAAGGATTTACCACAATGTCCCCCAAACCCTGAACAGTAGGAATACAGACAAACGTGGACCCCCAAGGATGTACCCCTACGAGGTTCCCTTCATATGACTCCTACTATGGCCCTTCGATTCCCATTAGGAGGATCCTTTAAGGGGGTCCCCAAAGCCAAATGTACAACCTTTGGGAACCAAGGTAGAATTCCAAGATCATGGTCTCCTAAACCCTAAACCCTAGACCCTAAACCCTAAACCCTAACCCCTAACCCCTAAACCCTAAACCCATTAGCGCTGTTTAAGGGTGGACCAAAAGCTTAGGCACGGACTTCAAGGGGCTCGTTTTGTTGTATCTTTTGCTTAGAGGTGAGGAGGTGCCTTCAGTGTCCCTAAACCCTATCCCTGAAGACGGATTTCTCTTTCTCTACTCACTACTCCTCCTCATCCTCCAGCGCATCCTACGCCATACCCCAACTATGCACCCCCCCCCCCCCCAAGCTTTTGGAATTGGCGATTCAAGAATGAGAAGCCCTATAAACACCCGACTTGTGAGGGACTCTCACCCACACGGAGCCTCAAGCATCTCGTCTGCCTCGTCCTGTTCCTCCGTAGAGGTTCTATCCGGGTCCTGCGCGAGCAGAGGGGCCATGATCATAACGTGTCGAGCATAATCTACTTATCCTTGGGAAGTAGCTCCCTAAGACTCCCCCTACAGTGGGGTCTATCGGTAAGGCTTTTCTCGCTTGTGCTGTGGGGGTTTCAGGGCTGAGGGCTTGGAGTTAGAGTGCAGGAGCCGTTGGGCTTCGGAGTAGACACAAATTTGCATGTTCAGCAAAAACTGTTTGTTTGTTTTTTTACATATAAGAAAAGAAGAAAAAGCTTATAGGGTTTAGAGTTGACACAACTGTGTCTGGGAGACGGTGGCTTCGACTAGCAATCTGTTCTTAGGCGGCTCTGCCAACATAGTCTGGCCATGTATAGGGCAAAACCCTGAAACCCTGCAAGAAAGGCTCCACTCTCTCTAGGCCATCCCGTTTAAGGGTTGAGGCGGGCTTCAAGAGTTTTAAGGGTTTAAGGGGTTTGAGGGCTTGAAGGGTTTAATGGGTCTAAAGGTTTTAAGGTCCACCCTGAACCCTACACCTAAATTCTAATCCCCTGGGCCCTGAACCCTAAGCCCTAACCCCTAACCCTCTGAGTTGGGATGATCCCCCATATACTAACAGTCCGTAATCGACATAATAGTACACCCTACTACAATCCCTATTCAGGACCGTTAGTATAAGGGGGGAACAACCCAACCTCTGAGCCCCAAACCCTAAACCCTAAACCCTAAGCCCTAAACCCTAAACCCTAAACCCTAAACCCCTGAGCCCTAAACCCTAAACCCTAAACCCTAAACCTCTGAGCCCTAATCCCCGAACCCCTGAGTTGCTCCGTTAGGCGCGGTGGGTAGACAGCGTCGACGAGGAAGTTGTTGCTCTTGCAAAGGGACTCCGCCTGCCTGGGTTTTGGGTTTTGGGTTTAGGGTTTAGGGTTTAGGGTTTAGGGTTTAGGGTTTAGGGTTTAGGGTTTAGGGTTTAGGGTTTAGGGTTTAGGGTTTAGGGGTTTAGGGTTTAGGGTTTAGGGTTTAGGGTGTAGGGTTTAGGGTTTAGGGTTTAGGGTTTAGGGGTCTCTAGGGTTTAGGGTTTCATCAGAGGCTTTTCAAGGTAACGGGTATCAAGCGCAGCCGCACGCGAGAAGGAGAGGCTGAGCGACAAGAAAGAGACCCTAAACCCTAACTAAACCCGAAACCCTAAACCCCAAAGCCCCAAGCGCTTTCATGCCGCCACGCCCTGAGCGCAAAAAAACCAACAACAACCCCCTGAAGCCCTCAAAACCCCCAATCTGAACTCCTAAAACCGCACCCAAAGCTTAAAAAACGGAGAAGCAAAAGCAAAAACAAAAAAGTAGAGCCTTAACCCCAGCAAACGAAAACACCAAATCAACCCATGAAGTCCCACAACCCAAGAGAATCATCCCTAAATTGCCCCCAGAAGGAAGAATACTTATTTTGAGGGGTTCTGGCCATTCATTAGACTTGAACCCCAAAAACAAAAACAAAAAAACAACTTAAGCAACCCCTGCAAAACCCTTACGGGAGCTCCAAGAGCAAGGGCCCCCTCAGTGGACTTGAACCCCTGTAAACTCCCTCAACAACCCCCTGAGAAACCCTTTAAACCCTTATAAGAGCTCCAAAAACCAAGGGCCCCTCACTGGACTTGAACCCCTGAAACCCCTTCAAATCCACCCTAAACCCTAAACCCTAAACCCTAAATCTCAAACCCTAAACCCTAAACCCTGATAAGAGCTCCAAGAGCAAGAGCCCCCTCATTCGACTCTGGGGCACGCCAAGGTCATGTCGCTGTCTTCGCATGCTTGGATCGCCGTGGTGCCCGGGTTCTTAGGTTGCGCGCAGGGCTGGCATGAGATTCATAAGGTTGGGGGGTTGATACGGTTTGGGTTTGGGGGTTTATAAGTTTTGCGGTTTAGGGTTTAGGGGTTAAGGATTAGGGTTTAGGGTACCTTGGACCCTTAAGGTTGCACGCTTGGGTTTTGTAAAGATCCGGTTGGGGGTTGATAAGGTTTGGGGCTTAGGGTTTGGGTTCTTCGGTTTGCGCACAGGACTGGCATGGGGTTCAGTCATGAGGGTTTCATAAGGTTTGTGGTTTAGGGTTTGGGGTTTATAAGGTTTGGAGTTTAGGATTTATAAGGTTTGGGGGTTTGCGTTTGGGGTTTTGGGCCCCGAGGGTGCAAGGCTTAGGAAACCCTAAACTCAACACACCAAACCCTGTCATGGCACCTATATATGCACCTGTTCACCCTGAAAACGCCCATGAAGCCTAGAAGCCATAAGCCCGAACCAAACCATACGGTTTGTAAGGTTGTTTCGGCGCCAAACTAGTTACAGGGTTTAGGGTTTAGGGTTTACGGTTTTGGGCTTAGGGTTTAGGGTTGAGGGTTGAGGGTTGAGGGTTAGGGCACCTTGGACCCTTAAGGTAGTATAGGGGCCATATTCGGAGTATATTTGAAGGGGAACCTTCAGGGGTACAACCTTAGGGGTGCGAGTCTTAAGCAACCTTGCACCCTAAACCCAAATTGCCGCACCCTAAACCCTAGACCCTAATCTCCCCCAACCTATCCTGAGTTTTGCCCAGACCCGGCCTCTGTGGTGGTTGAGAGGGTTTGTGGGGTTCAGGGTTGGAATGTGCATCTTGGGCGGTTGCGAATACGCTTCTGGTGCCAATCAGCAGACACTCTTCACAAATGCTTTGGCTCCTGGAACATACTCTACTACTAAATTACATAGTACAGGTCAGCCCCCATCCCTTAGGCAGACTCTTGCAAAGCCGGCAAAGGGCGGCAGGCCCATGTGACAAGAAGGTTAGCCTTTGGGATGTTCCTTATACTAACAGTCCTTAACAGGGAAATAAAAATGGGGGGGCTACTACAATCCCTATTTAAGGACTGCTAGTGTAAAGGGGAGCCTCTGAACGACTCCGAACCCTCAGCCTAGACCCCCAAACCCTACCCTCCAAAGCCTAAACCTCTGCTTCAACCATGAGCATGCATGTGAATATGGACAGATCAACTCCGCACCCGCACAAGGACGAGAATAGGGTTTAGGGTTTAGGGTTTAGGGTTTAGGGTTTAGGGTTTAGGGTTTAGGGTTTAGGGTTTAGGGTTTGACCATAGAACGCAATGTAGATCATCCTAGGAGCTGTGTTCTCCGGCTTCTTGCACACACCTCGGAACACAAAGGACCCCAAACCCTAAACCCTAAACCCTAAACCCTAAACCCTAAACCCCCAAAAACCCTGAAAACCTAAAAGCCCTAAACCCTGAACTGTATGGAAATCTCGATGCTTTAGGGCTCCCTGGCTGCCTACAGGGCATATGGCTTAGGGTTAAGGCGAATTGTTTTTTCTTGCCTCGTTTCCTTGAAGAACTGTTGGGAATGGCTGGGGGTTTCCGACATTAGGGGTACCTTATTGGGGTCCTAGTTATAAGGGGACCCTACTATTTGGGGATCGATATTGGGGTTCCGTATTGCTGTAAACCCCCAATCTTCGAAATACCATGGTTACTACTCTATAATCCATAAAGCCTGAATTCTAAATCCGCAATAGCCCCTTAATCCCTAAACCCCCACACCCGCCCACCCACTACCACCCCTCTCAACTCACGCCACCCCACCCCCCCCCCACACAACACGCACACACGCACAACCGTGCACCACCATGATGCACAACCATGCACCACCATGCACAACCATGCACATCCGCAAAGAAACAGACACAAAAGATAAAAAAAAGAAAAAAGCATTGAGACCAACTTCGTAAGCAACTCAAACCCCTGAGATAGATTGATGCCATTTCTTGTCATAGGTTTATGTGGTTTGGGGGGGGGGGAGGGGACTTACGGGACACCTTGCCCCATTAATCTATGGAACCATTCCGCCAACTCGGCGGCCAAATATCAAGCCAAAAATCCCGAAACCATATTCCCGTTATTCCTTAGCCCAAAATCCCAAGCCAAAAAATCCCGAAACCATATTCCCAAAACCCCGTTATACCCATATGCCAAATATCAACCCAAAAATCCCAAGCCCAAAATCCCCGTAAAACCATATTCCGGAAATCCCAAGCCCAAAACCAAGAAAAAACACCTTCCCCCACAAATCCCCGTTATTCCTCAACCCGTAAACCCTAAACCACAAACCCAAGAATAACAATAAGCCTTATGTGGGGCAAGGTGGTTCTAATGAAATTTAAGCTATCGCGCTGGGACGGCTACTCCAACGAGAAGATGGACACGGTGCGCCTTGCATGATTGAAGAGCTGCGAAAGTATGTTCCGAAAGCGGTTTTATACATTTGCAAATCAAACGAACATGCCGTAGCGCTCTGTGTTCAAAATCTTCAAACGTCGGTAGCCCTGTATGTGCCATGGCGTATCAGAGTAAAGTTCCTGTGCACAGTGGAACGTTTTCTCTTCGGGAGTTCAAAGGTCGTTGGGGAGCATACCACTTCCCAGCGGGCACAGCACCCCCAGCGGACATTGAACCGTTTCGCTTGTTTGACATTCAAGCCATCAAGAAGCATCTTGAAGACAATTTCAGTCGCGCCGAGATGCTCAACAAGGCTGAAGCGCTTGGTGTTGCTGTCACAAGTTCGTCTGGTTCAAAGCCAACGAAGTCATCGGTGGCTCATGCGATGGCTTGCTTTTTGTCAAAGCCCCTTGACCCGAACTATGAGGCTGACACCAGACCTTATTTAGGTGTGAAGCCAACGTTTGAGGAGAATGATGACAAGCATCGCTTCATTGAGAGTTTGAAGGCCGAGCTTGAGAAGTGTCTACCTAAGAAGGAAGTCAAGAAGATGCACAAGCAAGCTATGGTTGAGACGCTCAGAATGTTCAATGCCCCGACCGAAGATGACAAGAAGCTCTTGGGTTTAATGCAAACCATGAGCCCCGCTGACATCATAAAGCTGAAGAAGTTAGCCCTTGCTTGTGTAGGACGTTCGGAGTCAAACAGTGGCACGGAGAGCGAGACCGAGCCAGAGGACAATCGCAACATCCGCTACATCCGCGTGGTGGTGAGCAACATCCCGCGTATCTCGCCCAACACAGCCATCATTCTTTGTAAGGCCGATGAGAGTGTCTATGAAAGCAAGCTTCGTCTGTTCACAGACATCTTCAACGAGAAGGATGCCGAGGCTCTTGCGGTATCCTTGTCTTTCGTTCGTCTCGGAAGCAGTGAAGGCATTGACAACCATGCTACGTGGGGTCGTGTTGACACCGAAGGCGATGGTGTTGTTGAAGTGGTGGCGGCCGCGCTTGAGAATGAATACACAAAGCAATTCTTCGCAGGTTCTTTCTGTGTGCAGCTTGTGGAAACAGGGCGTCTCCATGACGAGCTGTCTCTGAACGAGAAGAAGGCGAACACAAAGACATTGACAATCAAAGTGCCAACCGAAAAAGGCGACGTTCGTCTTTATTACTACTACACGCCGAAAGACACCTTTCACGAAGTCTTTGAGTGCATCGACAACATCGTCGGCATTTACGCCACCGAGTTTACGCTGAAGTGGGTTGCATCCCCTTCCGTGCTTGAACGGTGGGAACCAATCGAAGCAACACTATGCGACGCACCGTTTTGTGTATTGACAATAGCAATGCGTGGAGGTGGCAAGAGACCAAAGAAGAAGGCAGACGACGCTGACATGATGCCCATCAAGGTCAAGCAGTTGCTGAGTGACAACATTGTTCGGTTGAAGTCGCTTACTGGCAGTGGCGAGGCAATTCAGAATGTCTTGGCGGAGGTGGAAAAGATTGTCAAGAATGTTGCGGACAACCCCGCTACACCGGTGTCGTCGATGTTTGACACCATCCCCGTATCCAAGAAGGCATCCATTTTGAGCTCAACCATCGGACACTCTACGAGAGCCGATGAGCGTGTGGAGTTCATTGCGGAGCAGGTGCTGAGCGAGATGATGGAGCGTTTGAGTGAGCAAGAGCGGATGACGGCACTTGCTAAGAAGACATTGTGTCTTGCTGTTCGCTACGCCATCCACAGTGAGTTTCAGGACGCCAAGGGTGACATCGGTTGGCAACAGATGATGAAGGCATTGGCTGATAAGATGGCTGAGCCCGTGAGCGAGACAAGCGGCAACCGATGCCTCGTGATGTAGGGCACTACACCTTGCTGATACCTATTGCGCAACCCGCAAAAGCTATTGCAAAATCCCACAAAAGCTATTGCAAAATCCCGCAAAAGCTATTGCAAAATCCCGCAAAAGCTATTGCAAAATCCCGCAAAAGCCTTGAAAATGAGTAGAAATAGAGCTAAATGAGCTTTTGCGGAAATCCGCAAACGGGGTTGCAACGGGGCGCAATTCTGTGCCCCCTTTTCTGCTTGTCGCCAAGTGAGCGGGGAGCAGAAGCAACTGACAGTCTGAGATGCGAAATGTTGCATTGTGTGATGTGCCGGCAGATTTGCGACCAGTTTGTGGCAGTCTCCGCTGTTTCCATGTCACCCTCAACCCCTAAACCCTTAAACCCTAACCTACTCTAAAAAACGCGACTTATTTCGTGGCAGGTGGTGCTCTTCACCGACGACCCTCACCTCGACGAGTTCGATGCTTTGGTGCGCCCTTCCTTAGGGTTTAGGGGTTTTAGTTTAGGGTTTCAGGCTTTAGTTTAGGGTTTAGGGCTTTAGTTTAGGGTTTAGACCCTAAGCCCTAAACCCTAAACCCTAAATGCTGACGACGTCGGCTCTTCCTATCATTGAGACGCAGAAGTCTCAAAGCGTCGGATTGTTCCTTCGCCTTTTCCCAAACCCTAAACCCTAAACTCTAAACCCTCAACCCTCAACCCTAAACCCTAAACCCCAGAAGAAGAGAGAGAAGGGACATTTTGGCTCAAACAAAACACAAAAAACATAAAATCACGAATACAGCATGTGATGTAGGGATTTTTTCGGTTTTTGAAGCAAAACCGAAACAATCCGACGAAAAAATCACAACATATATCAAACATATAGCAAAACAAAACACAAAACTCACAAAACAACAAAAACAACAAAAAGCAACACCATAAAAAAATCCTCACTAAATCGATGGACTTTTTACACTTTTAGTAATTCATGACGCAAATACCCGCGCCCATTAATATAATAATGTTTTTGTCCCAAAACAGTTTTGATATCATCAATACTATAAGAATTTTCGCTCCAATTGCTCACTCTTTCCTTATCCAATTTGTCTTTTTTCTTAAATATTTTGACTTTATCGCCTCTTTCTAATTCGGGATACTTTCGAGTTTTTGTGGCATTCATTGCAATATTAGCCTTGACTTTGAGCTCGTTTTCGGGTTTTTTTGCTTCCTTAGGTGTTAAATCAGTGGCTGAATGAACCATTTTGTTATTATATGTTATCATTATCTCAAATATATAATCAATCCATTGAATATTCTCTTTACCCTTTTTCTCATCTGCTTCAACTCTTTTAAACAACATATCTTTAAACGTGCGTATAAAACGCTCTGCAAATGCTGGGTGTGTTCTGGTTTGGTGGGTTTCTATTTTCTCCTTATCAAAATATTCTTTTAATACACCACTGTTTAAACTACCTTCTTCATCCGAATATACTAATTCTGGTTTCTTACCCATTTTGTTTATTCCTTCCATTATTCCCGCTAATAAATCTGGTGGTTGCTTACTTTTAATAGGAACAACTACCGCAAATTTACTAAATATGTCTATTACTACTAAACCAATTCTAAACTTTTGATTCTTCAAATCATTATTTGTAATAAAAAATAAATCTATTTGATATTCATAATACGCATAAGGCGGAATAAAAGAATTAAACCCCGACATCGGTCTTTTCCTATCCAGATTCTTTTCAAACCACGCTTTAACATCCGCTAATGTAATACTCTTATCTTTAGCCTTAGCATCTTTAAAAGTTGTGGCAATAGAACCAAAGCCGCTTCTATCGAAATAAATATCCGAAATAATCTTATTCTTGTCTGACATTGATAATATATATATAATATATATTATATATATATTATCGAATTATCTTGCGCAACAATTACACATAACACACATGCTATTGCAGTTGCTTATATAATGTGCCTTGTCATTGTTAAGCCTATTGGCTGATAAACTGGTAGTGAGTGTGTGGTCAACCCTTTCAACTACAAAGGGTTCATTGCAGTCGGTGCATCTGTTTTTTAATTGACTCATAAGCCACTCAACATTTACATAGTCCTCTTCATTTATTGGGCGTCCTGCTTCTATATCTTGTGATTTGTATTGTTTAACCTTTTGGTTAAAATACCTTTCAATCTCTGATTGCTTAATGTCTCTTGTTATCTCATGCTTATAAAACTTGATTTTATTTAAATCCTTGGCTCTTGTGATTGCTGTATAAAGCCACTCTTTTGAAACGTAATTATACATCCAATCATAAATAATAACATCGCCATCTATTGAACATCCCTGTTTGCTATGGCATGTGTAACACGATGCATAAATAAAATTTTGTCTCAACTTCTTTAGGCTTATTTCTTGTTGTAACCTTGTAGCCTCGTTTAAAAGCGTTACCATATTCTTATTTATTTGCATTATTTTGAACTTGAGATTAACATTAAATTTAGATATCCAATATCTCGTATAAACACGACAAATAACTTCATCGCCTACGACATATTCTTCGTTTATACCTCTTTCTTTTCTAATATGTTGCGATACTTTTCTACATGTTTCGTTGGTGTATGCTACGTTATTATCAATGAGTTCTATCTCTTCTGTGTATTTAAAATACTTCTCAATAATCTGTTTAATTGTCATGTCTGTTTTAAAAATGTCGTGATAAATGCTTTTTAATTTGATTCTGTCTTCCTCGTTGGTTAATCTCTTGCATTCTTCTAAATAAATGTAATGTTTAAAAATTTGTTTTATACAACTGTCTAAGTATGTCCTATAATCTTGTGTGTTAGTTATATCCACAACGCCCTGTAATTGATGTTCGTCACCTGTTGCTACGATAATTTTGTCGGGGTTCTTTTCTACAAATGTTTTTATTCTTGCTAAAACGGGAATACTGTTAAAATAAATTTCGTCGAAAACGATAACATCATAAAAGGAATGGTCAAACTCGCTTAATCGTTCTTCACCGACTTGGATAGAAAAGAATGTGTTAATGGTTACTGCTTCTACTCCACATTCTTGATTTAAATTGTTAGTAGGTGTTACAAACAATATTCTTTTATCTTGTATCTGCTTCGGTATATGCGACTTGCCCGACCCTGCGAATAAAGCCTTAATTAGAACGTGCTTATGTCCGAGAACTTTCTCAACCGCTTCCTTGCTATCCCATTCGTCTTTTAACATAATTCTTTCATTAACAACTTCGGGTATTTCTATTGATTCGTTTTGTTTCATCTCATATTGTTGATGGGGGAATCCAAAGTTATTTAAAACGCCTTTCCAATCGCCGATGTCCTTACCGAATTTCAGTAACTTCATGGCTTTTTGTAAGTCCTTCCTTAATATTGTAAATGCATCTGTTTTAACACTAAAGACATCTATGTCATTTTCTCGTAGTGTGTTATAATCCTTGTATATTCTGTAGTTATGGTATTGGAGTAAAAGCTCCTTAATGTAACGATAACCATTTTTTAAAACGGCGTGGTCTGCTACATTCAGAACGTAATATTTTCCTTTGTTTTTTGTATCTTCATCTGGCGCTTCTTCTTCATTATCACTATCATAATCGCTATCGTTATCATCATCATCTTCTTCTTTCTCGAATTGCTTAATAATATTAATCCTACCGCCATACATATGTTGATACAACTGAGCTTCGCGCAAGTCCTTGAATAAAACCGATTTCTGGGCTGTTGTTACTCCCTTCTCCAATAAGCCGATATTTACATTTGCTATTTCTTTTTTAAGCTTGGTGTCTTCTTGGGTATCATCTGATATATGGGTTTCTACTAATTCCTTAACAATCTTTTTATAATCGCAATTATATATAAAGGAAGGCTTCTTATAATATTTAATGATGATACCATCATTCAGAACATTTTTTAGAAACTTTCCGTAACAAAGGCAGAACCGCTTGTTGAAGAACAGATTAGCCTTATACACTTCCACAGTGTATAAGACTAAATCCTCAATTTCCTCACCATTGTATTTTACCCATTTATCGAATTGGTTAAATACTGGTATTTTTTTCATTTTTGTTAGGGCGTGTGTAAATGCTTTTGTCATATCTATCTCGCATGAGTTCTTATGCGATGCTTCTATAAAATGATGATACTCTTGATTTTCGACTTTGCCCGTCATTTGGTTGAACTTTTCGCGATATTCAATGTGTCGGTATTTGTCTTGAATCTTACCACTTGGCACAATTGTTCGGTATTCGTCTAATACATCAATGTCAGTATCTGTATAAAAAGATTTGTGCAAAGGATTAAACAAAGCCTTATTAAATTTAAACATCGCCTTGTTCATATTGTTGAATGTTGTCTCACATTTGACTCTAACGCTTCCGTGTATACACGAAGGCACTAAATTTTGTGTAGCTATTATATACGTTTTCTTTTCAAATCTTAATTTTATTTGGCTTATTGTTCCCGCTTCATATCTTATTTTGGGTTCATAACCAGATTCCACTAAATCGCATAACACACCGATTAAATCATTTTTTGAATGAATGAGTTTATACTCTTTATCTTTTTGTGGTTTTTTGCTTTTGATTTCTTCTTCTGTAGGTTGATGAAGTTTAAGAATGTCGTCAATCTTATCGAAGATCATATATTCGCTTGGTTCTTCAGACTTGTTTAAATGAAAATCGATAGGGGCTCTCACCTTCAAGTTCATGTAATCCCTTCCCTTATGTTGCTGTAAGCTGGATAAGTTAAAATTCATAACGTAAATATGGTTATTCTTAACAAGCCCATAAAAGGCTCTAATCTTTTTATTGACATGCGTTGTTTCATAAATGCAATTCCCTATGATGTCAAAGATTCTCACAGGAATAGTAAAATGATTAAAGACAACCTCCATATCTTCAATTGAAGCACCGTTTTTATTGAATTCTTCTTCGTTCATCTTCAAGACATCTAATATCTTTTCTCTTGTTAGTTGATTCTTTTTTCTCGGACAATCTTTATAATGTTCTACCAATGCATTTACCCAACATTCATTCTCAATATAATCGTTTCTCGCGATAGCCTCTTTGATGGTAGAAGCGTTGGGTTTAAATACTGTTTCAATGTATTCGTGATACATGCTAACATTCTCGGCATTTTTAAGCTTTTCCTTTTTTTGTTCTCTTTTCCCGTCTCCATCTTCAATCTCTTCTATGTTTAAAATCTTAACGGCAGATAGGTAGTCTGCCGGATATTTATAGTAAAATTCTTGCATTTTAGGGTCAAATGCTAATATTTTCTTTATATGTTCTAATAACTTGTCGTTGTAATAATTTTTCCCCTTTTTAGATTTTCTGAATTTTCTCTCCACACGTTCTTGCCCTTCCATCGGTTCTTTTATAACAAAATTGTTAATGACCTCATCGGGAATCTCTAACTGTATCGAGTTAGGTAGTTTAACAGATGCTTGTCTTATTTCGTGATTTACCCACCCGAATATTCTGTCATAATCGTCATAAAATGCAATGTCTGATTTTTTGGCTTTCTCCTTGTTTAACTCTACGTAAAAGAAAAAGTCAATTAAATAACGTTTCTCTTTTTGATTTTCTTTTTGTTTCCGTTTGTTCTCTTCTTTTGCGCCTGCCATTCTTTTATTCAATGGTTCGTTCTCCTTCCATTTGTCAATATTTTCCTTGTATTGCGTTAATGCTTTTTGGTATTCTGCGGGCTTTGGTGACAAAAGCCCTTTAATTAGTTTTTGCGCTGTTGTGTTTTGGGTAATCTTGCGTTCTTCGAAGAGTCTAATAACTTCATTGACTTTTTTCTGTTTGGTTTTGTTTAGTTTTTGGGTTTCTTCGTTTAATGTTTTGGTGTAATTTTTCGCATCAATGCGTAAATTACGTAAGTGATTTTTTATAATCTTGCTCGTCATACTATAGCCTATATATTAATTTATAAGCTCTCCTTCCCTTTAAGCACCTTTGGGCAACGTTCTTTCTTGGCTGAGTGCCGTTATAAAGCAACTTAATATAATTACTACACTATATTAAGCGGCTTCGTTCTTCGGGCATCCTATGACCCTCCGTTGCTGGAAGGCTTGACATCTCAAGGTATTGTGATGTTTCTGTAGCTTAGTTTTCTGAATCATTTTTAAGCAATATACACATTGAACACGACACATTATATTGTTGCGGTAGTAGTTTTTAAAATATTCTGGGTCAGATGGTTTATTATTATATGTCCCGTCTGCATTTCTTCGCCATGGGGCACTCTTCCTTTGTTTAACGAGCGTTTCTTCTGTGCTTGTTTCTTCTATGATTTCTGGCTGGGGGGTCATTGCGGTTAAAGTAGTAACGCGGTAAGCCTTTAAGTGTATTTCATTTTTTTTACTCTTTAAATGCTTTTATGAGCTTACAGATTGAAGACTTGAACGCCTTGAACTGGTTCTGCTTCTTATGTATTCTATGGTTTCTTGACTTCTACGAGAACTAACAACGCTTTGAGGTGGGGTTGCTTCATCAACATATTCAATAGTCCTATCACTCCGAACAGAACTTTGAACTGTTTCGGGTGCTGATGAATGAATGTGTTCGCTTAATGCTTCTTCTTCAACTGGCAATAATGCACTTCTGTTTGAACTTCTACGAGAACTTGATGATTCCGATGAAGGCTCATAAGATTTTTTAACATTCATAGGCAAGCTGTTATCGCTCTCTTCGCTCTCTTGTTGTTCAATGGGTGTTTCACGTTCTAAATCATCATCTTCAATTTGTTGCCTTCTGTTTCGCATTTCTTCTCTTTCTTCTTTGAACTCATCATCTCCAAACATGGCATCATAAACTCTTCGCATTACTGACTTTTTCTGTGGTTGTTCGCGTTCTCTTTCCCCGTCGCGTTCCTTTTCACTTATCTTTACGCTCTCTTCGCTTTCAATCTCGGGTTCTTCTTTAATTTCTTCTTCTGGTGTTCTCATACTTTCGCTTTCTGTTATACTTGGCGTTTCATTGAACGCATCTGTTTGTGTTCCCTTCTCTGGGTTTTCATTCAATAATAAGGTTTTCCTATCGTATTTCCCTAAATCAAAATCATCAAAATCGACCTCATCTAATAATATCCCTTGTTGTGTTCTTCTTTGACGTTCTGGCAATATTCTTAATCTGCTTGTTCTCGCTTCTCGTTCAATTTGTTCAAAAGTCGGACGTAACCGTAACATATAATATAACATAAGATAGATTTTGTTAATTTATTTTAGATAAATTAAGAAATTCTTCAATTTGAAAAATTGAGCAATTTGTTTTATATGCTCAAACTGGTAAAAAAGATTTGGCTAATGCCGTTGCTCCTGCTTTTGCTAATGTTTCTACTCCTGCCTTTGCTCCACTTACTAATATGTTTGCTGTGCTTGATGAACTTGTTGAAGGTTGTATTTCTGTTGTTGGGGTTTGTTTGCCTCTAATTCTTTTTGATACTTTGCTTAGTCTAACTCCTCTCGCATCTCTTGAAGGTGGCACACTTTCTAACGGTGGCATTTCATCGTCATCATCTTCTTCTAATTCATCTTCTAAAATTACACCGTCTGGTATTTCTTGGTCTCCCACTTCTCTTAATTCACTACTTGCTTCATTAGCTGTTGATGATGACGTATTCCTAATAAATTGGTTGTGTCGTTCTAATTCTGCTCTTATTGCGTCAATCTGTTCTATGGCTAAACTTGGAACTTCACTTTCCGAAGGCGTTGAACCTACATCTAAAAATGGTGTTGTTGCACCACTTGGCATTGATGAACTTACTGACGTCTGAGCGTTTAGCATTCCTACCGATGTCCCTCTTGCTATTGCCGTTTGTCTCAGTTGTGTTTGTCTCATTTCTTCTTTTAATTTGTCTTCTTCTTGCTTCTTCAATCCCAAAAAATCATCGTTATCTAACTGACTACCGAACTGATTATTACGAAATAATGTAGCTCTTCTGTCAATTATTTTTTCAATTGGTGGTCTGTTAGGGTCGCCTTGGCTTTCAATCATACCGACTAACTCGTCGTATGTTGGACGTAATTTTAATTCTGATTTTAATGTTTTAATCATATACGTAAAGTTAGATTTTAATTTTATTCATAAAATTAAAATATAACGGAACAGATTTATGTAATAAATCTCTTTATTTTAGATTTAAATTATTTCTTTCATTATAGTTTTTAATTCATCTTGGCGTTTCATCAGTTCCTCTTTCGTTCTTACTGGCATTGATGGTCTCTCTAATTGTCTATTAATATCATCTAACTGACCTTGATATATTGACTTCTTCTGATGTTTTATCCAATCGTTCCTTAACGCTACGTTCTTAGCTCTGTTTTCCGCTTCTTCTATTCTTAACTTCATGTCTTCGAGTTCTTTCTTCCGACTTGCTACTCCGATTGATTCTTCTAAATCGTAATATTGTTCTACCATAGGCATACGTCTCATCTCTGGTTTGCTCTTAAAAATGCTCATATTATATTCAATAGTAGATAATAATTATTAAATATAATTTAAAACATGCTTGTTTTAAACCTTGCTATTTTCTCGGCTTTCTCTTGTTGCTTCAATTTCTTCATTTCGTTGTATGACTGTTGTAATAGCTCGCTTGCTGTTAATTGTCGCTCTGGCTGTTTCATGACGACGGGTTGTTTTGGCATTGCTTTAGTTTTCACTTCAATGTCTTCGCTATGTTGTATTATTTCGTTTTCTTTGTTTTGATATTTGCTTTTCATTTCTTCCTGTATTTCTTTTCTCATCTGTTCCTTCAGTTTAGACCCATACGAGTTTTTCTGTTTATTAACGGGCAATGTTTCCGAAGGCTGACCTTTACAATTTCTCGGATGCGAATGTTTTAAGCTCTTGGGTAACATCTTTTTATCACAGTCGGGACAATTTACCATCTCTACGACCTTTACTGTTCTCGGTAGTTTTTTCGCCGTTGCTTTTGGTTTCGGTTTCTCTTCCGCTTCTTCTTGCTTTGCTTCCTCTTGTTTAATTTCTTGTGTGGGTTGTGGTTCGGTCGCTTCTTCAATAATATTTTCAACCACCTTTTCATTTGCTTCTTCATTTTGACTTTCTTGAACTTCATTATTAATCGTTTCCATATATTCTATATAGAAATTTTATATGTTATTTTAACCTTTAAAAAATGTTATCGTGAATGAAACATCCACCTCGTTTAAATTAATATTTTGGTTAAGATGGTCGGTTAGCTTAAAATTTAGTCTTCTTAATAATTTGTTTGAGACGTCAATATAATCAACAACGCTCAACTCGGAATCATTAATGACTCCTAAGTAAGGAACATTAACGGGAATCTTTTTAATAATACTTGAGTTACCCGCTACTGTTAATTGGTTATAGTTGCTAATTTCATTACAATGCAAATAAACATTTTTAACAGGTGTTAAATCAATAAAATTAGTTGTATAAGGTGCTACATTAGTATAAGCGTCGGTTGCTGGGGTTGTGTTACCAATCACGCGGTTTAATGAATATAAGTTATTAACATCAACGAGGTCACTAAACAAATTTGCCACTGGCGCAACTTCCCCATCAGTGAGAAGAACAAAAATAACTGTTGCATAATTAGAACTGATTGTAAATTTGTTAGTTGATGTGTTGTAACTTAAAGAATATGTGTTAGGTCTGTCGTTTGTATCCACTAATAGATTAATCGCTATTTGTATGGTTTGTGCTAAATCTACCGCTGTATAATTACCTTCGGGAATTGTTACTTTACGATAAGTAACACCCGCTATAACACCAGGGGGTATAACTTGATGTCTCCAATAAATATTGTTATTTGTGCTGTTTATTGAATACCAAGAATGCGGAATACTTACCTCATGTATTTGACATAACATATTATCTTCGAGTTGAACAGTTTCAGGCAAGTCTATCGTAAATTCGGACGAAGTGCCATTGACTTTATAACTACTATCGATATATACCTTTTTGAACTTCAACATTATTAATTAATTGATAAAATAATTTTATAAGTTTATTATATTATGCACAAACATAAAAGAAGAAATGAAGGTATATTATACGAAGCGCCTAATACAAGAAATAAGATTAATGACGAAGTTAGGGAAGAATTAGCAGGAACCGAAACGTTTTTAACCGATACACAAGGTTTAAGATTAGCATATGAAAACCCAGAAGGGATTTATCAAAATGGTTCTATTTTATACATAGCAGGAACTAAAAGCGGGAGAGATGTTTATGATGACTTAAAATTACCATTGTATCAAACACAACAAACAAAAAGATATAAGGACGTTGATAAATTCATTAAAGACGGAACTATACAAGTTGATGGTAAAAAACTCACAGGTATTACTGATATAATAAGCCATAGCTTAGGGTCGGCGGTGGGACAACAAATTAATAATGATTATGGTAATATTTTTAGAAGTAGAAGTTACGGTTCGCCTTTTGTTTCAGGACAACGCCCAGAAGACACAGGAACAAACCTAAGAATAAGAAAAGCGGGTGACGTTGTTAGTATGTTCGATAAAGGCAGTTTAACATTAAACAGAGGAACGTTAGACCCTTTACAAAATCATTCATATCAAGATATAGGCAATGTTCATAATAAAGCGGGGAATTTACCAATAACGCAAGAAGAATTTATGGAACAATTTAATTAATTTCTCAATACTATTAATAATGTTTGCATATAAAACAACATCATACGAGAAGGTGGAGAAGCCGAAGCCCGATAAAAAGTTTAAGCAGAACAGCTACGAGGAAATACGAAAAATCGTAGAGGATGGCGGAGAGATGAAACTGAAAGAGACCATTAAAGCAAAGAAAGACAATAATAAAACCGAAAATAAAATTAAGTTTAATTTATTTGATTAAATTTATTATAAAAATATTAATTATCTAATCATAAATATATAAGTATGGAAACGTTCGCACCCGAAGATATCCTTATTGATAATTTAAGCTTTAAATTAAACAAAGGTAGTTCATACATTCAAGACCGCCGAAGCGTCTCATTCTGGCCGACTGGTTCAAATATCTATAAAAGCAATAGTGGTAACCGTGTATTGAAATTTTCATTAAACGGAGAAGATAATACATGGTTAGACCCTCAATCGGTTCGCATTTTCTTTACATTACAAAACTTAGACCTTGGCGATTATGATAATAAACTTCGTCCATTATCACCCGCTTATTCTTTCTTCAGACGAATGCGAATTATTGCTGGTAATCAAGTTGTTGAAGACTTTGATAATTATAACCGAGTTCATCATATGTTCTCTAAAATGATGTCTGCAGGAGCACGAAAAGACGAAGCAAACGAATCCTTCGGATATAGATACGATGACGAAGTAAGAACATTATATGCCGACGGAGTAACACCCGAATTAAAATATGAAGTTAACGGTTATAATTGCCAAGGATTTAAAAACAAAATGACAGTTTGTTTCAAACCATTATGTGGCCTCTTTTCACAATTTAAATATTTACCATTAAAATATATGGGAAACTTAACAATCGAATTAGAACTCGTGACGAATGCAACCGATTGTATTATTGATTATAATGATGATACCGCGAACACTGCCGTAGGCAATCGTTTCGTAAATAATGTTAATCCCGCAGACGCGGGACAAGAAAACGCAAGATACAGAAATACAAGTATTCAATGGGAAATCAATAACGCTCGTGTTGTTTGCGATGTTTGCACCCTTGATAATAATTTGAATAATGAATATGTTAAGCATCTGTTAGAAGGAAAAGGATTACCCATTACTTATACCACTTATATTACTCAATCACAAGCATTAACAGGAAACGACAATTTTAGCGTTCAAGTTATTCGTTCAGTATCTAAATTAGTAGCATCGTTTGTTACATTTTACAAGAGCGGAGACCCAAGCACAGGTTTTGAATACTGCGATAAAGAGTTCTGTCGCTTCTATCATCCACAACAGGCATCGTTTCCCGCAAACGAAGGAATATATGACCCCGATTTGGATTTAGAATTTCAGATTCAATTAGGTTCTAAATTGTATCCAGAATACCCATGTGCTTCGATTACCGAGTGCTACTATCATTTACGAAAGGCATTAAATCTACCAATGTTTCACCAACATAGTTTATCAATTGATTTTAAACAATATAGAGACCGTCAATTTGTGTTTGCCTTTAGCTTTGAAAAAGTGCCAGATAGCAGTTATACAGGAATTAATACACGTGCAGGGCAACAAATGTTATTAAAAGTTAAACCCGCCAACGCTTCAATAACTAATACGAATATGCCAGATAGTGTTTATTTAACATTACTCTCGGAACAAATATTAGAAATAAAAGACCTCGGTTTGAAAGTTTTTGACTGATTTTGAGATATATTTAAAGACATATTAACTAATAATATTATTAGGTAATATGCCTTCAAAACCGATTGATTACAGTAATACATACTTTTATAAGATTGTATGTAAGGATATAAATATACAAGATTGTTATGTAGGTCACACAACAGACTTTACGAAAAGAAAATCACAGCATAAATCAAAATGTTATGATGAAAACGACAGACATTTCAATATTTATCTGTATCAGTTTATTCGCGAAAATGGGGGATGGGAAAATTGGGATATGATAAATATTAAGACAACGAAATGTAAAGATAGTTTAGAAGCAAAAAGTATTGAACGCGATTTTTCTGAAAAACTAAAAGCAACACTAAATATCAGAAGACCTATTAGAACCAATGAAGAGAAAGCAGAAAGTAAAAAGATATGGAGAGACAATAACCCCGAATACAACAAGCAATATTACCAAGACCATAAAGAAGAACATAACGCATATGGTAAGCAATACAGAGAAGACCACAAGGAGGAAATTAAAGAATATAAGAAGAAACACTATGAAGAGAACAAAGACGAGATATTAGCAAAACAAAAAGAAAGATACGAAGATAACAAAGAAGTAATTTTAGAAAGAAATAAGAAGTGGAGAGACGAACACCAAGAAGAACAGAAAGACTACCACAAAACATATCGTGAAAACAATAAGGAAGCAGTAGCAGAAAGAAAAAAGAAATGTGTAGAGAAAAAGAAAGACGAGTATTTACAGAAGAAGCGTGACTATTACCAAAGTAAAAAAGAAAAGCAATTATGCGAATGTGGTTCAATGGTTAGTTCATTTGAGAAATCAAGACACCTTAAATCACAAAAACATCAAACATATCTAAAACAACAACAAGAAATTTAATATAACATTCTAATAATAATATATCTAATTATTATTATAATGCCTTTGACACTCAATAACACAAACACATTAACAGCGGATAACGTTATTGTAAGCGGAACTAATTTAAGTGACCTATATGCCACAAAAACAGAATTAGGAGACATCAACACCGCGAATTCTTCAAACATACAAGCAAACACCGACTCTATAGATGTTTTGAATACAAAGCAACTACAAAACTTTCATAATATCAGTTCTTTAACGCACTTATTAGATACGGAGTATCAAACAAACACCACCTTAACGAGCACATTTTACAATAAAACAGAAATAGATACAACACTTACTAATTATTATACATCGACACAAATAGATTCAAATTTATCTACTAATTACCAAAACAACGCATTATTAGCTACCAATTTTTATAATAAGGGTGAGGTGGATACATTAATAGCAGGTGCGGGCGGCGGTGGTGGTTATACTGATACAGAGATTGATAACTTATTAGATTTAAGAGTTCCAGTAAGTGATTTTACCAATAGATTTAGTGCCAATCCTATTATCGATTGTTCCGCCCCTACCGTTATTCATAGTGGATTAACATTAAATAATTCAACTATAAATATTTCACCAGTAGCAGGATTATTATTCAGTAATCAGACAGGAGGAGGTGATAAAGTATTAGCGGAGTTTAAGAACGCAACGAGTTATATAACTTTACAAGGTGATAAAATATTTTGTAATAATACATCAGATGACGCTATTAAACAATTAGATTTAACTAATAATAACGCAGGTTATAAAATGAGTGGGAAAATAGAAACACCAACAGGTGGTTTAGTAGTGGAAAATACAGCAGACGCTAATTTATCATTTACCGTTAGAAATACTGATAATTATATTACTTTTAATAATGATAATATCGATTGTTATAATTCCGTCGGTGATACAGGTAGGATTTTAAATTTAAATAATAATGCTAATGAATATGTTAAAACACATTCTTTATTAGTAGATACAGCGTCAAATACATTAACAGGCGGTTATACATTAGATGTTGTTGATAGTGCGATTATTAGACAGAATTTAAAAGTTGATGGTAATTTAGATTTAACAAATGATTTAAATTTTGACGGTGAAAATTGTAATATATCTAATAACTCAGGACTTACATTTTATAAAGATACAACAGACGCGTCGAATGTTATGACTGTAAAAAATGCACAAGGATATTTAAAATTTAATTCATTTAATATCAATGCTTATAACACAAGCAACGACAGTTCATCATTGCTTTTATTAAACACTGCTAACGGTAATGGTGTTTATTGTTTAAGTTTAGGCATCGGAGCAATTCAAGGAGCAAATAAACTAAATGTAAGTGGTGGGAATGCTAATTTTGGTGGCACTTCATCATTTCAAAACATAGCAACTTTTAATAGTGATATTTATATTAATAATTCAGGGAGAATATTTCAAAGAGCAGACGTTAATAATTCATTAAATGTAATATCAACAGAAGAAATTAATTTTTCATTACAATCAAATAGAACAACCGACCCAACAACAGGAACAATAGCACTACAATTAAACGACACTAACGGAATTACTATTAATAGAGCAGTTACAAATAACTTAACTTTTAATAGTATTGGTAATATCGTTGGTGAGGCAGATGTTATTAGTTGGGGGCGCTTTATGTTTCAAAATAGTAGTGAGTTTAAAGAAGTATTGGACGGACAATATAAATTGTTTGTTCGAAATGGAGACACGTTAGGCGACATTAATTTAACTGTTGGATTAGAAAGTAGCACACCAGAAATACAATTAACAGACGGAAAAGTAAAAATGAATAACTTAGAAATAACACAAGAGACAATAAGCACCGTAGACCAAATACAATTTTTAAATACTGACGCAGGAGGCGAATATGCATTTTATTTTGGTAGTGTTTCAGTATCGAATGATGTATTTTCAATTTCACCAAGTGGCATTCTCGTTAATGGAGATATTGAATATACTGGGTCTTTAATTCCAAGTTCTGATAAACGATTGAAAAAAGATATTAAGGAACTTAACCAAAAAAAGGCAGTGGAATTAGTTAAATACATTGTTCCAAAAACATATCATTTTATTGACGACAGACAAAAGGGTAAATCATGTTGTGGTTTTATTGCTAATGACTTTTTAAGTAAAAAAGTCCCAGATGAATGGCAAAATATAGTTAAAGAAGGCAAAGACGGATATCTAAAGTTTGATTATACTTCTTGTGTTCCTATTTTATGGAGTGCTTTACAAAATTCTTTAAATCGTATTGATAAGTTAGAAAAAGAAATAAAAACATTAAAAGGTAAAGGTAAAGGTGATGGAAAGTGATAAATAATATTATTATGAAAATAATATTATTAATCAATAACTAATTTAGCATCAAACCTTTTATAAAACATGTCATTTACGTCTGCTTTCATTAAGTTAATGAACAAAAAACTATATGGTTCTTCTGTTGCCAAATTATATACTTCTAATAATAATTTCTTCGCTTCTGCTAAATTTTTAGTATCTGCTACAGAAGATTTTTTAATCAATACGGCGCTTAATTCTTCAACCATTGTTTCGATTTCTTTGTAATTCCTTAATCTGAAGAAGAACAACTGACGACTATTGACACGAATTATTGGAGACAGTGCGTTAAACTTTTGCGTTGCCGTTATAATACATATCGCTTTATGTCGTCCCCTTACGTATAATTGATTTAATAATGGACTATTGCGTGAAAAACTCTTTGAATCAGCAAAATCATCAACAATAATTAATATTGAATGCAATTGCTTGTGCCCATTCTTCTTTTGATACTCAGTTATTTTATGTTGTCTGTTTATAACTTCTTCTAATTCCGAGGGGTTGTATTCATCAAACATACATTTTTCTTTTTCTAAATCCACCTTCAATTCGTTTTGTATATACCTTTTAACAGGAGTCCAGTTAGGGTCAATTGAAACAGAGGGCGACCATACGTATATTCTCGCGAAGACGTCCTTATAGATGTCTAATATCATTGACTGTAGTAAAATACCTTTACCGCTTCCAGAAGGGCCAGTTATTATTTGACTGAAAGGTAATCTCGGGGCTACTTCATATTTAGATTGTTTGAACTCGTATTCTTTCACATTGACAGGTTTGACTATTGGAATGTTTGACATTATTATTAATACATAGAAAATTATATCGTTATTTAATATATGTACAACTACAAAAATTATATAGATGTAATAGACGAGTTAGAGAAATTAGACGAAGTAATAAAAACACCAAGATACAGAACGTGTTGTCGTAGTTTGTTAGAGTTCTTGAAAGCCGTTTGTTATTATCTTAAAAATATGAAAAAATCTAAATAATATTAATGGAACAGAACAGCGGAGGGTTTCACATTGATAAAAGTAGTGTTGATTGTAACTTTTGTAGATGTGGTAAAAAGGCATTGTATAAACAAACTAAAACAACAACAGATAAACAGGGTAACGTCGTAGTTAATCAGGTAGAGAATAGGAGTAGTTGGAAAATGGGCAGAGGAACGACACCCGACGGAAACGCTATTTTTAAAACTAATATGAAAGATAATGAAGATGTTGATACTGTAGATACAGGGTTCGGTTCGCGAAAACCAACGCCCGAAGAAAGAATACAAGTGTTAGAAAAAGAAGTAGAGGAGCTAAAGAAGAACTTGAAATTAAATAGTATGGATTAATATTAAAGACATATTTATATTAGATTATGACACAAGAAAACGCGTTTTCGGTATTATGTTTAAAGAAATGTTGTTCTTTAAACATGACAGTTGCCCCCAAACAGTGACGCGGAGCTTGCAAAGCTTGCGAGGCTCTGACGAGCGACCCCTTTGTTTCACATTGAACGGACACACGGAAGGGAAGTAGTGCGACACGTTCAATAGCATCTCATAAGCAGTTGCTTAATTATTTTTTCTTCTCCCCTATACATATAACAATAATAAATTGTTATTATTATTAATATGGCTAATATAGTAGAATTTAAATTAACAAATGAACCAAACGAAGGTTATAATCAAGACATCGGATTTTGTAAATATTGTCGTTGTTATGTTCCTAAATCGTATTTTATTGGTTGTTACGGCAAAATGTGTAAAACGTGCGTTAAATGTCGGGAAAAACATTTAACATATATTTTATATGGGAAAACTTCTAAACATTTACCAGAACAAAATGAGTATTCTAAAAGTAGCTGAAAAATGCGATTATTATGTTACAGGTATTGATTTAGATTGTTGGTCAAGTTTAGGATGGGAACAAAGATTATTGAAATATGAACCCGAAACATTTAAATTTATTTGGGCACAGATTGACTTAAGAAAGCCAGAGAATGAAACGCAGATTAAGAAAATAATTGAACACTTGAAACCGAAAGGGTGGTGCATTCAACACGTAAAAGAACCTTTAAGCGATGCCGATATTGAGGAAATTATACGTATTTAAAGGGTAGAATACGTAATAACGTATATGACCGAGGGTAAGGTGAGCACGGATGAGATTTATAACACTGTTGTAGAAAACCACAATATGACTCAATTAAAGATTAATGAGATTTTAGGACTTGTTAAACAGTTGGTTAAGGATAAGGATAAGAAACCAATCGCTTATGAAAAGAGCACGTCATCAACACCAGTTGATAAAGGCGAGAAAAGCGATTGGAGTAAGAAAAGGAAAACTTACATGGAAAGACTGAATAAGGGCGAAATCAAAGTCCCAAAACCAGAAACGTTAACATATTATGATATTGAATTTAACAAGGAAGAAGAAAAGTATCATTTTAAAGCACCCGCTAAAAGCGAGGAATGAGATGCGATTTAATATTATTTGCAATATTAAAACTCATCAGGGATAAATATGATATGAAAAGTTATTTAATTTGTAAATGGCTATTGTTTCTTCAAGATTGTCAAGTGCGGTTTTGAATACAAACCAATTATTTTTATCTTCGTTTTCGATAGGTATATATGTCCTTAAATACCATTCGGTATAATGCGAAACCCCATTCAATATATCTTTTATTACCTTACCCCGTATATCTTTACAAACTTCATCATTTACAACATATTTAAATATTACTTTACACGAGTGGTCTCTATATAGTTCGGGGTTATTGATATTAAATATACATTCGCCCAATGAGAATTTAGGATGGACATGTATAGGTTTAGGATTTTTTATTTTAGCCGAAGGAGTTATTAAAGGTTGTGTGGTTGTTTGTTGGGTTGATGTTGAACTTCCCATGATTAACGGTTTAACATAACATACCTTTAAACGTGTATTTATCATGGCACAAAACGGCTTAAAGGTATAACACGTTATATATTATCATGGAAATGTTCAGTGAAATCGAACAGGAGGAAATCATTAACGAGTTCTTAAACATAATTACGCTGAAAGATTATAAACACAAACTCAACAAACAAAACCAAAATTGCGAAACATGCTTAAGCGATGAGGGCAACAACATGACAAACATGTTTAAAATGCATTTTGGCTGTTGCGAGTGTTGTCATACAAAGAACAACCTTATGAAAGAGATAGACTTATGTCTTACCAAAACAAACGACAAATGTAGTATTAACGGGTTGCTTCAAATGGCGCATAGTCAAACAGTCCAAGATGCAGAAACAAAAACACTCGTGCCTGTCAAACATGCAATGTTAAAGTTTAATGAACAGTTACACAACGGACAGAACTACTTCGATGAAAAATACATTTACAATTCAAAAAGCGATTGGGTTGAACGACTCAAACCATACGAACGCTTATTGAACATTCATAAACACAATAACAAGTTTGTATGCAGTAAAGAGAAATTGCAAAAAATTGATTTCCAACAATTCAAAGAACAAACGCCTTATCGTCAGAAAGCGTTGTTGATGTAGTTTAATATTATAATAATATAATATTAAATTTCATTAGAGGGAGCTTGCCCCACATAAGGCTTATTGTTATTCTTGGGTTTGTGGTTTAGGGTTTACGGGTTGAAGAATAACGGGGATTTATGGGGGAAGGTGTTTTTTCTTGGTTTTGGGCTTGGGATTTCCGGAATATGGTTTTACGGGGATTTACGGCTTGGGATTTTTGGGTTGATATTTGGCATATGGGTATAACGGGGTTTTGGGAATATGGTTTCGGGATTTTTTGGCTTGGATTTTGGGCTAAGGAATAACGGGAATATGGTTTCGGGATTTTTGGCTTGATATTTGGGCGCCGAGTTGGCGAAATGGTTCCATAGATTAATGGGGCAAGGTGTCCCGTAAGTAGGGGGGAAGGGTCTAAGGGTCAGTAACCTAGGACCTAGGAATAAAAAAGGGTGCCCTTTTTGGGTTAACAGGGCTTACAAGGGAACCTAAACCCAAAAAAAGGGAACAAGGGCCTACTCTGGGACCTAATTCAGAGTCTAAGGGCTTAAGGGTCCCTAAACCCTAAACCCTAAACCCTATGAAGGGTTTAAGGGTCGATGGGATCAAGCCGAAGCAGCAGAGCGCGTCGTAGAGCTTTCTGGAGCAAGGCACGTTCTGGCGGAAAGCGGCTGAGCTTTCGGAACAAGGGGACGCTAAGGGTCCATGGACGGTTGGGATCTATGGGGTTTACTAAACCCTAAACCCTGAACCCTAGACCCTTTCAGGTGTAGGATTCAGGGGGTTTGGCTCTTTCGGGGTTTACGGATCAGAAGCGCTAGGTTGTTCGGATCAGGGTCTTAGGCCGAGCTCCCTTGCAACCCCCCCCCCCCCCCAAAACCCTGCTCACCCCAACTTCGGCGAGGACTACAGCCGAAGCCCTAAACCCCTGAGACCGCACAAAGCCTTTAAACCCTGAACCCTAAAACCTAAACCCTAAACCCTAAAACCTAAACCCTAAACCCTAAACCCTAAACAGTGCAAACTCGGAATCCTAAGCTCCGGCTCGGTAGGGATTTCGGCTTCTGGTCGGGTCCCGGAACCCTTAGGAGCCGGTTTAGGGTTTAGGGTTTAGGGTTTAGGGTTTAGGGTTTAGGGTTTAGAGTTTAGGGTTTAGGGATCCATAGCTAACTCCGACCGAAGACCCGGTCGAAACCGTAAACCCCAAGCAGACTATAACTATACAACCATGCAACCAAACAAACCTAAACCCTCAATCGCCTTGAACTTTCCATCGGCGCGGCACACGCCGTCATCCGCCTTCGCCGCAACCTGGGCATAGGAGGATTCTGGTTTGCGGTAAGGCTTTGGGGTTTAGGGTTTGGGGCCCTAAACCCTTTCTGGCTCCTGCAGAGTCACGAAAACACAGAAGGGGTCGTTCACCAGTTCTTTACATCCTGGTCCCTTTTGGTGTACCTTGGGATGTTCCCCCTTTTCCTGACAGTCCTTAAGAGGGATTATAGTACCCCCCCCTCCCCCCCTAGTATAATCCCTACTCAGCACTGCTAGCATCAGGGGGGACCTCCCAAGGTGTACCCACCAACACCATGGGCAATCTGGCAATAGTCGCAGATTCTAGGTCTTGAGGGCCGGATTTCGGGGTTTAGGGCTTGTGTTTGGGGGATCAGAAACGACAAGAATGCATCTGACGGAGTCTCTAAGATAGGGTCCCTTTAGGGATACCGATGACGAAGCCAGCAGAAAAGAAAGCCTACAGCTCAACCATACACCCTGCAGGCCCCTAAACCGTAATCCCTGAACCCCTAAACCCTAAACCCTAAACCCTAAACCCTAAACCCTAAACCCTAAACCCTTAGCATCCCAAAGCCCCCCCAAGCCTGAGAACACGGGCCCTGGGGGTGCTCAGGTCCCCACGCAGGTGCTTCCTTTCTTTTCGCAGACTTCGTTGCACGTCTCCCTCCTCTCCATCACCTAGATGGGGTAGGGTTTAGGGTTCGGGGCTTAGGATGTAGGGTTTAAGGGGGGAACCTTTATAATCACTTCAAGGGTCGTATGCCGGATAAGATGCCCCTGCATCCCCAATTCCCTACTAGGAACTCGGAAGATATGCGGGCCCCTGAAGAATGGTTGTTGCATGTATCATATTGGGCTGTGAATCCCTGAAACCCTAAACCCTAAACCATAAACCATCAGAAGGAGGATTTGGGATAGATGGGAAAGTTGTGGTAGGTTTGCTTTTTGAGGTTCCTACTCGATACGGAGCAAAGTCTTTGGAATGCCCCCAAAAGGGGACATCTTGTGTAGAGAAGTTCAACCCTAAACCCTAAACCCTGAACTCCTTTGAAGACAACTCCGGGCTTTAGGGTTTAGGAACCCTCGCAGTCTAGGCGTGGGAACCGCCGGGGTTGGTGGACAAACGGTGCCATGTTCCCACCTCCCATGCACGCAGACCTTGCGGCATGATGCGCAGTGTATCCTACAAGCTCGACCTTGTGGAACAAAGCTTCGAAACATTTCCGGTGCCCGAGCCACGACAGCATAACCACACCCTCCACACAATAAACCCTAAACTGTGAATATACCAGTTCGAAACCGTGAATATACCTGTTCGTCCTTCCAAGAGGTTGCTTATAACCGGACCCTAGGCTACGGATCCGGCAAGTTATCATTCAAGGGCGTATCCTTATTTCAAGGGTTTGGGAAGGAATGGGCCCTAAACCCTACACCCTAAACCCCAAACCCTAAACCCTAAATGCAGATGGGGCACTGCATAGACCACACAATTCTGACCATTGTCCTGCGGGGGCGGAGTGTGATTTGGGACTCGGGATGTCTTCAGGGTTAGGGCTCAAGGTGAGTGCAGGGGTTAGGGGTTAGGGGTTTACTTAGTTGTCCAGTACCTAGGGGTTTTAAAGGTTAACCTTTGGGATTATAAGGGGAATATATTAACCCAAAAAGGTTAAAGGTTATCTACTCTACTACTAAGTAGGGGTTTAGGATCTAAGGGCTAAGGGCTTAGGCGGCTTAGGGGTTCATGTGAATTTAGCGGAGGTTTTGAAAAAAATGATTTGAAACCTCACTCTCAGTAAAAGGGAATCTGCCTCCGTTGAATGAGACCCTCCAGCCTACCAAACCGAACCCACACCCCAAAGGGACCGGGTTTGGGGTTTGGGCTTCAGGGTTTGTAGGGCCGGCCGACCGGTTGATGATGCGTCCGCGAATGTTACCCTAAGCCCCGAACCCTGAACAAAGACCGTGAACCCCATATCCCTTGAGTCCTACCCCTACACCCGGGCCCAGGGTCTGGGATATTCTGCTACGGGCTTAATTACAGCCTAGGGTTTCGTGCTTAGGACTTAAGGACCTTGAACGTGAGCCCTGGATTGAGACGTCTGATGTAGGGCACCGAGGGATGGGGTTTAGGGCTTAGGGCTTGCAAAACCAGGGTTTAGGGTTTAGGGTTTAGGGTTCGGGATTTAGGGCTGAGGGCTCACAATTACTTCACGCGGAAGCGCCCAGATGCAAGTGGGTGCTTAATCATTCATTGCGGTGTTCTCGCTTCCGTTCAAAAGGAGGGAGCGGGGGGGGGGGGGGGGAAACCTAACCCTAAACCCTAAACCTAAACCTAAACCCTAAACCCTAAACCCTAAACCCTACAAAAACCGCCGGGAAACGGGGGGGGGGGTTGGGGGGGGGGGGGGCCGCTCCTGCAGCTGAGCGAAGCGCGAGTCGTCTTCCGGCGTGCACTCCTGAAAATGCAGGTTTAGGGTTTAGGCTTTAGGGCTTAGAGCTTAGGGTTTCGGGTTTGGGGTCATAGGGTAGGGTTCAGGGTCCGGGTTTGGGCTTTAGAGGTGTTGAAAAAGCATGATGAAGGGTATGGGTGTGACGGGCTTGGTGTGTAGGGCTTATAAGGCTTCGGGTTGAGAGTTGTTAACAACATGGTTCGATCCGTTTGGGGCTTCGGGTTTCTCAACGCCCTAATCCCGGAACTAGGATATGTAACGCGCACGGAACCCCCCCCAGAACCTCCCTCATCCAGAAAGAATGAAACGCAAATCAACATAAACCTTGAACACAGGAACAAACCAAGCTGAACAACAAAACAAAACCCTAGGCCCTAGCCCCAATACAACAACCACCAACTGGAAAACCACCTAAGCAACAACTAAACCCTGAACCTAAACCCAAACAACTGACTCTGAACCTAAACCCTAAGCACGATAACTGGGAAAAGACACCCTAAACCCTAAACCCTAAACCCTAAACAAAGGCTGGCGAGGCCTGGTCGATGCCCAGCAGGGGCGCCAGGAACTCGCAACCTGATCTCCGCTCAAGGAACCAAAGGGAGTAGGTTTAGGGTTTAGGGTTTAGGGTTTAGGGTTTAGGGCTTTAGGGTTTAGGGTTTAGGGTTTAGGGTTTAGGGTTTAGGGTTTAGGGTTTAGGGTTTAGGGTTTAGGGTTCAGGGTTTAGGGTCTAGGAAGCGTGCATTGGGATGTTCCCCCTTACACGAACTACTATAATCCCGACTAAGGACGGTTAGTATAAGGGGGAACGTCCCACAGTTTGTAGAAGATGCAGAGGGTATGGGCCCGGGGTTTTAACCGACCCACCTTTGTTTGGGGTTTAGGGTTTAGGGTTTAGGGTTTAGGGTTTAGGGTTTAGGGTTTAGGGTTTAGGGTTTCGGGTTTCGGGTTTCGGGTTTGGGGTCCGCCGACCCTGGCGGCGTGTTGGATGGGAAAACCCCCCACCCCACCCCCCCCCACCCCCCCCACCCCCCCCCACCCCCCCCCCCCCCCCCCCCCCCCCCCACCCCCCCCCACCCCCCCCACCCCCCCCCCACCCCCCCCCCCCCCCACCCCCCCCCCCCCCCACCCCCCCCACACCCTCCCCCCACCCCCCCCACCCCCCCCCCCCCCACCCCCACCGCCTGTCTTTTGGCTTGCGCTTGTCCTGACCCCCCCTAGACCTCTCAACTATGCTCCAGCGGGGTCGGCGGTTTGAGTCGGAGGCTCTTAAATTTAGGGTTTAGGTGCTTGCCGTCTTGCTTGTCTGTTTGCCTTTGTTTGGGGCAGAGGGCAGGAAGAGTTTGCTTTGGCTGTGAAACTTTCTTGGGGAACACACAGCTGGAGCTGAGCCTTAGCTGCAAGGCTGTCGAAGAGATGGCGGACAACTGCGAAGGTGATTTCTATACAACTTCTATTCAGGGTTCAGGGCTCAGGGGATCAGAGGTAGTTGGATTTCTAGGGTTGACGGACCAAAGGTTCTAGCTTTGAGGCTTTTAGGGGCCAACTGTAGTAGTAAGGGTCTGCTCCTAAGCCCTCGACCTCAATCCCTCAAACGCTAAGCCCCTCAAACCCTAAGGCCCGGATGTTGCCTGTTGTATCCCTGAGCAACCCTAAACCCTAAACCCTAAACCCTGAACCCTGAACCCTAAACCCTAAACCCTAAACCCTAAACCCTAAACCCAAAAGCCCAAAGCCTTCGTGCAACCCGGCAGGGCACCTGTGGTGTAGGTCTTCGGAACTGCAGTTGTCTCAGGGCAGCCGCGCGGAGGCTTTCCCCCTGACGGGTTTAGGGTTCAGGGCTTAGGGTTTTAGGGGTTTAGGGGTTGAGGGGTTTAGGGGCCCAGGGGTTTAAGGGTTTAGGGTTGGGATCAGCAGCGAAGATGGGATAAGGGGGGAGCCATGAAGAGTCAAATGCCAAAGCGGAGACATTATTTCGGGGGCACCTCTTTGAGGCGAGGTTTGGGACCCCATTGCTGCTATGAGCAACCTGAAACCAGTGAAGCTCAAAGGGTTGCGGTTTGAGATTTCAGCTTCTGTCCCTGCGCCAGTGCGACTGCACCCTAAAACCTAGACCCTCAACCATAAATGAACCCTTGAACCCGAACCCTAAACCCTAAGCCCTAGACCATAGAGCCTAAACCCTAAACCCTAAACCCTAAACCCTAAACCCCAAACCCTAAACCCTAGCCCTGTACCGCAAGAGTATGCTCAAGGGACTCATGGAGGGCCAAAGATCCGGCAACCCGGCCGCCACAGGGGGCAGAATGGCCCGAAACCCAAGAATCCTGGAACCCTAGAACCCTAGAACCCTAGAACCCTAGAACCCTAAAACCCTAAAACCCTAGCACCCTAAAACCCTATAACCCCAAAACCCCAGAACCTGAAAACCCTAAACCCCAAACCCTGTATAACCCAAAACACCAGAACCCAAAAAAAAACAACCCCAAACCCTAAGCTACCGAAACCTTGCGGGCTCTGCGCGCCCACCATGCCTGCATAGACGCACTGGTTGCACCTCGAAGACGCCAGCCCTAAACCCTAAACCCTAAACCCTCAACCCTAAACCCTACAGACACACTCAGCTTTCACTGGGTGGGTAGGGTTCAGCTGCAGCGAGCAAAGAAACAACCTCACACGTCCCCCAGACTATGAAATCTATGTTTTCCTGGGGGTGTGTAGGCTACGCCAGGCTGTCGATGGGGGATCCGTACCCTCAACCCGATTTAGGGTTTAGCGTTTAGGGTTGGGGGTTTAGGGTGGCTTGGCTGACCTGCCTTGAGATAGCATGGTTCCTGAAGCATCCCCCTTCCCTGGACCTTGCCTAGATTCTCAGCCACAGCACCTTGTTGACGCGATGCTACATGTCATGTCCTTTTGGGAGTTCGACTCTAGTGTAAGGAATGCTGCCCATTAAAGGGTGCTTGTACAGCACTGCTCACTACGCCTCAGCCACCACACCTCAGCCCCATGCATGAAGCCTCAAAGGTGAGGGCTTAGGTTTAAGCATCGGGCCTTGTTTGTCTTGCTCTAAGGCCACATAGGGGATAAGTGCCGTGATGAAATCTTTTACTGCCAAGAGTTGAAGGGTTTATGTCGGGGTTGAGTCGGGGGTTCAGGGCCTTGAGGGTTTAGGGTGTGAGGATTAGGGCTTATAGGGTTTAGGGTTTAGGGCTTAGGGTTTAGGGTCTAGGGCTTTGTGGCCCCCAAACAAGACAAAAAATGCCACGCCAAGAGGCAGGTCCAAGTGTTGCTCTGGCGTGAAGATCATCGTGTTGGTGGAGTTGGGATCGATGTACCTGTGATTCTAAGGGCGGTTACATGGCCCCTTATGGTTTAGGCCTCTACAGGGTTGAGGATTCAGGGCTTATCGTTAGGTCTCCCCGGGGCTTAGGGCTTAGGGTTTCGGGTTTAGTTCTAGGCTTCTTAAGGGAGGGGGTCTTCAAGGGGGAGGGTTCCCTTATACTCCCCCGCTACTCGGAAAAGGCACCCGTAGGTTCTTGAAGGTTCCCTAGGGACCTACCCCCCTGCATGAACCCCCTCCCTTAAGAACCCTCTAACGTGTGTGATTTGAAAGGGTGGTTACATGGTCCTGAAATATTGGGCCCTTGAAATTGAGCCCAAGGGCCCATACATCGGAACCCATTGCAGGAGGGTAAGGGTCCATCTTTAAGGGCCCATGAAACTACCCTTAGAGTGATGCGGCTGCGGGGACCTTGCTCTTTAGATGGGGGTGTCCGAAGTTAGGAGCACCTTATTGGGGTCCTTATTACAGGGGGATCCTATTATCTGGAGATGTAGATTGGGGGTCCCCTATCTTCGTAAACCCGCATGTCCTGAAACTACCTGGAGCCAAAAAACACAGTCCCGAAGCCCCAACTCAACCCTCAACCACAATCCCATCCTCAAAGCCTGAAGGCAAAACCCGCAACCGTAACCCTAAACCCTAAACTCCTTAACCCTAAAAGAAAAACCTGCCAGGGTACTGTGTCTTCAGGTCTGCTGCTCCGCAGATTCCATCGTGGGTGATGTCCTGACCAAGCTGGGCTTCGAGCCGCAGAGTAGGGTTTGGGGTTTAGGGTTTGGGGTTTAGGATTTAGGGTTCAGGGTTTAGGGTAGAGGGCTTCTGGTGTTGGGGGGGTTTTGTGGGTTTAGTCGAAGGTAAGGACCCTTAGGGTGGTCCTTTACCCTTGTTTATAGGGATCCGACCTTATTATATTTTGTGTATACAAGGGTTAGATAACAAGGGACCCAAAGTAAGGCCCATATTTCGGATCCCCTATTTAGGGTTTAGGGTGTAGGGTTTAGGGCTTAGGGTGTTGAGGGGTTTTGTGGGTGTAAAAATTAGGCTCCCAACCTTAAAACCTTCCTCCTTTTAGGGGACTTGGCCTTGGACCCATAGGGTTGTATTGTTGGGCTTGGGGACCCTCCTCAACCTTAAAAGCCTGAACGCCAACCTAGGGTTTAGGGTTTAGGGTTTAGGGTTTAGGGCTTAGGGCTTAGGGTTTTGGGGTGCAGGGGTTTAGGGGATTGTGGATGTAGGGGTTTGGGGGTTGTCAGGCTTGGTGGGAACCTTCCGAGCAGCTTAGGGTCTGGGTGTACGGGGTTGATGAGTGTAGGGGCTTCCGAAAAACCCCCAATGAAACCCCCCCTAAGACCCCCTAAACTCTCGTCAGCCCCCAAAACTCCCCGAAAGCCAAAAGTGACCCCAAAACCTTACACTCTAAACCCTAAACCCGAGACCCTGAACCCTAAATCCTAAACCCTAAACCCTAAGCCCTAAACCTGACAAGCCCAAAACCATGCAACTTCCCAGCTTGCCTGCCCGAACATGTGCAGCTTCATGTTGTGAAGGAAGCCTCCGCGATACCAAGGCTGAAACCCTTAAGCCACTCTAAGGGTTCAGGGTTTAGGGTTTAGGGTTTAGGGTTTAGGGTTTGGGGTTTGGGGTTTGGGGTTTGGGGTTTAGGGTTTAGGGCACTTCAAAATCACAAAAACCCCTAAAGCTCCGAAAGCTCGCAACCGTTAAACACCTCGAAAAAACCCGAAACCCTTCGCACAGCCAACAAGCTTTGAGGAGCTGTAGCTCTCCTAAACCCTGAACCCTAAACCCTAAACCCTAAATCCTACCCGGTGGCCCGCACAATCTGAGGTGGCACCCGTTTAAATGGACCCCCCCCCCCCCCAAATAAAGGAACCCTGATTTCCCACTTCCCACCCCCCCCCAATGCTTCTTGGTATTCGAAGGCTCCTTTTATGAAGCTACCTTGGAGCCTCCTTACCTACAGTTACAGCTTGATGGATTATACCTCCTAATTGAGAGGTAGTTACTACACAACTGTAGGTAAATAGGGTCCCAGAAAAAAACTTCAGGGTTAAGGGCTGTGGATGATAACCCTCAACCCAAATCCCTCAACCCTACACCCCATACCCGCAACCCTAAACCCTAGTCCCTAAACCTTTAAACCCTAAAACCCAAAACCCAAAACCCTAAACCCTCAGCTCTGGCCTGGGTTCTTGTTGACATGCCTCGGCCACACGAGGCTCACGGTTTGGGTTTCAGGGTTTGGCTTGGGGTTTCGGGTTCAGGGTTTAGGGATTTGGGGATTTAGGGGGGTTTAGGGTTTAGTGTTTAGGGGTTCAGGGTTCAGGGTTTAGGGTTGAGGGTTTAGGGATTTAGGGCTTAGGGTTCTCGGCGTTTTGGCTGCATGTCGTAGCCCTTGGCTTAGCCAGTTGGAGAGTTGCCGACAGGACCCGTTTAGTACGTTAGTACGCTGTGGTAACTTACCATGTACAAAAAACAAATACAAAACACTTGGACTCCCCAACTGGAGCCTGATGCAGACCCTTAGTTGTCCAGTACCTAGGGGTTTTAAAGGTTAACCTTTTGGGATTCTAAGGGTAATATATTAACCCAAAAAGGTTAAAGGTTATCTACTCTACTACTAAGGACCGTATAAACCCTGAACCCTCCCCAAAGCGAACGCACATCCAAACAAACAGCAAAAGCTGTAGTTGTGTACTCCCCACTCCATAAACACTCATGTGCACGCGTTTTCTGAGCGTGTGCTTGCATTTAGGAACTGCGCGCGTCCTTGACTACTGCTACGGGGTGAGGTCGGTACAAAGGGCATAAAATAGGGGGCCTGAATAAGTAAGATAGGGTTTTGGGGGGTAACGATAATATAACTATCAAGGGACTCTAAGGGAATAATATTAGAAATTATTCCGACACCTTTCTTGCTACAAGCCTGGTCTTCCTAACCTGCAGACGTTGCAGGGACCCAGTATGGCGTTGTAGCCAAGTTTCTTCACGTTGACGTTGAAGAACACGCACTCATCATCGCCTGAGATTTGTGGGATGTGCCCCCCTTATACAAACAGTCCTTAATAGGGGTTATAATAGGCACCATAGGGGTTTAGGGTCTAGGGTTTAGAGTTTAGAGTGTTTAGGGTCTAGGGTTGGGATGTTCCCCACTATATTAACTGTCCTGAATCGAGATTATATTTGGGTTCCTATATAATCCCTGTTAAGGACTGTTCGTATACCGGGGAAAGGTCCCAAGATACAGGAAGCAAACGAACACCTAGCGCCTTCATTCCCAAGCCCTGAGCAGGCCTAAACCCTAAACCCTAAACCGAAACCCTAATCCCTAACCCTAAACCCTAAAACCCATGAGGCCGACCATATCGAAGGATCTCCCAAACTTCCCCCCCTCCCCAGGGAAGAAAAAACAACAAGGCAATCCCTCTGCCTTCTGAAAACACGACACCCTAAACCTCGTTTGTGACTGTATCTGTTTATTTATGTATGTGTATATCTATATTGACATCCATTACTAGACCCGGGAGTAACCTAGAATAATAAAAGGGTCCCTTTTTGTTTAAAAGCGGATTGCAAGAGAACCCAACCCTGACAGAAGGAAAAAAGGGCCTACTCCCGGTCCTAGATTATGTTACATATCATGACTACAAGGAGGGGGCCCCCCTAGTTATACATAGAGTTATAAGGACCCTGAATTGGGTTATAATTAAGGATCCTAACTTAGGTTATAAGTCCCTTAACTATAGTTAGCATAGAAAGGGGGCCCTCCTTGCCTTAAACCCTAAACCCTAAACCCTAAACCCTAAACCCTAAACCCTAGACCCTAGACCCTAGACCCTAGACCCTAGACCCTAGACCCTAGACCCTAGACCCTGGACCCTAGACCCTAGACCCTAACCCTCCCTGTACTGCCCCTCCAGCCATCTGGGGCCCCCGTCTCTGGACGTTCACGCCCGTCCTGTCGTTGATGATGGCCCCGGAGTCTGGTTCCACCTCGCGTGCAAAATCCTAAACCTTAAGGCCATGAGCGCTCAAGCATCCCATGGACACCCTGACCTCTAAGCCTTGGTAGCCCAGTGACCATATTAACATAAGGGTACCTTTTTTCTGGGGTCGGTTACTTTATAAGGGATAAGGGAACCTTGTGCAAACAAAAGGGAACAGGGCTACTTTCGGGGCTACCAAGAAACGCAATGAATCCATGAACCCGAAGCTCGAGCGTCCCCAGCCCGGAGCCCAAAACCACCCCAGACAATCCTCTTCCCAAAGCCATCCGGGCATAGACCTAAGTCCTAAAACCCTTAAACCCTTCAACCCTCAAAACCCTAAACCTTCAAAACCCCCCCCCCCCAAAAAAAAAAAACCCAAAAAACCTTAAAGCGCTGACCGTCGAGCCCCTTAGGCCATGACAATGGCAATTCGAATTAAGCTGCCGAGCATGCAGCTTCCGGAGCCGAAAGATCCTGCATGCACAGGCTCATGGGCTCGCTTCTCTCTTTCTTTTTTTGATAGGCCCTGACTGAGATGGCTCAGTTGTGGAGTCCGTTGCAGTGGTGCTTCTTGGCTCGTGCAGCCGCCAACCCCACCACCAAACGCCATCGGTAACCTTCCAGGCCCATCTCCACGTCTTTCTTGCCCGGGCCGCTGGAGCACACAGCGGGAGGTGTGGGAAGGACATGGGAGGTGTTCGAGATTAGGGCCCTCTTTTGTTGCTGCGAGTAGTATAGTACCGAGGCTCGGATATATGTATGTATATATATATATATGTATATATATATATATGTGTATATGCATGCATGTAGGGTTTAGGGTTTAGGGTTATATATGGGTACCCAAAAAACGGCCCATGATTGAGAGAATCCCCCCCCCCCCCACACGTTAAAAAGAGGCGCGGAGCTGAAGCCGCACTTCCCTAGGGTTTAGGGTTTAGGGTTTAGGGACCCTAGGTTCCAGTGGTCTAGGCAAAGGGAACCTTGTTTGTAGAACGGATCGTTTAGGGTCAGGGCAGTTTAGGGTTTAGGGTTTAGGGTTTAGGGTTTAGGGTTTAGGGTTTAGGGTTTAGGGTTTAGGGTTTGGGGTTTGGGGTTTAGGTTGGAAATCTTGAGCTGCCAGTGGTGTTGGAGTTAGGGATGTTCGGCATCCAGCTCGACATTGCTGGCACACGTCTGCGGCGTAGGGTTCACGGGATGAATACCATCCGAGTTGCAAAGATACCGCCAGTGGTCTCCACAACGCGATCGCTGATGAAGACGGTGGCGTTTCCGTTGATCCTCAGTTTTCCCTAAACCCTAAACCCTAAACCCTAAACCCTAAACCCATAGGGCTGGGGACTGGGACGTATGCCAAAGGATCCCCTAGGGCCCCCATATCGCCCACATCCTGTAAGCTCCACACAGACCGTATACTACACCCTACTATTTGCTTAAGATCACCCCGGAAATTTAAAAAAACACCTATATTGCCAGAATATGTTTCATTGGGGGTTCCCTGAGCAAATAGTAGTACCCTAAAGCATCCTGAGCCCGAAAACTCCCACACCCGAAGCCTTCAAAAGCGCAAAGCCCGTGCTACCCTACGTAATCTCCAAGCTCTACGGTTTAGGGTTTAGGGTTTAGGGTTTGGGGTTTAGGGTTTAGCGCCCCAAAGCCAGATTCCCAAACCTCGCCAAGCCCCAACACGTTTAGGGCTCAGTCTCTAACGGCCCTGCAAGGCGAAACCCCAAACCTGAACCCTGCCTAAAACCATAAACCCCCGTAAGGCCTATAGCCCTAAACACCTAAAGCCGTCAAGCCTCATAATCAGCTCGAAAGGACCCTAAACCCTAAACCCTAAACCCTAAACCCTAAACCCTAAGCCCTAAGCCCTAAGCCCTAAGCACTAAAAGCCGAGTCCCGGCAACCCTCGAGCCCATACCTCCTTTCTTCGGCAGTTACATGATCCCTTCGTCTGGGCCCTTAAAAGGGACTACGCAGGGACCCCTTAAACCCTGTGCCCCTATATACCGTGTAAAACCAAGGGCCCTTACTTCAGAACCCTTTAAAGAAGGCAAGGAACCATACTAAGGGACCATGTAACTAACGACCCTTCAGGTCCTTGAAGCGCGAAGAACCCTATGAAGCGCACAAAGAACCTGTCAGTCACAGATACATAATCCCTAAAAGCCCTAAGCCTCAAGCCTAGCAATGAGATATGCGCTGAAAACCCTACGAGACCACATAACCCCTACATACAGCTCCTACATAAAACCCTAGACAAATCGCAAACCCGAAAAATCGCTAAACCCTAAACCCAAAACCCCAAGCCCTCAACAGCCCATTCAGGCCGTCCACCGCGCTGCGATGCCAGTCGCCACAGAGTTCCGGCCGCGGCTGTACTGACCTTCTTGAGGCTTACTGAAGCTTCAGGGTACAGGGTTTAGCATGGTTTAGGGTTTAGGGTTTAGGGTTTAGGGTTTAGGGCTTAGGGTTTAGGGTTTAGGGGCTCTAGGTTGGCATGTTCACCCTTATACTCACAGTCCTTAATAGGGACTATAGGACCCCCGATTATAAGGTCCAGGGTTTAGATGTTTAGGGGCTCTAGGGGTTTAGGTGCTTAGGGATTCAGGTGTTTAGGTGGTTTCGGGTGTAGAGTTTAGGTGTTTAGGAGTCTGGGGGTCCAGCAGTTTGGGTGTTTAGGGGTTCGGGCGTTTGGAGTTTTAGGTGTTCAGGTGATGAGGGGTTTTAGGTGTTTAGGTGTTTGGGGGTGTGGGGGTTCTTGAGATTTCTTAGAGGCTTGGGGTTTGGGGGTTTGGGGGGTTTGGGGTTTTCAGCGTTTAGGCTGAGGTCTTGAGGCTAAACCAAGGCCCCCACTACGTCAAACTCTCTATTCTGCAAAGCCCTGGACCCCAAACCCCACATCCTAAACCCTAAGCCACTGAGCCTGAAAAACCTTCGACCTCCAAAACACGCCCCAAGCCCCGAAACCCTAAATGGCCCCACACCCTCAACTCTGAACCAACGGCCCCAGACAACAGAAAAGGGCCTAAACCCTAAACCCTAAACCCTAAACCCTAAGCCCTAAACCCTAAACCCTAAACCCTAAACCTGAACCCTACAGCCTAAGCCCTAAACCCTAAACCTGACTGGCTCGAGCGGCATTGGAAGACGTGAAGCTCGAAGTCGCCGGCGCAGCGGGCAGCTCGCGCGTAGCGATGGATTCCAGTGTCTCGTCAGGCTCTGGGGGTTTAGGGTTTAGGGTTTAAGGTTTAGGGTTTAGGCGGCTTGTTGTGGGTTTGAGGACTTTGGAGTTTCGGATCTAGGGATAGGGTTTGGGGTTCAGGGTTTAAGGATTAGGGTTTAGGGTTTTATGTTTGGGGTTTTTATGTTTGGGGTACAGAGGCAGCAGGGCCTTCCTGTCAAGCCTGCCGGCATCGGAGCGGGGTGAAAGTAGCTTGGGGGGCTCTGTTGCTATAGTCTAGGTTGCCCTAAACCCTAAACCCTGAACCCTGAACCCTGAACCCTAAACCCTAAACCCTAAATCCCAAACCCTAAACCCCCCTGAAAAGGGAACAACGGTGCTACTGGGCATCCTGGCAAGGGGCATGCATGCAAACCAAAGCTCCAGGAGAGATCCACCCGAATTTACAAGAAATTGGGGAAGCAACATGGGGGTTTCCGAAATTCGGGATACCTTATTGGGGTCCTTGTTCTAACTACCATTTGCTTAAGAACCCCGAAAAAAACAAACAACAAAACAATCCTTTACTATCTTATAATTAATGAAGAATATTTGTCATTTTTTGGGTGGGTTCTTAAGCAATTCGTAGATAAGGGAATCCTACTACGTAATTTGGGGCTCGTGGTCCCACATGGATCACTTTAATTCCAACATGCATCATCTTTGCGGCGCCTTAGGTGGGTCATTCGTCGTTCTAAACCATGTAGGGTTTCGGGTTTAGGGTTTAGGGTTTAGGGTTTAGGGTTTAGGGTGACTCATCACATGGTGAGAAGCACGCGGCGGGGGGAGGGGCCGGGCCGCCCGAAACCTCGATTTTGACCCCCAACCCCTGAAACTCTTTAACCCCAAAACACTCATAAGCAAGCATGGAACACCCTGAACCCTTAGACCCTATCCCCCAAAAAAACGACGACGCATCACTCCCGAAAGCCGTGGGATTTTAAGCCCTTGCCCCCCCCAGGCCACCTTGGAAATTAAATCGCTGTCTGGGACGCCAGCTCTTCCTCAGCGTGTTGGGCTTTAGGGTGAATTCGGTTGAGCCCTAAACCCTAAACCCTAAACCCTCCTGAACCCTAAACCCTAAACCCTAAACCATTGTAGCTACAATCCCTAGACCGGAAACCCTAAAGACCCTAAATAGCACGGCCCCAAAACCCCAAACCCCAAACCCTAGACCCTGAACCCTAAACCCTAAAGAAACAGACGGCCCCATAAGGTAGCTTTCTCAGTCCTCGAACTTTGGTTCTGGGCTCGAAGTCAATGGGGCCGGCGTAAGGTGGGGATGGCAACTAAAAGCGGAACATCCCAAGAGAGGGCACGCGGCGCAAACTTACCTCAAACGACATCCTTCTGCTCGAGTAAGTCGAGTTTAGGGTTTACGGTTTGGGGTCGAACTCCTCGAAATGGGACATCTTCCACCGGGCGTCGTGATGTGAGGGTCTCCCCAAAAGCGGCACTGCTCGAAACGGCTGTCCTTGTAGTTGCCTTTGTTTCAGGGTTGAATTAGGTTTAGGGTTTGGGGTTAATTATTGGGAGTTACAAAAGTCTAGGTCCCCCCTTTTGGATGGCATTGCCCTGAAACCTTAGCTTAACGATACAAACCACAACCTTTGACTACCATGTTTAAGGTTTCGGGGGTTTGGGGTTTGAGAGGGTTGACACTAGGAAACCTGATGTCTCTCATGCCTCTAAGCCCTGAACCTTGGTGGAACCTCTGCGAAGCCCTCGGCGCAACTGATCGCCTCATACATGCTCTAAGGCCTTTGAAATGTGTGTCCCACAGCTGATGAGTAGACACGAAGACCAAAACTGTATTGGGGGCTGAGCTCGTTGTGAAAGATCACGACTTGCTGCTGAAAAACAAGCAGCTATAGTAAACTGTTTCAGGATATGCCACGAGAAAGGAATATTGATTGATGTGCCCGCATTGCAGACATCGCTTTTTGTGCGTGCACGAGTGAAGGCACGGAGAATGGTTTAAGACCTTGATGTCATATCCAACCGAACCAGCAGGAAAACAGGCTCCACATTGACATTGGCACGCTTAAGAGAACCCGGAACATAACCCGCAACAGCCAATCCCACTCCGAGTGGCCGATCTGTGCACAAAGCTCACAATCCGCGGGCAAGCCCGATGTTGTGGTGGTCGTGGACACGTGCGCCTGACGCGAGGAAGAGCAAACACACGACAAGCGGCCAGCACAAGCCGCACATCAGGGCTTCTGAGCCCTAAAACGTCTCATGCCAAGGGCAGGGCTTTACCTTGGACTCCTAAGGTGGTAGCCTTGGGTTTGGGATTAGGGTTTAAGGTTTAGGGTTTAGGGTTTTAGGGAATGTGACGGCTATACTAGGAGTACATCTGTTGGGAACCTTTAGGGATGCAACCTTAGGGGTACGAGTCTGAACCCTTGATCATGTCAACTCCCAAGCCAATACCCGCGAAGACGCTGAGACACAGGTTCTAGGGCTTTAAGACGTTCGGGCCTTCGGCTTTTTTTAGGGCTTTGGGACACTAGGGCTGTAGGCCCTAAACCCTACACCCTCAACCCTTAACCGAGGGCTTTAGGGTGCTAGGGCTATAGGGCTTGGCGTGGCAACCGGCCTGGCCGTTGCAGTTGTTTTTGCCGCTCCTTAGGCAATGAAGGCATTTTTCAGGGTTTAGGGTTTAAGGTTTCGGGTTTAGGGGCTAAGGTTAAAGTTGAGGGCTTAGGGCTTTGAAGAGTTTTCTGAGACTCTAAATTTGTGGTCCCTTGTTTGAGGGGTTCAGGGTTTCAATTCAGCCGAGGATACTTTAAAAAAGTGGCTATTCGACTCTCTTCAACCATAAACCCTCGACCCTCAACCCTAAGCCCTAAGCCCTAAACCCTAAACCCTGAAGCCCAAAAAATGAGGGCTACAATTGGGAGACCGACCAGCAGAGGCCCTAAACCCTAAAACCTAAACCCTAAACCTTAAACCCTAAACCCTAAACCCTAAACCCTAAACCCTAAACCCTAAGCCCTAAACCTTCTCACCAGAGCCATGAGGCGGCTTATTCTTGCACCTGGGGAGGTTTCCCGCCAGCTGCCTGTGCAGGGCTCAGGGCACTGAGGGTTTAAATGGCTTTATGGCTTTAGGGTTGAAGGATTTAGGGTTTAGGAGTAGGGTTTAGGGTTTAGGGTTTAGGGTTTGGGGTTTGGGGCTTAGGGATGAGGACTTGGGGCTTGGGGCTTGGGGCTTTGGGTTCTGGAGTCAGGGCTCTCAGCCCCGGCTGTTTTGGCTCGGTGCTCTTGCTAGAAATGGTCTGCTTGTTCTTGGGCATCGAGCCTTAAACTTTGGACCGTGAATCAACGAAGTACCTACACTTACAAAGGCGACCGACATGTCACCTCACACATGAAACCCTAGGAGAAAATCTGAGATATGTACCCTGTACCCTAATCCCTAAGCCCTAAACCCTAAACCCTGAACACGAATCCAACCTTCTGGCTTAAAGTTCAGCGGCTCCTTACGCCGTAGCGCGAAACCTCACAAGAGGGTCTCAAAAGTATAGCCCCTCTTATGCAAATACCCTGCATATCCTATCGCTGCCTATGACACGATTCAAGGGGTATAAGGAGGGACCCCTACTTCTAGGGACCCGTATCCTAAACCCTAAACCCTAAACCCTAAACCCTAAACCCTAAACCCTAAACCCTAAACCCTATAAACCCTAAACCCTAAACCCTGAACCCTAAACCCTGAACCCTGAACCCTAAACCCTAAACCCTAGAAACCCTAAACCTAAGGTCCCTTATAAGGGTCCCTCCTTTAGCTCCTTGAAAAGAAAGGAGAGGAGCTCCCAACATGAGACCATGACCTTTACTTGGAGGTTCATGGTACTTGTTAACCAATTAAGACTGTACTTAGAGGGGTTTAGGAATTAGGGTTTAGGGTTTAGGGTTTAGGGTTTAGGATAACTGTACTTATAAGCATATTAGGGCACTTAAGGGGCCTTTAAGTGGGTTACAAGTACAGCTATACTTGGTTAACAAGTACCATGAACCTGCAAGTAGAGCTTAGAGAACCGATGATGTGCCCGGAGGCCTGTTCATCCCCAGCTGGCAAGTAAAGGTGCCTCGGTTGGTTCTCCTCACGTTCAGGTGCGGGAAGAGGCGCGAGGGTTTAGGGTCTAGGGTTGAGGGCTTCGGGTTTGTTTAGGTTAACTACCCGAATCCTCAACACCCAGGCCCTAAGCCCTCAATCCCCACACGCCTGCACGCTGAACCCTACGCCCTCATCCCTCCGTTGTGGCCTTTTTTGGTACCGAGGTTTAGGGTTTAGGGTGTAGGCAGAAGCAATCTAAACCTTAGACTCTGCACCCTAAATCCCTAAACCCTACAGAGCCAGCAAAGCCTGGGAGCCCTAGAAGCCCTAAACCCTAAACCCTATAAACCCTAAACCGAAACCCTAAACCCTAAACCCTGAACCCGAAACCCTAAACCCTGAACCCTGAGCCCTCGTCCTCTGAAGGATGTAGTTGGAGCCGCATCCCACCTCACACGTCTCCCCGGGCAGCAGCCGCGAGCATTTCTCAGGAATCTCCTCGGAGGGAATGGTTTAGGGTTTAGGGTTTCGGGTTTAGGATTATAGGGTTATGGGGTTTAGGGTTTAGGGTTTAGGGTTTAGGGCTTAGGGTTTAGGGTTTAAAGGGCTGCAACATGAAACCCAAAACCCTCACTCCCAAACCTCCCATCCCACCTCTCGAAACGCCTTGAAGCTTCATTTACGGGATACTAGGAGGGACCTTCAGAAGGGACTCTAAACCCTAAACCCCAAACCCTAAACCCCTCGCAGCCTTCTAGACCACTGCAATCCAAACTCATGGGCCAGCCAGAGCAAAAGCCGTGCAATTCGCACTACATGCCGCCCTGACCCTTCCAAGCAATAATAACTAGGAGGGGAGTTATAAGGACCCTAAATTGGGTTATAATGATCCTAACTTAGGTTATAAGTCCCTTAACTATGATAATTAGTTAGCATAGTAAGGGGGCCCCTCCATGTACCAGATCTTGAAACGTGCCTTGCACTGGGGTATCTAAGCCCCTTACTAAGGGTACATTTGGGTCGGTGCGGTAGGGTTCACTAACCCCAAAAAAACCCGTAAGCCCTAAACCCTGAACCCTAAACCAGAAACGTTAAACCCTAAACGCGCCAGGCGACGAACTTGTCCTTGTTGACGTTTGATCTGAGGCTGAGGGGCGCGCAGGTTAAACTCACCGGCAGCGACCACTGGGTTCCCGCGTTGTTCCTCGCTTCGGGTTTAGGGTTTAGGGTTTAGGGTTTAGGGTTTAGGGTTTAGGGTTTAGGGTTTAGGGTTTAGGGTTTAGGGTTTCGGGTTTAGGGTTTAGGGTTTAGGGAAGCGATCCGAGCTCTTAACCCTCGGGTTGTACCCTTAAAGAGCCTCCAGTTTAGGGTTTAGGGATTAGGGGTTAGGGCTAAGGGTATACTCCTTATATGGCCCTAAGGTTTAGGGTTCAGGGTTTAGGGCTAAAACTTAAATTCTGAAACCCTAAACCCGAATCCTTCAACCACGATAGCCGTAAACCCTTAGAATTCTAAACCCTTGTCCACCAACTGCGGCAATCGCAAGGCACTCGCAATTCCTCGAAGTATTCAAAATCCTCCCCTCCCCGGAACTCTCAACTCGGCACCCGCCTCGCGCCGGCCATGACCTCCTTAGTGGCCCAGGTACCATATCTTTTGAAATAAGAGTACGTAGGGTTTAGAAGGTTTGAAGAACCCAAAAAGGGCAAAAAGGTACCACTGGACGACCAAGCGTCATATTTGGCGATGTCTGCCGGGTTGCCCCCACCGCAGCTGCCAGTAAAGGTGAGCAAATTCGGATCGCAGCCTATGCCAGGATGTGCTTAGGGAGCCCTCAGAAAGTGAACCGCCGTAACGGTGTATTTGCCCTTTTTTGGGGCTATATGTGCTAGCAGTGTTTTTCTTTGGGTGCGGGGGGGGGGGGGGGGGGCTTTAGCAAATCCTAGTAAGTATGGACTGGGGGTCCACAGTAAGGGTCTCGGTTGAAAAGTGCTTCAGGTTTCGGGTTTTTGCACAGCCTGCTGCGAAGCTTGAGAGTTGGGCTTCATGCGGCCCTGGCTTGACCAAACACCTGACCAGACCCTAAACCCTAAACCCTAAACCCATATAGGGGAACTCCTACATCTCACTACACCAAGATCTACGGTGTCCGAGCTGCACTCGTAGCGGATGACCACCTTGGTTGCTCTTGAACTTCCCAAGAAAAGCTTAACTTTGAGCTCCCTTAGTATGAAGTTAGATGAGCCTAAACCCTAAACCCTAAACCCTAAACCCTAAACCCTAAACCCTAAACCCTAAACTTGTAAAGCAATACAGTTGTAGCAAAGTCCCACCGAGCCACGTGGTCGATAGGGTCCGGAGCCATCGCGTCTCCAACGCAGTAGGCTCCCGAGGTCGGTGGGTCGAAGGTCCTTGTGGATTTTTGGGGGTTTAGGAGTTTAGGGTTTAGGGTTTAGGGTTTAGGGTTTCGGGTTTAGGGTTTAGGGTTTCGGGGTTGGGGTTTGGGGTTAAGGGCTGAGGGTTTAGAGTTTAGGGCCACCCTGGTACACGATTGAGGCTTGCAGCTTGGAGTGTCTGAAGGGTTTAGGGCTTTCTTTTCCCTAAACCCTCAACCCTAAACTTCTCAAGGATTGTTTGTGGTTTTGAAAGCCCACAAGGGTTGCGTAGAATTTAAGGCCCTCAGCGACACAGGAACAGATGGGGTACCCTTTCGGCCCGTCCGTTGGCTCAACTTGGCCAATCCCCTCAAGAGCAAGGTGACTAAGGGCCCCACCAAAGGGGTTTAGGGTTCAGGCTTTCGGGTTTAGAGTTTAGGGTTTAGGGGCCTAGGTCCTGCAAATCAAGAAAGGCTTGGGGTCTAAGCTTTAGGGTTTGTAGGGCTGATGGGTTTTTGGGTTCATGGGGTTCATAGGGTTTATAGGGTTCATAAGGGTTTGCTGGGTTCATAAGGGGTTTTAAAGGGTTCATAAAGATTTTAGGACAAAGTAGGGTTCGTACGATTCATGGGGTTGTTTAGGGGTTTTAGGGTTGAGAGTGGCTTATGGGGCTTATAGCAGTGCCCTAAACCCTAAACCCTAAACCCTAAACCCTAAACCCTAAACCCTAAACCCTAAACCCTAAAGGCCTTATAGGGTTGAGGGTTTAAGGGATTGCGTTTTTGTCTTTGCTGTGCCAAGATGCCTGCAAAACTTCGCACTGCCCTGCTTGGCGCAAACCTGCCGGAGGCTTCCGCCCGCCGCTTCCGCATGTGGGTACTTTTCTAGATTAGGGTTTAGGGTTTAGGGTTTAGGGTGTAGTGTTTAGGGTTTAGGGTTTAGGGTTTAGGGTTTAGGGTTTAGGGTTTAGGGTTTAGGGTTTAGGGTTTAGGGTTTAGGGTTTAGGGTTTAGGGTTTAGGTAACCCAACACCCTAAACCCTAAACCCCGACTGGTCCCCTAGAGAGTACGGCACCCTTACAATAAGGGCCCCAAAGAAGGGACCCTATCGTGGACAACTACCCAGGCACCAAAAAGCGACCTATACATGTCCTAGAGCTGCAACCTAAACCTCAACGCCTTTACAAACCTAACTATAAGCTGTAAGTTTTTTTTAAACTAGAAACACTGGAAACAAGAGAAAGCCCTATGATAAGCCCCACATCCACATGCAGGAACCCTAGAATAAGTCCTGTAACTGTAAGCCCTACAAGCCCATGTGAATCCCGCAAGCCCTGCAAACCCCGTAAGCCCGATACACCCGAAAGCAAGAACTACCAACACCCTCAATCCTGCACACCCTAAGCTAAAAAAAGCTCGCGCACACACGCACACACAAACACTCACTCAGTCGCTCGCTCGCTCCCTCACTCACTCACACTCGCTCACACTCACTCACTCAATCACGCACGCGCGCGGTGGCTGAACTAGTGTGCGCATGTCATTTTCAGAACGCACGCAACACATCTTAATAACACCAAAAAGTAGAGCAAGTAACAAAAAAGAACCAAAAAACAACACAACAACAAAACAAAACAGCACACAACAAAAAGACTGAAGCAACTCGAACCCCCTCCCTCCCCCCCCCCCCCCCCCCAAAAAAAAAAAAAAAAAAAAGACGGCCAGCTGGCAGCGCCGGCCTTCTTCACGCAGAAGCCTTCCGGTGGCTTCGCGTAGCAAGCCTGGGCCTGCCGTGGGCTCTTTGGTTGCAGGTGTTTTGGGTTTGGGTTTAGGGTTTAGGGAATAAGGTTTAGGATGTCGGGAGTAGGGTAGGCGGGCGAGCGACGCGACCTGGGTCGACCTGCGCCATTGTGCCATTGAGGTCAAGCGGCTTCAGCGCCCTCCCCCCCACTGGCAGGAGGTTGTCAGAAGGTTCGAGGAGGGCCAACTGGGCTATGTAGAGTTGGGGGGTTGGGGGGTGGGCCGTCTTCCGCGACAAAAGGCCGGGCTTGTCAACCTCGGCGCGCAGCCCTGCACACGGGCCGCCAACACGGAGCACAAGCCCTGCCACGCTGCCCCCCTCCCCCCCCCCCCCCCCCCCCCCCCCCCCCACACTTGTCCGCAATCACTTTTCCGGGATGCAGTTGGAAGGACATGGCAGACCTTCAAAACCCAAAAACCTAAACCCTGCACCTTATCATGAACCGTAAACCCTAAACCCCAAACCCTAAACCCTCAACCCTCAACCCTAAACCCTGCCTCGCCACCGAACCCGCCGGCGAACTGGCAGCTGAGGAAATCTCCACTGCGCGGCTGTTTGACGCAGTCCCGCGCTCCTGAGATTTGGGTTTAGGGTTTAGGGTTTGGGGTTTAGGGTTTAGGGTTTCGGGTTTAGGGTTGAGGGTTCAGGGTTCATAGGGTTTAAGGTTGGGATGTTCCCCACTATACGAACAGTCCTTCATGGGGATGAACATAGGGGTGCCTAAATCCCTACTAAGGACTGTCAGTGTAAGGGGTGACATCCCAAGGTTTATGGGACTTCAGGGTTTGAGAGTTTTAGGGCTGCTGAGACGTAGGTTTTCAGGTTTTAGGGCTTTAGGGTTTCAGGGATTTTGGGAGTTTTTCTAGGGCTCCAAGTATGCGCTCTTCAGTTGGGTCACTTGTTATATAGCCCTTATATGCACTATATAATAAGGGCCCATACTTCGGATCCCTATCAACAAGCGTAAGGGGCCCTACTAAGGGTCCATGGTGCCAGCGTTAGGTTTGTGTAGGTTTTTTGGGTCTTAGGGCCTTAGGGGCTTCCGCGGCTTTGGGCCTTATTGGCTTTAGGGTTTGCAGCGTTAGCGCTTCTGGGGGCTTCTGGGCTGAGCTTTCAAGGAAGGCTGACAAAGCGCATTTAAGCCGTTAACGTCCTTAAAGCACTAAGCCGAGCCCACCCACAAACCCCCAAGCCGGCCCAAAGGAATCTCTGTGGCAGTTTTCTAGATCACCGTCCTATTAGGGTTTGGCGTTTAGGGCTTAGGGTTTCGGGCTAAGGTTTGGGGTTTTGGGTGTAGGGTTTGGGGTTCGGTTCGGGGTTCGGGAGGAGGGAGGACACCCCAAAAAGGGGACCCTGATTGAGAGAGAGCTGCCAACAGAGCTGAGACTTCGGGGGCCCAATACCTTCTTCCTATGAAACCTACTTGGGTCACTTGGGACCCTAAGCCCTAAGCCCTAAGCCCTAAGCCCTAAATCCTAAACCCTAAATTCTACACTCCACACCCTAGACCCTAGCCCTAAACCCTAAACCCTAAACCCCAAACCCACAACCCTAAACCATAAACCCTGAACCCTAGTCCTTAAAGGCCCTAAAAGCCATGCCACGTCTGCTCTTGGCCCAGCAGGTTGTGTCGTCGGTGTTGTTGAGGTCTTGGCCGGTGCACGAGTTGCACCTTGGGAGTTCGAGTTCTTGGTGGAAGCAACAGGGGCTTAGAGGGCTTAGGGTTTAGGATTTAGGGCTAGGGTTTAGGGGGTTTCGGAGGGCTTTGCGAGTTTCGTCCAGGGTTTTGTGTGACTTGTGCACTTCTTTGTGCTTCTCGGCAGCCCTTATCATGATGGACTGCAGCTTCTTTGGTGATGGGGGGCCCTAAACCCTAAACCCTAAATCCTAAACCCTGAAAAACCCTAAACCCTAAACCCTAAAAACCCCAAACCCTAGCTGCGAGCCTCGCAAAAGTTTCTTAAACCAACTCGAAGCCCGAGACTCGATACCCCAAACCCTGCACGTCACCGGGTTGGGGAAAGCATCTTAAAGGGTTTTAGGGTTTAGGGTTTAGGGTTTAGGGCTTATCATGGGTTCCCCTACTACACCTCTAGACTACCCCCCCCCCCCCCCCGTAGGTTCTCCCCATAAGTAAGGCTATTTAGGGATAATTCAAGCCTAATTAAGGTCATTTAAGGGGGGAACCTACGGAGGGGTCGTAGGGGAAGACAAGGACAAGATAATGCGGCGAGTTCGGACAATGACCTACAGAAAACTACAAAAAGTCTCAACGTCCTTATCGCCATACATCGCAGCTCTTATCATCCTTAAACAAACCATATTCTAAGTTTCTGGAGGTTGTTTTTGAACACATGCTTTCTCAAGGCAAGTCCAAGCCTCAAACCCTGAACCCCACACCCTCTAAATCCCCAAACTCGAAGTCCTAGGCTCTCTACCGCCCGAGGAGACTTTGAAGTAAGAGCTACTGCTATACAAATACTCGGGCCAACGTTGAAGTAGGGTGAAACGGTTCTTACATGAGGGCCTTTGTAACCTATGTCTCTATCCTTTGAACTCCCCTGAGCCCTTATTCCTAAACCCTAAACCCTAAGCCTAAACCCCAAACCCCAAACCCCAAACCCCAAGCCCCAAGCCCCAAACCCCAAACCCCAAACCCCAAACCCCAAACCCCAAACCCCAAACCCCAAACCCCAAACCCCAAACCCCAAACCCTAAACCCTAAACCCTACACCTTCACGGGAGCCAACGCCGAGACACTTGCCGCCGTCGTTGCTATCGGGGAAGCACTGGGTGCTCCTCGGCCGAATTCAAACCAGCTCCAAGGCCATGTAACTAGGCCCCCTAAACCCTAAACCCTAAACCCTAAACCCTAAACCCTAAACCCTAAACCCTAAACCCTAAACCCTAAACCCTAAACCCTAAACCCTTGCAAGCCCAACACCGCACTGTTTCTGTCGGGCTTCCGCGCCGTAAACTCTGTGTCGTCGTTGCAGGTGTCCTGGGCTACACTACATAATTTCAATCCGAAACTCTTACTGCCCTAAGGCTCTTAGGGTTTAGGCTTTGGGGTCTCTTTTTAGGGTTTTCACATGAGGTTTTGTTTTGGGCTATGTTGAGCCTAAGGGTTAGGGGGTTTTGAGCGTGCATAGAGTTAAGGAATTCACGTTTCACAAGGGGTCTTAGGTTCAGGGCTCTTCTTGCCCTATCGGCCGTAAAGCCAAGAGAGTTCTGAGAACTTTACAGCATACAGGGAGGTTGCATGGCCTGGCCGGGTTTCGGCTTTTGACATGAAGTTAGTGGGTTAAAGGGAAGATCCGAAGTGGAACTCTTTGGGTATAAGGCGTAAGGCTTAGGATTTGGGGCACAGGGTTCAGGGCTTAGGGAACACATGCACGCAAGACTTGAAGTAGAGGGAATCTCATCCAAGCAAGGGGCGCTTGAAGGTAGTGGGGATTGGTGGGCATAGTGCCCGTGAATGCTGGAGTGCAGCACACCGGGCCGGGACGAAACCGAAGAACGACGTCATGTGAGGCTTAGGGAACCAGGCACGCACATATGGGTAGTGAAGTACGGCACCTTACCAAAAAACTCACAAAAGGAATCCTAATTTAGAGAACTACCAAACTGGTCTTGGCAAATCTTAGCACAAAGTTCGGGAATGAGGGCCATAGAGGTGTTTAGGGTTAGAGAAGTGGGTCGTATTTGGGGTCGGAGGCGTTTTGGGTTGGGGGAAGGGTGGGGGGATGAACGCCTCAAAACCCAGTTACGCCCTAAACCTTAAAACGCTAAACCCTAAACTACCCAAACCCTACACCCTAAAGCCTCAACTAAAAAAAACACAACAACAGCTTGGGATGTTCCCCCTTATACTAACAGTGTTTAATAGGGAATATAAGAGGGGTTACTATAATCCCTCTTTGAGGACTGTTAGTATAAGGCGGAACATCCCAACCTGAAACTCCTGAACCCTAAACCCTAAACCCCCCTAGCCGGCCCTGCATGCGTGCGATTGGCCAAGTCGACGGTCTGCAAGCGACGCGACCAGGTCCAGCCATGAGTTTTGTTCGACCACTCCACCTACAGCTTAGGGTTTTTAGGGTTTAGGGTTTTAGGGTTTAAGTTTAGGGTTTTAGGGCTTTAGGGTTTTAGGGTTTTTTAGGGTTTTAGGGTTTTAGGGTTTCAGGGTTTTAGGGTTTAGGGTGACAGAGAAAGAGGGCGAGAGTGAGAACCGCGAGGGTGAGGGTGAGCCAGAATGAGAAGAAGAGCGAGAGAGAGGGGAGAGAGAGAGAGAGAGGACATGAACAAGTCCAACACGAACTAGACCTCCTGTCCTCCCAAACAACACAGACAAACCTGAAGCCCCCCCTAAATGCCCACCAACTTCCACCCTCCTCCCCTCCCCCCCAAAAAAAATGAAATAAAAGGAAAGATAGAATAACAAACGAAGCCTGCAGACCCTCAACGCCTAAATCTCCTGCTTGTCACGGCTGTAGGCTGAGGTTCAGGAGATGTAGTTGCCGAGGTTGTGGGCTCTAGGGTTGAGGGTGTCGGGACCCAGTGAGTATTAGAGGAGATGCCGCTTAAGCCCTCCGAGGGGAACCCCGAAGTAGGGTGTAGGGTGTAGCTTAAACGGCTGTATATGAGCCCCAAACTTTCCATGCCTTCAAGGCCCCCCCCCCCCCCCCAAGACGACACCCCCGGCAAGTTGGTAGACTGTAAGCCCCAGCCCTAATCTCAATAACCCTAAACCCGAAACCCTAACCCCCGCCCCCCCGGCCCAAACAAAAAACTGCGCATGGGCGCAGGCTTTTGAAAACCTGAACACAAGCCAAGGCACGTCAGACTCCCAATCATCCAAACGGCGGACAACCTCGCCGTCCTCGGTGGACAAGGTGGGGCTAAGGGCTGAAGGTTCAAGGTCTAGAACCCTCAGCCCCAAACCCTATTCCCGAAACCCTAGACCCTAAACCCTAAATTCCAAACCCTAAGGGCTCAATGTTTGTAGGTTCATGGTACGTATTATGATAACTGTACTTAAAGGGGTTTAGGGTTTAGGGTTTAAAAAGTGTAGGGTTTAGGATTACTGTACTCATAACCATATTAGGGCACTTAAGGGGCTTATAAGTGTGGGTTGTAAGTACAGTTGCAATTGGCTAACCTCCAGGCAATGTTTGTAGGTTCCGTTCAGGGTTTTCTTCGGGCCTGGGATGTGTTGAAGATGGGTGTCCCACGTTTCGCTTCAAGGGTTTGGGGTTTAGGGTTTAGGGCTTGGGGTTTAGGGTTTGGGGTTTAGGGTTTGGGGTTTGGGGTTTAGGGTTTAGGGTTTGGGGTTTAGGGTTTGGGGTTTCGCGTTTGGGGGCTTACAGTAAAGTCCAGAAAGTTGGAACATGGTTTAAGGATGATTAGAGCTGGGATTCTCTTTAGTTCACCTTTTGGGTTATGGGATGTTCCAACTTTTTGGAGTCTACCGTAGCTGCTCGATGTGGAACATCACATGGCCAGCGCTCTCAAACAAACACGCTTTGGGGAGGCCGCTACCACCTCCTATTACTTGCTGAAGAACCCCCCCCAAGAAAATGAAAAATGTGCTTTCTTAAAAGGGCAATATGGGGATTACTATCTTTCATTATATGGAGGTTCTTAAGCCAATAGTAGTATTTCCTTACACTCAGGGTATCCGAAAAAGGACTGCATTCTAGCGAGCTGAAATTGCTGTCACCCCCAGGCTGCCACACAGCCTATACCCATGCGGAGGTTCTTTACAATAGTTTAGAGTTAGGCTTTAGGGTCTAGGGTTTAGGGCAGGTCCTTCGTTCTGAGGGCCTGGGTTTCTAGTCTGAAGCTACAGAGGGACGACTTGAGCATGAACAAAAAACATCCGTGTAAATCGAAGCCATCTGCTTTGGGGCTCTAGCAACCAAATTACTAAGTCACTGGAAGAATTAGGATGGCCCTTGCAACCCTCTGAAAAATGTATTCTGAAGATGATCCTCTTAAACCCACCAAGAAACAGTGTCCCGTGAGGGCCTACCTAGAGAATGGGGAATGAGTTTTTACAGTTCGGGGCCAGGCATCATCGTCATCCACATCATCATCCGGATCTTCCGGATCGTCCGCCTCGTCGTCCTCCTTATTCCTGCAGCAAAAGCCCTTAAACCCGAAGATTTAAAGTCAAGCTGGCCGATCCTTGGTAGCGAATGAGGGAATGACGGCCCTGTATACTCCCGTAAAGTGTATATACATATATATATATATGTGAGAGGGACCTTTTGGGTCCATTTCACGTATATCACTTGTATGAGGAATTTAATTTATTTACCTATTAATTTCTTTAATTTCTTTAATTTCTTTAATTTCTGGGGCTCTCTTAGGGAAATAAATGAAATTAAAGAAATTAATTAATTTCATTAATTTCTTTAATTTCTGGGCCTCTCTGTGCGAAATTAAAGAAATTAAAGAAATTAATTAATTTCTTTAATTTCATTAATTTCTTTAATTTATTTTAATTAGTCCCGTGAGCCGGGGGGGCTCCCCCAATTAATTTCTTTAATTTCTTTAATTTCTGGGCCTCTCTGTGAGAAATTAAAGAAATTAAAGAAATTAATTCCGGTAGCCCTTCGGGCTTGCGAGACTAATTAAAAGAAATTAATGAAATTAAAGAAATTACAGAAATTAATGAAATTAATTAATTTCTTTAATTTCTTTAATTTCTGGGCCTCTCTGTGAGAAAATAAAGAAATTGAAGAAATTAATTAATTTCATTAATTTCTTTAATTTCTGGGCCTCCCTGTGAGAAATTAAAGAAATTAAAGAAATTAATTAATTTCATTAATTTCTTTAATTTCTGGGCCTCTCTGTGCGAAATTGAAGAAATTCAAGAAATTAATTAATTTCTTTAATTTCATTAATTTCATTAATTTCTTTAATTTATTTTAATTAGTCCCGTGAGCCGGGGGGGCTACCCCAATTAATTTCTTTAATTTCTTTAATTTCTGGGCCTCTCTGTGAGAAATTAAAGAAATTAAAGAAATTAATACCGGTAGCCCTTCGGGCTTGCGAGACTAATTAAAAGAAATTAATGAAATTAAAGAAATTAAAGAAATTAATGAAATTAATTAATTTCTTTAATTTCTTTAATTTCTGGGTCTCTCTGTGAGAAATTAAAGAAATTAAAGAAATTAATTAATTTCATTAATTTCTTTAATTTCTGGGCCTCTCTGTGCGAAATTAAAGAAATTAATTAATTTCTTTAATTTCATTAATTTCATTAATTTCTTTAATTCATTTTAATTAGACCCGTGAGCCGGGGGGGCTACCCCAATTAATTTCTTTAATTTCTTTAATTTCTGTGCCTCTCTGTGAGAAATTAAAGAAATTAAAGAAATTAATTCCGGTAGCCCTTCGGGCTTGCGAGACTAATTAAAAGAAATTAAAGAAATTAAAGAAATTAAAGAAATTAAAGAAATTAAAGAAATTAAAGAAATTAAAGAAATTAGTGAAATTAATTAATTTCTTTAATTTCTTTGATTTCTGGGCCTCTCTGTGAGAAATTAAAGAAATTAAAGAAATTAATTAATTTCATTAATTTCTTTAATTTCTGGGCCTCTCTGTGAGAAATTAAAGAAATTAATGAAATTAATTAATTTCATTAATTTCTTTAATTTCTGGGCCTCTCTGTGCGAAATTAAAGAATTTAAAGAAATTAATTAATTTCTTTAATTTCATTAATTTCATTAATTTCTTTAATTTATTTTAATTAGTCCCGTGAGCCGGGGGGGGGCCCCCAATTTAATGAAATTAATGAAATTAATTAATTTCTTCAATTTCTTTAATTTCTGGGCCTCTCTGTGAGAAAATTAAAGAAATTAAAGAAATTAATGAATTTCATTAATTTCTTTAATTTCGGGGCCTCTCTGTGAGAAATTAAAGAAATTAAAGAAATTAATTAATTTCATTAATTTCTTTAATTTCTGGGCCTCTCTGTGCGAAATTAAAGAAATTAAAGAAATTAATTAATTTCTTTAATTTCATTAATTTCATTAATTTCTTTAATTTATTTAAATTAGTCCCGTGAGCCGGGGGGGCTCCCCCAATTAATTTCTTTAATTTCTTTAATTTCTTTAATTTCTTTAATTTCTTTAATTTCTTTAATTTCTTTAATTTCTTTAGTTTATGGGCCTCTCTGTGCGAAATTAAAGAAATTAAAGAAATAAATTCCGGTAGCCCTTCGGGCTTGCGAGACTAGTTAAAAGAAATTAAAGAAATTAAAGAAATTAAAGAAAGAAATTAATGAAATTAATTAATTTCTTTAATTTCTCGAATTTCTGGGCCTCTATGTGAGAAATTAAAGAAATTAAAGAAATTAATTAATGTCATTAATTTCTTTAATTTCTGGGCCTCTCTGTGAGAAATTAATGAAATTAATTTCTGTAGTTTCTCTACTTTCAGAGCCTATCTGTGAGAAATCAAAGAAACTAAATACATTAATCAATTTCTTTAATTTGATCAATTTCATTAATTTCTTTTATTTAAACTAATCCCGTGAGCCGGGTAATTAATTTTTGTAATTTCTTTATTTTCTAGGCCTCTCTGTGAGAAATTAAAGAAATTAACAAAAAACATCCGGTAGCCGCGTGGGGTTGCGAGACTAACTAAAAGAAATTAAAGAAAGTAATGAAATTAATTAATTTCTCTGGCTTTTTAATTGCTAAGCCTCTCTGTGAGAAATTAGAGAAATTCAAGCAATTAACCATCCTCTTTAATTTCTTGATTTTCTGGGCCTCTTTAAGCCTTCGTGCATCTTTATCGCGTTCCCTTTTCTATTCCCTTACTTTCGTGCTGAAACCATCACCCTTTCTTTCCCTTAATTTCCCCATTCATCCCTTAAAGAAAGGGACGCCTTCAAGATGTAGGAAGGATTTTTCATATAGTTGTGTGTACAATGGCTTGGTACTAGCGCTCTAATTTTCAAGAAGCTGTTTTGCATGTAATGTGTGTCACGAGTTTGCTACGTTCATAGGCAGACTATGTAAATACACCCTCTCTAAACAAACCATTTCCCCTAAACCCTGAACCCTAAACTCTAAACCCTAAACCCTAAACGCTCAAAGACTCCTACGGCCTCCAGGCCCTCTAAGAATCCCAAGTTCTCTAAGACTCCCAAGCCCCCTACACTTCCTAAGGCCCCGAAGCTCCCCAGGCCCCCTGAGCCCGCCAAGCCTCCTTAAGTCCCGTAAGCTCCCTAAGCTGTCGAAGCCCCCTTACTCCCTAAACAATTTCGCAGAGCAAGCAGACAGAATTTCAGGACTACAAGCAATCGGTCATGAGCTGTCCTGCAGGCAACGCCTCCACCCAAAGCGTAACTTAAAATTTCCCTGATGTTTCCCTGTTGCGCTTTTTTTTGGCCCCGATTGTTTCAGGGAAGTTTTCCCTTGAAACCCCTGTGTAGTGCTAGAATTTCCCCTCGAATCCCTTTAAGGCTTCGTGTATCTGTACCGCGTTCCCTTTTCTATTCCCTTACTTTCGTGCTGAAACCATCGCCCTTTCTTTCCCTTAATTTCCCCAGTCATCCCTTAAAGAAAGGGACGCCTTCAAGATGTAGGAAGGATTTTTCATATAGTTGTGTGTACAATGGCTTGGTACTAGCGCTCTAATTTTCAAGAAGCTGTTTTGCAAGTAATGTGTGTCACGAGTTTGCTACGTTCATAGGCAGACGATGTAAATACACCCTCTCTAAACAAACCATTTCCCCTAAACCCTGAACCCTAAACTCTAAACCCTAAACCCTAAACGCTCAAAGACTCCTACGGCCTCCAGGCCCTCTAAGAATCCCAAGTTCTCTAAGACTCCCAAGCCCCCTACACTTCCTAAGGCCCCGAAGCTCCCCAGGCCCCCTGAGCCCGCCAAGCCTCCTTAAGTCCCGTAAGCTCCCTAAGCTGTCGAAGCCCCCTTACTCCTCCAGCTTTTCAAGCAGGAGAAAGGCTCTTTCGTAAGGGGCGGAGGAGCTCTGTCATTCCCTCAACCAGAGGGAGGGGAGCCCTCTCATGACCTATTCAAGAGAGAGGAGATAGAAGAGCTTGCTCATTGCTCTTTAGGATGCGGAGGAGCTTTTGCACAAGAGGCAAGGAGCTCTTTTACTTCTACAAACGCATAGAAGAGCGTTTAGATGACCTGTTACGAAATAGAATAAATGCTGTCTCACGTAAGCGAGAGAGACTGATGAGTTATGCGACGCTCCATTTCAGGGATAGGCCTTCGAAACCTTCAATTAGGGTTGATCTCTCGCAAAAAGGTAAAAGAGCTATGTCATTTCCTACGAAGCGATAAGCAGCCTAGAGACAATCGGCTTCTCTCATGTTTGCTTCATGGATAGAGAAGCTTTTCTCAACCAAAACCAAAGAGACGGATCATGTCCCATTGAAAGATAGACGAGTTCTGTCTTTGTACGTTACGAGGTGGGGGAGCTCTTTCACAAGAGGTAGGTAGAGGACTCTCTCATGTCCGGCAAAGAGATAGAGACGATCTTTCATGACCCGCTACGAGATAGAGAGCCTCTTTCATGTAAAGGGTAAGATATAGAAGAGCTGTGAGCTCCTTTACCTATCGACGGGAACTCTTATAGCTTTCATGAATGAGTTCTTGCCAGTGAACAAAGGGAGCTCTTTCACAAAGGGTAGATAGAGACCTCTCTCATTTCCTGTAAAAGAAAGAGGAGGTCTCTCACGACCTGATTATTGCGAGATAGAGAAGCTATGTCATATAAAGATAAGAAATGGTAGAGCTGAGGACTCCTCTGCCTAGTGACGGGAAATCAGTTAGATAGGACATGAGAGAACTCTCATACATTTCTTATGAATGAGTTCTTCAATCTCTGAATAGAAAATGAATGAGCTCCTGTGTCTTCGCATACGAAATGACAGTGTGGAAATGAGCTGTCTCATGACCTGTTAGGAAACAGAGGAGATAAAGAGCTTGCTCATTGCAAAAGAGGAAGCGGAGGGCTCTTGCAGAAGAGGCAAGGAGCTCCTTCACTTGCTGCAAAGATACAGAGGAGCTTTCAGATGACCTATTCAGAGATAGCGAAACTCGATCACGTAAACGATAGAGATTGAAAAGTTATGTCATGCCCCATTTCAGGGATAGAGAATGGCCTTCCAGACTTTCATTTCGAATAAAGGAGAGATCTGTCACAGAAAGGTAGAAGAGCTATTCATTTCTTATTATATCACGGGTAGACAAGCTTTTTCTCAAATACAAACAAAAAACCTGGCTCATGCACCATTGAAAGATAGACGAGTCCTGTCACTCTCGATCACAAGGTGGAGGAGCTCTTTCACACGAGGTAGGTAGAGCACTCTCTCTTTTCTTGCAAAGAGATAGAGAAGATCTGTCATGACTCCATGAACCGTTACGAGATAGAGAAGCCTCTTTCATGTAAAAGATAGGTCATGGTAGAGCTGAGAGCTCCTCTGCCTAGTGATGGCAAACGAGAAATAGGAACCAAAGGAGATAGAAGAGGTTGCTCATTGCAAAATAGGAAGCGGAGGAGCTATTGCAGAAGAGGCAAGCAGCTCCTTCACTTGCTGCGCAGACACAAAGGAGCTTTCAGATGACCTGTTCAGAGATAGCGAAACTCTCTCACGTAAACGATAGAGACTGATGAGTTGTGTCCCCATTCAAGGGATAGAGAATGGCCTTCCAAACTTTCATTTCGGGTAAAGAAGAGATCTGTCGCAAAAAGGTAGAAGAGCTATGTCATTTCTTATGCATCGATAAACGGCTACTCGCATGATTTCTTCATCGATAGAGAAGCAGCTATTTCTGAATAGAAATTCACAATGGAGCTGTCTCATGTCCCAGTGAAAGATAGACGAGTTGTGGCATTTGATTTTGAGGTGAAGGAGCTCTTTCACAAGAGGTAGGTAGAGGACTCTCTAATGTTCTGCAAAGAGATAGAGACAATCTTTCTTGACCCGCTACGAGATAGAGGAGCCTCTTCCATGTAAAGGGTAGGATGTGGTAGAGCTGTGAGCTCCTCTACCTATCGACGGGAAATTAACAAGAAAGTACATTCGAGAGCTCTTACAGCTTCTATGAATGAGTTCTTGTGATTGAACAAAGGGAGCTCTTTCACAAAAGGTAGATAGAGACCTCTCTCATTTCCTGCAAAAGAAAGAGGAGGTCTCTCATGACCTATTGCGAGATAGAGAAGCTATGTCATATAAAAGATACGAAATGGTAGAGCTGAGCGCTGGTGACGGCAAATGAACTAGGTAGGACATGAGAGAGCTCTTATACATTGTATGAGAGATTTCTTATATCTATATCTCTTGTGAACGAGTTCTTCAATCTCTGACTAGGAGATGAATGAGCTCCTGTATCTTCTCATACGAAATGACAGAATGGATATAAATGATGTCCTCTAGCTGTTAACGCAACATGAAAAAACCTCCTCTATCCCCTAAAAGAGAAGGAGAGAGGGAAGCCCGCTCATGACCTATTAGGAACCAGAGGAGATAAAAGAGCTTGCTCATTGCAAAATAGGAAGCGGAGGGCTCTTGCAGAAGAGGCAAGGAGCTCCTTCACTTGCTGCAAAGATACAGAGGAGCTTTCAGATGACCTATTCAGAGATAGCGAAACTCTATCACGTAAACGATAGCGAGTGATGCGTTATGTCATGTCCCATTTGATGGACAGAGAATGGCCCAGAGTGGCCTTCAAAACTCTTCATTGATAGAGAAGCTGCGAAGCTATTTCTGAAAATCGACATAGAAGAGAACTCTCTCATTTCCTGCAGCGTGAAAAAGGAGGTCTCTCATGACCTATTGCGAGATAGAGAAATTTCAGGTAAGAGTTAGGTAATGGTAGAGCTGGGCACGCCTCTGCCTCTTGACGAGAAATGAGCTCGTGTATACTTCATGAATGCGTTCTTCTATCTCTCAGATGAAAGAGCTCCTCGATCCTTCTTATAGGGCATGAAAGAAATCCTGTGTTCGAAATGAAAAGACCCTTTGATAAGCAAAAGAAAAAGGGAAACGAATCGATGCCTTCTATCTTTTAGTGCAGAGCTTCTCACTTCTAATGCGACATGATAGAGCTCCTCTATTTTCTTGGAAATGAAACAGCTTGCGTTCTCTCCTGAGTGAAAGATGTCTCTGTCGTGGAAATGAGATCTCCTCTATGTTTCTAAGAAATGAGATAGCTCACCTCTACCTCGTAATCGGAAATGAGAGAGCCCTTCGCCCCTCTTCAGGCTATGAAACAACTTGTCTATCTCTTACTTCAAAGTGTGCTAGAGCTACATGGCTGCACTTGCTGGCGCCGGTGCACACACAGACCAAACCTTCACTATTACTGTTACTACTACTAATACTATTACTAGTATTATTACTATTCCTATTCCTATTACTATTACTAGTACTATTATTATTCCTATTACAATTACGGTCAGTATTATTATACTCATAATAATATTCAAATATTATTATTATTATTATTATTGCACTACTACTGAAAGAAGAACCAGCCGTGAAATAGACCCTAAAGGTCTCGGCCACATATATATATATATATATGTGTGTGAGAGAGAGAGCAAGATTTGTCGTTTGTGAATATTAAGTCAACATTGACGATTACACGGTCCAGGTTTTGCACGGCACTTTTAGCCTCACCGACTCTATACTACAATTTGCATGTTCCAGAAAATCGGCCTCATGTCATGCATGATAAAGAACGTATGCTACTGTACATGAAGCTCTATACAGTATAGACTCTTGTCATCGGCTTCGCCACGTGGGAGATATATGGTGAATCTATTCCACGTCGGTGAACCAGCTCCTATGACGATTGTCATGGGCGGCGTGAAACTCTAACTGTACCAGCAGCTTTGCTGCTGGCCGAAGTATTTCCCAGCAATGTTCTCTGGGATGTACAGTAAGTCATGAGCCAAGAAGTAAGCTGATACTGCATTGTGGCGAGCGATCGGCATAGAACGCCTTACGTCCAAACCTTGACTGCATGGGCATCTCATAAATTCAGTAGCCGCTGGTGCTTTGCCGCGTGCCTGCCTCGTACCTGATTTCAATCTGCAGTCAGGTTTACTGCAGTAGAGCATGAACACGCTTTTCAGATCGATTACACATTCATGACAGGAAGTTAGTTGACAAACACGAGGTGGATGTTTTGGAGTTTGTGGAACCTTGCGAAGTCTTGAGGAAGGACTCAAACGAAGTGACACCACCCAAGATCGGTGCACAGGCGAGAGAACAGAGGGAGTGAGAAAGAGGGATAACCAGATAGATGGACTCTGTGGATTGTAGACACAGAATTTTGGAGAAAACAAAAACTGCTGGACCCCAACCCCAGACAGCGGATCCCAACCCTAGCAGCCTTTCGTTGGCGCACGTACCCTCCACAGTCCGGCCGTCGGGAAAGTGTACAACTCCTGTACCTGGCAGGACTTTGACGTTTGGGGGATAGTGGGGCAGATCCTTAAGGGTTTGGGGTTTGGGCTTTAGGGTGTATTAGGTTTAGGGTTTGGGCTTTAGGGTTTAGTACCTGACAGGGGGTTGATGTTTGGGGATTTGGTTAGTGGGCAGATCCTTCAGTTGATTTCTGGATGGTTTCGGGTTTATGGGGTTTAGGGCATTTTAGGGCCTAAAGGGCATAGGGCCAGTTTTGGGCTTAGCGTAACAAACGCGGAAACCTATCAAGTCAGTTGGCTTAAACGTATGTGACGACTCGCCCCCCCCCCCTCCGCCTCTCCTCCGAACCGGGTCGAAGAGAGATCACCATGTTTGACTGTGCTAAGCATGATGACAAAAATAGGTGCCCTATATCATTCCTTAAGTAGGGGATCAGGTACCAGCCTATACCCCTTGGGGAACAAAAGGCGCCTCGTAGATATTCCCTTAACAGGGGATAGAACGACCCAACAAACTTCCGAAGTTGGCATCTGAGCGCGGCGCCGTGCTTCAAGTTGTGCTGATATTGCCCAATGAACTTCACACCCGTTGGCCACGTGTAGACCTGAGCTCCGAAAAGCGTGGACACGATTTGCGATGAGCCTCTTGGGTGCGCGCGGGGTTGCTCTTCAGCTAGGGTTCCGGCTATTTTGGGGGGCCATTTTAGGGTTTTGGGGGTCTCGGGTGTCTATATAGAGAACCCGACTACACTGCAGAACGGTCTGGAACCTGTATGGTGCGGTCCCAGGCCATGCTGCGCTCGGCTCGAGCCACTCTCCGAGCGCATGACGCCCTCACCGTGCATCTCATCATCTTCCCACTCGCCTGCCACGTATCCATGGGTTTAGGGTTTAGGGTTTAGGGTTTAGGGTTTAGGGTTTAGGGTTTAGGGTTTAGGGCATCATGTGAGTCCATTTGGCTGTTGGGAAGGCAACCACGGGCCATACCTTTGGCAAGAACAGGAACTAGCTTGAGCTGAATGCCCTGTAAATCCTAAAACCCCTGTGCGGACCAACTTGTGGTCCCACCAACAGGGCACGTGCCCAGAAGTCACAAGTGCCTTGCCTTCGTAGGAATGGCCATTGCTCCACACGTACTTGCCCGTGCCTCGGCAGCAGAAGAATTTCGACAAGAACATAGGGGTCGGAGTAATTACCAATAGTATTCCCTTATGGTCCCTTTGTAATTGTACTAGAATGACCCCCTAAGCCCTATTCTAATTACTCAGGCCCCTATGAACCGCTGCACTTAAGTGCTGGGTAAGCCTGGCTTGACCTCGCCCACTAAGGTGCAGGCCATGAAGCTTGCCGTCGGAAACCTGGTCGCGCTTTGCTACAGCCATGAGTGGCCTCAAACCATGACTACTATTTGCTTAGTTTTTGGGGTTCTTAAGCAACTAGTAGATGAACCTGAACTACTTCATCTCGGCTACAAAAGGCTGGCCTTCCCTTCGTACGTGGACCCGTCCGGATAAGAGATGGACGCATCCCTTAGAGTGCGGATTGGAATATATGGTCTGCGCAGCAGGGTGCATCTCGCACAGTAGCCACTTCAAGAGCGTGAGCATCAACTTAGATCCTCACCCTTCCTTCTTGTCATCTTTGTACTGGCCTGCGCATGGCAAGGCACAGGACCAGAGAGCCCCATCAATGCCCTGTAAATGGAGAAGATACCAGAATTCTCCTTGCTGAGGGTCTATTTCCTTTTTGATAGTAGGACGACTCGAAGGCAGTCAGTCCTTGGTAGATGGCGCCCTCGGCTGTGATCTCCCGGCCTGCATCGTGAAGTCAAGTAGTCCTAGGGACACCAGACGCAAACATTCTTCCTCGTGGCCTTCTCCGTCCTGCTTCCCCAGACGCCACCTCAAAGCTGCAAGAGCCAGCGCCTATGTTGGCTCATAATCCGCAATAGCTAGTAGGAACTAGTGGACTTAGGAGTTCAGGCTATTGGGCTAGTTCTCGTTGTTGGCGTATGACTCAACAAGCCCACCCACCCACTCGTGAAAACGCACCGAGTCAGATAATGGACATAAATGGGCACGGTTGCCTTCGCTGAACCTCCAACAAGAGTCAAAGTCTGTTTGTCCTTGATCTGTTTGAGTTGCTTTGTCTCGCAGCATCTGTGATGAATACTGAATACTGCTAATATGTCGCTTCTTACTTACAAGTCTATGTGCGTGCGTGTGTCTTTCGCTTAATTTCGGGCACTTACAGGCTTCCTCCAGCATAGTTTTGGGCTTACTTCCACACGTGTTGTCTAGCTCCGGCTTGTTTCGGACTTACTTCGGCTTGTGTCGGCTTGTGCCATCGCCATCTGCACTATCGCAGTGCCCTGACGGCACGCTATCGCAGCGCAAAGCCCCCGCACCAGGTTATTGTAGCTCCCCTGGAACCGGATGTCATCCAGATTGTTTGAGAGGGCCTCACAAAACCCAAATATCACTAGCTCATGTCTAGATTTCCCACAATCTTCCCAGAGACGCGGCAGCACCAAGATAAGCATTGTTGATAATTGACCCTTGGCTATGTCAATTTTGCATGCTTAGTTATCACAACTGCTCGTTCTTTTTCTCATTGCTGGCCATTATGGGGGTTGATGCTGGCCGGACCCTCTACTCTACTTCTCACAGCTGAGCCCTGTCTGCTGTCTGTTGTTGACAAACGCAGTTTGCACAAGATTGGACCAAGGACTCCTTGGATCAAAAAACAGCACCCCATGTCGAAAACCAAGCCGAGGCCCTTGCTCACCCTCGTACTTGGCGCCAGTGGGCAAGGTGTATGTCGCAAAACCATGGACCTGCGAGGTTTAGGGTTTAGGGTTTATAGGGTTTATAGGGTTTATAGGGTTTATAGAGTTTATAGGGTTTATAGGGTTTATAGGGTTTATAGGGTTTAGGGTTGAGGGTTTAGGGCTCTTCTAGGCCCATCTCGGCAGAATGCCCCTGAGGCCGAGACGACACCATGCTCGAACTGGCCCGCATAGCTCGAGCCGTCTGGCAGTGTCAAGACGCCTCTGCCGTGCCTGGTTTAGGGTTTAGGGTTTTAGGGTTTAGGGTTCAGGGTTTAGGGTTTTAGGGTTTTAGGGTTTTAGGGTTTCAGGGTTTCAGGGTTTCAGGGTTTTAGGGTTTTAGGGTTTTAGGGCTTTAGGGTTTTGAGGTTTTGGGGTTTTGGGGTTTTGGGGTTTAGGGTTTTAGGGTTTTAGGGTTTAGGGTTTAGGGTTTAGGGTTTAGGGTTTAGGGTTTCGGGTTTCGGGTTTCGGGGTTAGGGCAAGTAAGAGAGTAGCGCCGCAGCGCTTGGGCTTGTCCGCGGGCATCTTACGTGAAAAGTAAAAAGGGTACGTCGAACTGTATTAACCATCAACGTTTCGTCCTAAACGCGGGTGCGCCAACGCTGCCTGACGGGGCCGACCCACTCTCCTTCGTAGATGCTGCCATCCTTGGATGCACGAAACCCTAAACCCTAAACCCTAAACCCTAAGGGAGTGAGGCACTTTCTCAAGAACAAGCAAGCAAGCTCGAAGAATCCCACCCAGGCTGTCTTCTCCTGGTCCTCGCAGGCAAAGCAGTCCTTTCTGGGCCCCCGGCCGCGAGAGTCTGCCTGGCAGCCGCAATGCTTTGGAGATCTGGGGGAGTTAGGATTTATAGGGCCCCTGTAAACTCCAAGTACCCACACGACAACGGCCTATGATGCCAGGATAAAGTGTGTATAGGCCATGGCCAAAGAGCCCAGTACCCCCTTAATTCAGCAACATACCTAGGATCCTAATATGATTTAAGGTACGCATTCCCTATTTAAGGGGTGTTGGGCTCTTTGGGAATTTCGTGGCCCCAAATATGATTTAAGGAATATGTTCCCTATTTAAGGGGTATTGGGGCTCTTTGAGAATTTCGTGGCCCTAGCAGTATTGATCAGTCGTATTTCCGGAGGCCTAAAGTAGGGTTTCGAGCCCAGGGTTGTCGAGGCCAGCCTGCCCTCAACCCTAAACCCTCAACCCTCAACCCTAAACCCTAAACCCTAAACCCTGGGGTCGGCCCCCCGGAGTCGAAGTTGCAGAAGAGATGCGCCGGCATCTTCCTTGACTTCCCGATCTTCTGAACCTGCCACAGGTTGCCCTAAGCCCCTTCAACCTTGAGGGGTTTAGGGTTTAGGGTTTAGGGTTTAGGGTTTAGGGTTTAGGGCCACAGGTTGCCCTAAACCCCTACTTGGAGGTTCATGGTACTTATAGGGGTTTAGGGTTTAGGGTTTAGGGTTTAGGGTTTAGGGTTTAGGATAACTGCACTTAGCACCCACTTCTAAGTCCCTTAAGTACCATGAACCTCCGAGTAAGCCCTCACATCCTTGCAAACCCCAAACCACGGAAGTCACCCAACGGCTGCCAAAAAAATCCTAAACCCCTTCAACTGTATCCTATTTTTCAGACGCAGGGGCCCATCCCAAAAGCTGGAAAGCTCTCTGAAACCCCGAAGCGCTTATCTTGTGACCGACCTCATCCCGGTAGATCTCCAGCCGCGTGGTGGCATCCTCCTCTGTCACCGACGAAGCCTGGGCTGCGGGGTTTAGGGTTTAGGGCTGGGGGGTTTAGGGTTTAGGGCTCAGGGTTTAGGGTTAGGGGTTAGGATTTAGGGTTTAGGGTTTAGGGCTTAGGATTCAGGGTTTAGGGTTTAGGGCGCTTGCGAAACCCTTGATTACAGTGCACAACCACATGGAAGTAGGTGAATTGGGGTAGGGTTCTCGGCTTAGGGCTCAGGACCTATAGGTATTGCAGCGGACGTGCCAAAGTGTACTCGAGATGACCGAAAAGGGAAAGAACAACAAAACGATACTCACACATTGCAACAATGCTTCACCAGTAGAGTTTAGAGTTTAGAGGGGCCTCCGAAAACAAAACCCTAAACCCTATACCCTATAAACCCTAAGCCCCAAGCCCGCAAAGCTGTTTTCTGCGACTTCAGAGCGATGGCTGTGCTCGCCTGGAGCGCAGTTTGTTTCCCCAGTCTCGTGGGTCTCTTGGGAAAGGCAGTCGGCTGGACCGACCCTACAAAGCATCATTAAAGCCTCTAAACCCTGAACCCTGAACTCTAAACCCTAAACCACCATATAAACCTGAAACCCGAAAGCCAACACCCTAAACCCTAAAGCGCCCTTTAAAAAAGCGGAAGTCAGCCCTAGACCCCTGAACCCGCCAGCCCATAGCCTGACATCTGCACAAACTGGCACGACATGTGGTGGATTCTCCAAACGTTGGGCCCCTTTTTGGGGTATAACAGCAGTATGATATAATAGTACATAATGATATGATTAATTAACAGAATCATCCGATAAAAAAAGGCTTCGTATTGTAATAGGTTCCCCCCAAAAGGAGTGCTCTTTAGGGAATCTGCATACTCGGGGTATCCTGGCACAGTCTAGTTAGAATAATGTAGTTTTATGATTATATTAACACAAAAACCCAATATGTTTAATAAGGCTCCGTATTGTAATAGATCCCCCCAAAAGGACTCTACTTTAGGGAATCCACTCCCCATTGTACCAAAGGGCTCAGAATGCACCAATTCTATGCTTCGAGCTGCTCGCGCTCCGAAGCACGAATGCTGGGATGTCGGGCCCCCTTGTACCAAGAGTCCCTTAAAAGAGGGGCTTAGGGCTCAGGGCTTAGGTATAGTTCCGATTAAGGACTGTAAGCATTAAGGGGGAACATCCTAACACAAATGTATAGACAGGTATGTACATCGAAACCAAGTTCCCTCACACTGTGCAAGAAGCTGGTGGATGGTGCAGGGGTTGCAGGGGTTTCGCAGGCGCAGCTTACAGGTAAACCACTCCTTGCCGAGAGGGATGTGGCCCGAGAGGCATGCAGGCATGCAGAAGCGGGCGCTCACATTGAAAGCGCCACAAGCAAATACAGCCCCTGTAGGCTGCACAGAACGTGTCCACGAAGTGTGGAAACAAGCGCCGCGGGCATATCAAAATAACAAACTTTGGGAGTCATGCGCAAACTGGACAACCAAGGGTGTCCTCCCTACATCTCCTTACGCCTTGGCTTTATTCAAAATATAAATATAAATTTAGATTCAAATATATTAACATATATATGTATATATACATATGAGCCAGCCGTGCTCCGTAGAATGGTCCATCCATGACTCCGCCACCCGCAACGGGAGTTTAATTAGGGCCTTCAGCCGACTGCTCAACATTGATCCTCTGTAGCCCACTCGGGCGAAGGGAACGGCTGTCACCACTGCACCGTGCCAAGAATAACTGTTTCACATGGAGGCTTTAGATGTAGGGCTTGAAACTGGCCTTCTTACTGGTATCACCTTGGCAAAAAAACTCGGCGCAGGTGACAAAGTCGAAAACCGGCAGGCCGCTGACTCGTCGCAGCTCGGCAGCATAGTGGGGCAATTCGGTGCACTCCAACAGGATCAGCTTAACAGGGCGTGTTGTCCCCTCTTCCGCCAATATCTGCTTCACATAGTTGCTGAGGTGGATCTGCACCTTCCTTGTGTCCACTTGCTCCACATTCGCCACGGCCTCAAAGCCTCCGAAACTGAGTCTTCGAAAGCAAAGCACAAGCTCCCACGACATACAAACTACGATATTTAGGGGTTCACAAAATTGCGTGCCCCGTTTGGGGGTTGCGAGGGGAATAAGAGTTCTAGAGTCCTGGGAGGCTGGGGCGCCCCTATTTTGCGAGGGCGAAGGCCTTTTACTTGCTAGCGGGGCTCTCTAGGCCTATTCACGGCTAACATGAGCTCCTTGTCTTGGCAGCCTAGTAACCATACTATGATAAGGGCACCCTTTTTTGGGTTGGTTACTCTTATAAGGGAACCAGAACACTAAAAAAAGGGTAAAGGGTACCACTGGGCTACCAGTTTAGGCTTGAGGGTTTAGGGTTTGGTATAGTTGGTTAATAAGTACCATGAACCCTAAACCCTAAACCCTAAACCCCAAACCCACCTCCAAGTGAGGGTTTAGGGGAAAGCCCGGCCTGGCACGGCCTCGCAGCCTCGCACGACGATCCGATCAGAATCGCCAGGCGATGAGAACCAGCCAGATGGGATGAGCCTGGGGGGATGTTCCCCCTTCTAGCAATCCTTCATAGGGAGGGTTTAGGGTTTAGGGTTTAGGGTTTAGGGTTTAGGGTTTAGGGTTTAGGGTTTGGTTTAGGGAGGGGTTATAATGGGGTACGATGATCCCTATTGAGGACTTTTAGTATGGGGGGGGGACATCCCAAGATGAGCCTGTCTTGTGCCGCGCGAAAGGATGCCCCGTTTGCAGTCAGAATCAGGATCCTGGCAGATGTCAGATGTCCAAAGTTGCTACATGGAACGAGGTCCGCCGCGAACCCGAAACCCACATGACGAAACCCCAAACCCCAAACTCCAAACCCCAAACCCTAAGCCCTAAGCCCTAAGCCCTAAGCCCTAAACCCTAAACCAACACAACAAACCTGCCGAAAACATCATGTCTGATCTCCTGTCTTCCGGCTCCAAGGCCGCCATCATCGTGGGCACCTGCACGAGGGCGCTCATGAACACGGGCACCTGGACGATGTCCCGAATCAAGTCCTGGTAAAAATGCATGAAGCCACAGTTCCCAGCTATGGCAAAGCACTCTTGCGACTCCAACTCATCTGCCGCGCTCTTCAAGTTCTCCAGCACAGCTGGTGATTGCGAGGCTTGCTGCGCGTTCTCAAAGCAAAGCCCGCGTGCAACTCTCGAAGATGTCTGAAAGCTAAACGTGCCTCGGTCCGCGAGAATAACAGTCACAGCCCTGTACACGCTGTTGCCCCACCACCCGTAAACGATAAACCCTAATGATGCTCTAGAATTCCAACAAAGGCCCTTGTAGACCATAAACATCCATAAACTCTACTGACCAAACCCTACTAGAATTACAACAAGGGCCCTTGTAGACCACAAACATCCATAAACTCTACTGACCAAACCCTACTAGAATTACAACAAGGGCCCCGGTGCTTGCGTGGTCTGCATCACCAACAGCTGGCGGATACTCGTAGGAGTCCAGCCGCACGAGTCCGAGATTGCCAAGGGGGGGCTGGCCTCTGGTAGGCTTTTACGGTTTGGGGTTTGGGGCTTTGCTTTTTTCTTTTGGTCTTGAGGGCTTATAGAGTCATATTGTAGAGTGTGAGATGGTGTGAGGTTTTGTGCTTCCAGGATTTGAGGGCATGGAGATATCTGCATCCCAGAACTGTTGACATGATTGGATCTGATGCCGGGGTAAAAGCCCTCCTCAGAAAGAAGTCGAGTTCTGAATGCTCATCCGGGCGGCAGCCGGCCTCATCTGACTTGAGCTTCTGCAGCTTGGCCTCCAGGCGTCCCAGAACGCATGCCTCACCTCGGATGGGCCGATGAAAACCCTCTGAAAAGTGATTCCTGAAGATGATCCTCTTAAACCCTACAAGAAAAAGGGGAAATACAAAAAAGGTCCCAAGCAAGGGCCTGCCGAGCCACTGAAGTGGTTGAGTGAAGATGCCGAGCTGAAGAAGCTCTTCATGGAGGCGTCGTCAAAGACTGGCAGCCCGGTGGTCTCCCGAAGACTGCTGGTGAACATGCCTCGGATGGCCCTAGAAGCCCTCTGAAAAAACATTCCTGCATGGGATCCTCTTAAGCCAGATACCAGGATGGGCAACTATACCCTATAACCCCTTAATAGGCCCTTTATAGGGTTCATCATGGGGGCCGAATAGCCCATCCTGGTAAGGGAACATATATAAAATGTCCCAAGGGCCTACCTAGTTGCTCAAAGCCGTATCGAGCAGGATGCTGTCAATGACGGTGCCCTTGGCGGGCGGAGGTGCTGCTATGGTTGAGGGTTTAGGTTTAGGGTTTAGGGTTTAGGGTTTAAGGTTTAGGGTTTAGGGTTTAGGGTTCAGTTGAAACGAGGAAAGCGCAACGAACCAGAAGCTACAAGCCTCAACCTGACGCCACACAAAAAAAACGCGAGGGCCATCGAGTAGGAGGGTGAGGCATCTACACGAACTAAGTGTCGGAGTGTTTTTCCTGAATCCCTAAACCCTAAACCCTAAACCCTAAACCCTAAACCCTAAACCCTAAACCATAAACCCTAAACCCCAAACCCTAAACCCTAAACCCTAAACCCTAAACCCTGTCCGAGACTCCTGCGATGACAGGCTCAGGACTCGCTGCTGAACCAAGGCCGCAAGCTCCAGCGTCAAGGTTCCCTCAAGAGGAGCAGCCCCTCCCCATAGCCAGCTCGACCACTTCTCATCCTCTGTGCTGAGGCAAAGGACTTCGCAGACTTCCCTGGCTTTCTGCACGTCAGCCCTGGGGGCCTTTGCATCTTCCTTGGGGGTCAAAGGAACCCAAACCTTGGGGTCATATACCCCTTAAATACTGCTGGAGTTCGACTATTTCAGGCCTATGAACCAGAGACCCTTTTTGGGGTTCACGTCGGCCCCAAGGTTCCCATGTGACCAGCAAGGTCTTCCCCCTTGAAGAGAAGCATGTTCTGATGAGGGGTAGCTGAACCATCGGTGTTACAAGCACCAGGCACTGCGGGAACAGCTGGCGAAGGCTCCGCTGATGCTTCAACCAAAGGTAGCCGACATCGACTGTGATGCCGACGATGGACTCCCCGTCCGCCGCCTGTACGATTCTGGCCATGCAGGCCCGGATAGAATCGAGAGCTTCTTCCTCAAGGCGGTCGGCCATCAGCGTGGCCTTTCCCACCCCCTTGCAGACGGAGAGGAGGTGCCTGCATCCAGCATCATGCCGAACTGTGACCTTCGCTGCCTCCTCGTCATCACAAAGGACCTCCTGCTCAATGCACAGGACCGCGAACGACTTCCTGATCCCGACCTCAGTGCTTTGCGGCCCCCGGCACACGCATGCCTTGATGCATGTGCATGGATGGGCAGCTTCTATACACTTCGACACAGAAGCTGCCCAAGAACCTAAGAACCATCCAAAGAATGAAGGGGACCCCCAGGACCCGAAACCCTAAACCCTTAAACCCTAAACCCTAAATCCCGAAAACCTAAACCCCTAAACCCCTAAACCCTAAACACGAAGCCTCAGATAAGGAGGAGGCAAGCGACTCTTCGAGCCGCCGATGCTGCCTTCAAGATGCGCTGGCCGGTCGTCAGCTTGGCCGGCCTCTCCGTCTGTCTGAAGCTACTTAGGGTTTAGGGTTTAGGGTTTAGGGTTTAGGGTTTAGGGTTTAGGGGGGTTTGCGAAATTAGGAGTTCCTCCTTGGGGGCCTTATTATAAGGGGATCCTACAACTTGGGGGTCTATATTAGGGGTCCCCTATTTTCGTAAACCCCCATGTTGGGGGGGGGGGTTCAGACAGCAGAGGTTGCTCTACATCAAGCTTGCCTGGGGAGGTGGCTTCTGAAAATGAGCTACAGGGGGACCCGAGTTCAGAACAGCGCCCCAGAGGGTATGTAGGGCTCTGGTTTGTAAAGGGAACCTCGAATGGGATGCATCCCTAGATCCGTAGCTAAAGCCCACCGCTATGCGTCTAGATGTGATAAAGTACAAGGTAGCCGATGCTAGTCTAAGCTATCGTCGTAGCTAAGGCAACCCATGCCATTATAACCTCAGCACTCTTACGGCCCCTAAATCCCCAACACCCGAACATACCCGAACCCTAAACCCTAAACCACAACAAACGAACCTTAAACCCCAAAACCCCAAAAAAACCTAAACCCATAAAGAACATTAAACCCCCAAAACCCTAACAAAAAGCCTCTTGGTCAAGGCAGACTCGATCTGGAGGTTGGCATCGGGAACCCACGGGGACCTAGGCTCCCCCTAGAACCTTAATAACAACACCATTTGTTAATATCCTCTTGGGTTTTATCTAAACAAAAAAAGATGTCTTTAATATCCTCTTGGGTTTTATCTAAACAAAAAGAGATGTCTTTAATGTCCTCTTGGGTTTTATATACACAAAAATATTAAAACAATTCCCATGGCGGAAAAAGGGACAGGTTGCTCTCCGAGCCGAAGTCGGATCCCCAAAGCTTCGGCTGTGGATCCTGGCTTGGCTCCTGAAAGCCGGGTTTAGGGCTTCGGTTTTAGGGTTTAGGGTTTAGGGTTCAGGGTTTAGGGTGATTATTTTGAAAAATGCTCCTCCTACTCTGACCCCAGGAAGGGAGAATATATAAAAAGCATCCCAGGGGGCTACCTAGCTTCGCGGGAAAGTTTCAGCTGCCACTCGCCGGCATGCTCCGTGTCTCCGTCGCCTTCTCCCTCCTCCCAGCTCCCCGCACGTCCGAGGTTGCACGCCCCCTGCGTCTGAGTCAACCCACCGGGCCTTCCTGACTTGAGCGTTTTGTCGCGACCCTTCTCGGCCCGAGGGGCTCTCCACCACCCTGCCTGTTGAACCAGCAAGCAAAGCGAGAATTCTCCAAAGGTATTTGACCACGTCTTGTTGTGGGCGTCGCTGACGACACTGTTCGGGAGAATGTCGCCATCCTCGGCACCCCGTAGTTCTCAAAGTTCATGCAATGGGGGTTTGGGGTTTATGGGGTTTACAGGACCTATTGAAGTAACGGTTCTGTCTGATATAAGCATATCCGGATTGTAAGGGGATGCTGTTGGCAATTGTTTAGGCTCCTGCGTTGTCAAGCTTACTTAAAGCCCTGAGCGGGTTTAATATTCCACTGCAAAGGCCCCATATAAGGACCCATGTCTTACCCTGCCACGTCCCTGCCTTGGCCAGGGGAACTCCCGCAGACGCCAGCAGAGTCATTCCCAGATAGCCGAAGGATGCAGAGTGGGATCTGCAGGAAGATGGTTCGTTCAGATCTGTCGAACTGCCCATATATGTCATACGGCAAAGCTAGATTCATTAGCCCATTGCATAACGAACCATCTCCATGCAGCCATTGGCCGGCCGAGTGCCAAAGTGGCTGACAAGCCAAAATGGCTGCAAACGACAGAAAACTGGTACAGAGTCGGCTAGGTGTCAAGAAAGATCCTGTTTCCGCTCCCATCCTTTCTCATCCCTGTCACACTGAGTCCGCGTGCATGGCAGGCTGAAGCATACTTGCAGAACACCCCGAAGCCCTGCCACCCTGAAAGTCCAAACCATCCCTCGAAGCTCGACAAAGCCACCCGATCACTAACCCGAAACCCTGTCAGCAAGCATCTCATCACGTCGAGTCGAGAACTTTCGGCTCTTGTTCCCACTCTGCCCCAGCCGAGGCCCTGGCCACCTTCAGGGTCTCCTTCAAGCTTTCGGTGACTTCGGCACAGCCTTCAAAACTAGCAGCGGTAGTCGTCGTCGTTGCTGTCGCTGTAGGAGTAGGGTAGGAGTAAGAACTTGCAAGCAGTGTGGGTGTGGGGCCTAGCATGGGATATGCGCGCGCGAACGCGCGATGTTGCTCCCCGGTCAGCTCAGGTCTCCGCGTTCTTGCATTCGGGTGTTCTCTTCGTGAATGTTGCCAAGTCGAGACCTGAGCATGGTTTTGGCTCCGGGGTCTCCCACCTAGCTCAGACGAGGATCCGTGAATTGCAGGGTTTTTAGGGTTTAGGGTTTGCTGCATCCGGGTTTAGGTCAGGGGTCAGAAGGTGGTGAATTGGAGAAGATCTGCGGCTTTTGCCAAGAAGCCTGAAAGACACGGGCTTCTCACGAAGCGCCTTTAGAGGTTGGGGGGTTCAAGGCTTAGGGTTCCCTTAACCTGGAGGCTTTTAGGGTTCGGGAATCCCTGAGCCCTCATCCGCGCATGCCACAAGCGTTCTGCTAGCCTGAGTAAACTTGGTTTTGGGGCATACATAATATGGAGTATACATACATACACACACATATATATATATATTTATTATATATAGATATATATGTATATATATATATATATGTTTATTTATTTATTTGTATACGTATATGTATATATATATATATATATACATACATACTGTGCGGAATAGATAGGGTTTATGGGGTATACAGTATATCGTGTAACAAGATTTTGGCTTTAGGGTTTCCGGTACTGGCACTTTCGACGCTGTGCAGGCTGCACACTCCAAGCCGCATGACCCGTCCAGCAAGGATAAGTCCCGTGCCCGCTGCCAGATTGGCCTCGACGGTACATCCATCAAGATCAACATCTCTGCTGTGGCGAACTCACCCTAAACCCTACACCCTTTAAGCCTTATGGGTAGTTCTCAAAATTAGGGTACCTTCTTGGCTTCCCTGCACCCTGAGAGTAATTGCCTCAGAAGGGGCCCGAATGACCCAGAGCCCTCCCCATAAGTTTAGGGTTGAGGGTTGAGGGTTTAAGGTGCCACTTTGACATGTAGGAGGGCGAGCCTGCAGGTCCCACCGGAGCGGCAGCATCCTGGCTGACGGAGCCGAGAGACCCAAGGGAGCATGAGAGGTAGGGTTTAGGGTTTAGGGTTTATGGTTGAGGGTTGAGGGTTTAGGGTTTTGGGTTTTGGGTTTTGCTCTTCAGACACACTCACCAACATGTACATAGAACCCTATGATATACCCTCTAACCAAAACATAAACCGCCCCAAACCCCAAACAACCCAAAACCCAAAACAACCCAAAATCCAAAACAACCCAGATCCCAAAACAACCCAGATCCCAAAACAACCCAAAACCCAAAACAACCCAAAACACAAAACAACCCAAAACAACCCGAAGCATCCCAAAACATCCCAAAACAACCCAGAACAACCCAAAACAACCCAAAACAACCCAAAACAACCCAAAACAACCCAAAACCCAAAACAACCCAAAACCCAAAACAACCCAAAACCCAAAACCAAAAACAACCCAAGAACAACCCAAAACCCTAAACCCTGCTCGTCCTTCAGGGGCTCGTCTTCGGTGCCTGCATCAACGGAGCTCTTGCGTGCGCTACGACATGCTAACGCTACGGATCAGGAGTCCAGATCTGGCGGGAGGCTTGCACCACTCAAGAGGGTTTAGGGTTAAGGGTTTAGGGGTTTGGGGTTTAGGGTTTGGGGTTCAGGGCCTTTTAGGGTTTAGGCAAAGTTGCAAAAGCTCCGGAAACTCGATAAGCCCTATAAAGCGTACGAAACCGTACTTAGGCTCTCTCAAGTCGGGTGCCTTCATCCTGAATGTTCAGCTGGGACTGGCTCACGCTCTGGATTGCCTGCGAAGGCATCTGGGAGTTGTTCAAAAGTAGGGCTTGAGTAGAGAGTTTCTACCAATTGATTACGAACCCCCAAAGAAGAAAGACATTCTTCCTCATTAAGGGATATTCTTTTGGGGGTTCTTAAGTCTTAAGCAAATAGTAGGTTTGGGGTCCCATTCTGGGGTTGTGTCTTGGCTATCTAATCACCGCAAAGCTGGGCACTCCCCAGACTCTCAGGACTCCCATGTGATCTGAGCTTTTGGCGGAGATGCTGGAATCCTGGAAGCACCGTTCGACCTCAAGACGCACTAGCAGCAAGCATGAACGGATCGCGAAGTCTGTCCGAAGGGTTGCTCTAAGTCTCTTCCAACAGAAGAGCTTATACTGGAGACTCACAGAGGAACCCTACGATACAACCACCCGAAACCCTGAACCCTGAACCCTGAACCCTGAACCCTGAACCCTAAACCCTAAACCCTAAACCCTAAACCCTAAACCCTAAGCTGTCATGTGCCGTAGGCTCCGGTCCAAGCCCACTCGCTTCTTGCGGTTGAAGAATGCTTGGAGGATCTGGCACAAAGCGTGTGAGCGTCGACGACAGTTCCGTATTGCCACCCCAAAACCTAAACCCTAAACCCTAAACTCTTGGGAACCCATGTTTAAACCCTGCACCCGGCAGCGCATCAGCTTTGCTTCCTAAGCCAAGGCCACCTTCAGTCTCAGTCATAGAAACCCCCGAGTTTAGTGTTTAGGGTTAGGGTTTCCGGCACGAAGCCTACACGCTCTAAGCCCAAAAGGGTCCAAGCTGCTCCAAGCTAAATTCAGAATCCCCCTACACCCTAAACCCCAAAACATAAACCCTAAATCCCAAAACATAAACCCTAAACCCTAAACCCCAAACCCTAAACCCTTTAAACCCTAAAGCCTCAGCCCGCGCCTCGAAGCTAAGGGGCTCGCCACTGGAACAGGCCGTGCCTTGAATCATCGCAGCGATGGTCAGAACCGCCAGGATGGGTTTTGGGTTTAGGGTTTAGGGTTTGGGGTTCGGAGTTTAGGGTTTAGGGTTTAGGCCCTGGAATCCCCCTGGGCAACCCCATGAACGGTTTGTTCAGGAAGATTAGGCCCAAAATTCCCACAAAGAACCCTAAGCCATGAACAACCCTGTTATACATGGTCTCAGCGTTTGGGCCCCAAGGTGTGTATGGCGGCTGCTCTTTGTTCTTTGAAGGGATCGTATCTTGGATCCCTCCTTGAAACTAGCAGAGGACCTTGTGGTTCCTTGGGGCCTGTTCTCTCCTACCTTCCCGCCAGTCATAAGAAGCCCTAAACCATGAACCCTAAACCCTACACTATATATAAAAAAAAACCTGAAACCCTAAACCAAAGTGACGCATAAGAAGCCCTGAACCATGAACCCCAAATTCTAAACCCTATATACACCCTCAACCCTGAACCAAAGTGACTGTGGTGCTACGTTTCGGCTTCAACCACCAAGCCCGCGGCAGAAGGACAGCATATCGGCGTGGGAGGTCTGCGCATCCATGCCACCCTGGCATGCTGACATGAACCCGAGTGCCACCTCGCTTCAACCATGCCCCTACTGATGCTTCTGTCGGCCAAGCTGCGCTTGACAGAATGCTTTTGTAGACAAAGTCCACGAACCTGCAACGTGAGGCTTTTTCAATGTTGGGGCCACGCGTCTCTGCTCCGAAGTGTTGCTGAGGCAGTGGCTTCTCCCGCTCGTTCGCATCCAGGTCTTCTTCATGCGCCAGGATGTAGTTGAAGCGGCGCAACTGAGCTCTGCTGAGTGTTCCCAAGGTTGCTTGAGGATGGCTACACGCATCCTCGACATTCTGGTCCCCTCTTTGGTACACCAAATTTCAGGTGAGGTCTCTTCCCTCCCATAAAAAGAGATCGTAAATCCCCCTAAACCCTACACCCTAAACCCTAAACCCTAAACCCGAAACCCTGCAATAGGACGTCTCGGGCCACAACCATGCGCTGCTTGGTCACGCCCTGCAGGCCGTGTTGCATTTGGAACAGGTTCCACATGAACGGAGGGTTTAGGGTTTAGGGGTTTGGGGTTTAGGGTTTAGGGTACTATGAGTTTAGGTTTCCGGGTTCCTTTTTTGGGGCTCCGTGGTTCAGAAGAGTTCAAGTGTTTATAGGGGTTCAAACAGGAAACCTGCTTTGGGGGGTGAATCTACCACATGCTTAAGGTACGGTCCCTTTGTGTCTGATGACCCTGCAAAATTCATTTCTGGGTTGTTCCCGCTTTTTTGGGCCGGCCTGCTCAGTAAGTCGCATACGTGGCTACCCCTGGCCTGATCATCACGAAGGTCGTTGTACGTGGAGCTATCTCGGCAGCAGGCATGGTCAAAAGATGTCAAAAGTGAGTCACACCAGTGCATCGAGCATCACTACATGGGATTGGCAACTTCGCTTTTTCGGAGGGCTCCGCAGGTACTGTCTCGCCGCATGATCGGACCTCCCCACAGCTCGGCCGCGAATGACCCATGCCGGTGGCCTCTCCCGCATCCTCGTGACAAGCTCTACCCAAAGGCTCCAGTGTAGTACCTTCTTGGGGTAGTATACTAAGGAACTACATTGGAGCCTTCAGGTAGTTTCCCAGACACTAGGGGGAAGCTGTGCCCCCTTGCCGCTCCTCGTGGTTTCTGACGTTCTTCATGGAGCGCGTTGCCGCGCCCTGGGAGCGTGGGATGTCGAGGCGGAATCTACGAGACGTCACACCGGCAGCTTCAGGCAGTGGACGCCAGAATCGTGGCACAAGAGGGAGTAGACCTGCGTGGGCTATTATACGCTATGCAACCCCTTAAAAAAGGCCCTTTATAGGGTTGGTTAGGGGATTACAAGGCCGAATACCCCATATTGGGACCTGAGCTGCTTAGGTCCCGATGCTCTGGACACCGTCGCAGCCAATGTGGTGTAGTGAAGGGGCCAGTCTGCTTTAACAGTGTTGCTTGGGGGCTTGATTCAGGAGCCAGGCGGCGTACCAGTACGCGAAATCTGCAGAGATGGCCAGCGACAAGAAATCGTTCCACGCGTACATGAAGCAATTGCCTGCAAACCTCAGCAAACTCAGCACTGAAAGAGCCTCAATCACCGCAATTAACCCTAAACCCTAAACATCCCTAAACCCCAAACCCTTATAAACCCCAAAAGCTAAGAGCGGGCCTAGGGTCCTGTAATCCCGTAAGCCCCTTATGAATAAACCCTGTATAGAACCTAAACCGTCAAGCCCAACCCGGTAAACCGTCCAAGCCGAGGCGCTGAGAACCCGAAAGCACTTTGGACTGCATTCCAATGAAGTCAGAGAGCAGCTCAATGAGAGTGGCCATCCTCAGGATTCGAAGCTTCGGGTCTTTGGGGAGAGTTTCTCTTTTTTTTTTTTTTTTTGGGGGGGGGGGGGGGGGGGGGGGGGGGGGGGGGGGGGGCTTGAGAACTTCCAGAGTCCTTACACCTGGTGATATCCTTGATCTTGGACTTGCAGCTACTATAGGGGGCCTCAATAGTTTGAACAGGGCTTTGGGGGTTATTATGGTATCTTTACAAAGGGACCCTAAGGGAAAACTCTTCGCAATTATGCCGACCCCAAACCCTAAACCCTAAACCCCAAACCCTAAACCCTAAACCCTGAACCCTGAACACTTCAGGCCAGGCGTCCAAGTGAAAAGGACCAGCGTGGCCAGGGGCATCGGAACCTAGAGCACACGGGGAGCCCGGTAGCCGTTCAAAATGCAGAATTATAGGCATCTATCCCTAAACCCTAAACCCTAAACCCTAAACCCCGCATTGCTTAACGGGTGTGTGGTAAAATTTCAGCCTAAGGTTCAAGGCCGAGTCACCTCCTTCCGCTTGGCTACCAGCCATATCCTGAGTCAATCAATCATGAACCAGGCAACAAGGCTTTACTTGGAGGTTCATGGTACTTCTGAACTAATTATAACTATAACTATATGCTTATAACTGCACTTATCACCATACTTGGGCACCTAAGGGGCTGATAAGTGGGTTCTAAGTGCACTTATGTTTGGGAAATAAGTACCATGAACCTCCAAGGGCTTACGGCTCAGGCGTCAAGGTTTAGGAGATGGACTGAGGCAAGGAGGGAAGAAAGAAAGGGGCGAGGGAGGGAAGGGAGAGAGGGACAGAGAGACAGAGTGAGTGAGTGAGAGAGAGAGAGAGGTGCAAGGAAGCCTACTGCACGCGGTATGTTTTTACACCATATACTGTATACTATATAAATACATATATACATAGATACAACACAATGCATATATGTACACACACACATATATATATATATATAGGTAGATACCTACTATGACTTTTCGAGATTTTGAAGGCAAATGACGACAGGATGCTGAGGAACCATGACAATGTCATCGATCGCAAAAGCAGCCGACCACACTGCATCGGCCACTGGCGAACCACAGTCCTTGCGTCAAGATGCGAGTTTAGGGTTTAGGGCTTCGGGGTTTGGGGTTTAAAGGTTTGGGGTTTAGGGTTTGGGGTTTAAGGTTTGGGGTTTAGGGTTTGGGGTTTAGGGTTTGGGGTGTAAGGTTTGGGGTTTAGGGTTTAGGGAGACTCGCCCCCAGCCTCCCTTCAAAACCCGTCCAATCACTCTACAGGCAAACCCACAACACATCTGAACTTTCCAACTCGAGCCAAGAGTCCCCTTTGCTGAGCAGCGAGAGAGCGAAGAGAGCTGACACGATCAGAAGCACTGCAGACCACCTCGCTGCTCAGCACAGCGAGTCTTACCATACTGTAGCGGTTGGCTTAGGATTGAAAGGGTCATAACTGAGGCGAGACCCAAGAGGCACGTCGCAATAACCTGGGTGCCTTACAGGGGAGCCTACTCTGGGTCCTAGGAGGCGATGAAGGGGGCTTCAGAGGGCTTCAGTAAGACATTGCAGGGCTTGGGTCTTTGCTTGCAGTTGTTTGTTGTTGTGGCTGTTGTGTTGCACTTTAGTGGCTGCGGCTGTGGATGCAGCGTCGGTGTCGTCCGTGTGGTTTTTCTCGCGCGGGGTGTTGCTGCTCTGGCCAGGGGGGGTTGTTTTTGGTGGGTGTCGGTTTGTTGCGAGCCTTTGCGAGTAGGTCATTTGGTAACAAGCAACGGTGGGATCCCCCCCCCTCTCAGTCCAAAAAGCTTTAAAGCTTTTTTCGGATGGGATCCTCCTAACCTTCTTGGAGACATTATTGCATGTACTAGGATGCCCTCTGAGACTGTTCCTGAACAAGAGCCTCTTACACCCAAAAAAAGGAAAGTGCAAACTACCCCAAGTAGTTCTGGCAGCTCGGGCTAGTGTTCACTGCAAAGCAGCTGCTGTTCGATGCCATTTCCATGACCATGAAAACTGTGCCCTGTCACCATGCTTGGAGAGGAGGTGCGAGCCTGAACTCTGTTTACGGATACACAACAATGGCATGAGGAGAGTGTGCAAGTTGGCAAGGGTGGTGCCGCTTGATTTTGCCATGCTGCGGGTCACCCCTGGGCCCGGGGGATCTGCACTCACCCACTTTGCTTCGTGGGTTGGGCGTCGGCGTGGTGTGGACCCTAAACCCCTAGACCGCAAAAACTCTCTGGGTGCCCTGCGGCATTTCTTGGGCATCATCGGCCGCAGCTGCCTTGCATCACAGGAGGTCAGCAGTTCTGAACGAAGGAAGTGCATCCCCATCCCCAAGGCCAGGGTTCAGGCTTAGTACGGTTTAGGGCTTGTAAGGCTTCGTGCTTATAAGCTATTAGGGCTTGGGTAAAATTTTTTGGCTGAGGTTCAGGGTTTACAAGGCTAAGGGCTACAGGGTTGTAAGCTGCGGGCCACTTTCCAGCGCCGCAGCTGCATAGAAGCCCAGGACGTCAGCATCACCTAGCGCGAAGGCAATCTAACCACCCCACATTCTACAAACATGACTTGGGATGTTCCCCTTATGCTAGCAGTCCTTAATAGGAACTATAGTACCCCCTATTACAACCCCTATGAAGGACTGTGAGCACAAGGGGGAACATCCCAAGACAGAACAATTGGGGGCCGTTCTTACGAACTGTTAGGATGAGAGCTCACTCAGAAGAGACCCGTTTTTAGACTAGAATCATTCGAACCCCCCCCCCCCCCGAACCCTTAAACCCTAAACCCTGAACCCTAAACCCTCATCCCACAGAATGACCCATGTCCTTTGCCTGCGAAGCTGACAGAAGCAGGAAGAGGGCCGTTCCACCCAGCACCCCTCTGTCTGGCACATAGCAGTCCTGAGAAACTTGACGACTGCTCCGCCTTGACTAATTATTTTCATCAGGTGGGGGCTTCCGAAATTAGGGGTACCCTATTGGGGTCCTTATTATAAGGGAATCCTACGTGCAATTTGGGGGTTTATATTACGGTCCCCTATTTTCGTAAATTCCCAGGTACTACAACGAAGCCTGCCATCACCAGTGAGTGGACTTTTACGACTGGGGCTCGATCCATGACAGGGACATTGTACTTGTGATAGCTGAGACTTGTGCTCATGCGCCGTCGATGGGACTACGACCATGGTATGCCATGATCGCGACACGCCACTGACAAGTACTGTTGCTAGTTTGGCTACCCTAAACCCCAAACCCTAAAGCCGAAAAAAACCACTTCGACGACGACCAGCCAAAGTTCACTCCAAGCTTCGTAGGGTTGGGGATGAAGTACGAAGCCCACAAGCTCCAGGCCGTTGCTGGCCTTAAGGGAGGAGCTTCGATGGACGGCGGGCTGGGCAACTCTAACCTTCAGAACCGACGAAAAAGGTTGAGGGAAAAAACCCGGGTTTAGGGTTTAGAGTTTGGGGCGTAGGGTTCAGTGTAAAGCTGCAATTTCAAGACCCTGCAACGCTTGAACCCAAAGCAACACCAACGACTCCATCTCGCAAGCAAACTTTCAGGCGGAGCAGCAAGGCCCAGGTACAAGGAAGTGGAGCTGATGCTTGCCGCAAAGGATGCCGGCCAATGCAGGTGATAGACCAACGATGCGTATCCAATCCTGAGGCATGTCAGGGATTGTCAGGGGTGGGGCCGCGGGTTTTGGGTTTAGGGTTAGGCTTTGGAATGTCAGATGGCTGAGCTGCCGGGGTACGTGCAAAGAATCTCGGACAGGTTCTGCGCGTAGCTGGCGGGGTCCGTGTGAACGTATCTTCTGACAACCGTGGCGGCCTCAGGCCCCTCGCCCTTCCCCCAATCAAATTCTCCTACCAATGCGCCCTCTCCGAATGAGAAGTACATCAGTCCGGTGAAACAAAAAGCATGGAACACTGGCCGGACATGGGAGTTTCTGAAAATAGCATAAGGGAATCCTAGTATATGGGGGTCTATTTGAGGGTGCTGGCACAGTCAAACCCGAACCAATGATAAATTGCGGTCCAGGAACTACATGGATTTCGAGCATTCTGGCACAGCATATACAGTGTATACATGAGCTGCCGGCAAGTAGCGTAGTACATCAGGGTCATGATCAACAGCGCCACCAGGGCAGAGGCGGCAATGGTCTGTATCATGCCGAGGCCAAGGACAAACCGCTTGACCTGACCTCAGTTCCCCAGTAACTTGATCGACAAAAAGAGGAAACCCTCTTAAGGTGCCACTAGTGGGTTTAGCATCCAGCAACCTAGGAGGAAAACAAAAAAATAAAGAGCCCTTTGTTCTCTCATGGCCTGTATAAGGGAGCCCACCCCTTGAAACCAAGGGATCGAAGCTAGGATGGCCCTTAGAACCCTCTGAAAAATATTCCGGAACATGATCCTCTTAAACCCAAGAAGGGATACTACAAAATGTATCAAGAGCCTACCTAGTAAGGGTACCTCCGTGGAACCTAGCGACGCAGCGCCCCGCCGGACGCCAGTTCCTGGCACCGGGAGCCAAAGCACGGGGCCATGCTGGCGCGCTCTTGAAGCGCCCATCGAGACGCGAGGGGCTCAGTGGCAGATCTCTCGGGTTTAGGGTTTAGGGTTTAGGGTTTAGGGTTTAGGGTTTAGGGTTTAGGGTTTAGGGTTTAGGGTCTGCTGAGTGGAGCACACCAGAAGACACACTATACTCGACTCATTGTCAATTGCACGATCGTCTTGCAACTCTCTCTCTGGCGCAGTCAGATGATCATGACTAGGCATGTTGGCTAAGCTGGCAGCTCGCGGAGTGGCGAAAGTACAAAAGATGTGTTCGGCTGCACATGGCACATGCAAGTAACACAATACCCAGCTCTTCGTGCTACGGTGATCACGCGAGCGTCCCCTAACAGCACTAAACCCTGAACCTTATAAACCCTAAACCCTAAACCCTAAACCCTAAAGACCAAACCCTAAACCCTAAACCCTGAACCCCAATTTGCAAAATTCCAAGGTTGGCACAATTCAGCAGGCGCGCAGCGATGCCTGCAAGGCGCATCTCTCTTTGTGGCTTGGGCACGAAGGCTTCAGAACGCAGGGGTTTAGGGTTGAGGGTTTAGGGTTTAAGGTTTAGGGTTTCGGGTTTAGGGTGGGTAAGGATTTGTTTTTTTTGTTTTTTTTGCCGGGGTGGTTTCCGAATCAGGGCTTAGGGTTTAGGGTTTTTATTTCTAGTCATCCCCACTAAGGACACCCAGTATGGGATGTGCGATATTCGGGTTACCATATTGGGGTCCTGATTATAAGGGAGTCCTACTATGGCGGGGGGTTCTATTTTAGGGGTCCCCTACTTATCTCAAACCCCCCATAACCCTAAACCCTAAACCCTAAACCCTAAACCCTAAACCCTAAACCCTAAACCCTAAACCCTAAACCCTAAACCCTAAACCCTAAACCCTAAACCCTATCTTAAACCCCCCATTTGGTGCTTTTGCATCTGGCCTGCCGTCGTTCCGATCAAGCCGCGCTGTTCGTGCATCACCTTGCGGGGTTGGCCGCACCCCTTCCCTCTGACACGCAATCCTGGGTTGCTGTCGAGGAACTTAAGTTCGGTTCTATAGGGATACATTGTAGGTGACATGGTAGCTCCGTCCTATGGTAACTTGATTCCAGCTCCTTATACCAGGATGGGCCATTAGGCCTTAGAATCCCCACAAGCAACCCCATAAAGGGCCTTTTTTAAGGGGTTGTAGTTGTAGGGTATACTAGCCCATCCTTGTAACACCTAAACCCTAAACCCTAAACCCTAAACCCTAAACCCTTAACCCCGCTTCCTTATTAACATCAACCCCAACGATGCAGCGGCTGGGCTTCGCACGCTGGAATAGACCTTGGACAGGGTGCCCAGCATGAACGCCGCCATGACGTAGATGACCAGCGACCTGAAGCTCTGTTCAAAAAGGGGGTTTAGGGTTTAGGGTTTAGGGTTTAGGGTTCTCAAGATTGTGGTTCCTTTGTGGGTGCCCTGAATATATCAGGGCCGCCTTATAATCGTAACCCGCAAAGGGGACCATAATTCTCTAAACCCTATACCCCAAAACTAAAACCCTAAAACCTAAACCCCAAAACCCAAAAACCCAAAACCCTAAAACCCTAAAACCCTAAAACCCTAAAAACCCAGAAACCCAGAAACCCAGAAACCCTAAAACCCTAAAACCCTAAAACCCTAAAACCCTAAAACCCTAAAACCCTAAACCCTAAACGCCCTCAGCCCTGCGGCACTCGGGGAGTTTGAGATGAGGCCCCGAGCGGAACTTGCAGCCAGATGAAGAGGATGGTGAGACCTGGACTCCCACCATTGCAGACGCTTCCACAAAGGCGGTTTAGGGTTTGTAGGGTTTAGGGTTTAGGGTTTAGGGTTCAGGATTCAGGGTTCAGGGCAAAAGTTTACGGTTCAGGGTTTGGGATTCTCACCCGACGTCAGGCTTCAATCCAAGCTCCGTGCTCTCGAAGAGCGCCTCGGTCGTGAAAGCATCTGAGGGGGTTGTTTAGGGTTTAGGGTTTAGAAAAGTTTCACTTTCGGGTCCCTCCATGAGCTGCTTTCATCATGCAGCCCCTCGCCCGCTAAACGACCGCCATCTACCGCCGGTACAGGCCGTGCCGTTCAAGCAAGGGGCGAAGGAGTCGAAGGATGAGAAGACCCCGGTGCTCTCGAAGGAGATCTGCATGAAGCGGGCATGATGTGGCCAGCTCCACACGGTTTAGGGTTTAGGGTTTAGGGTTTTAGGGTTTAGGGTTTAGGGTTTAGGCCACTGTCCATAGCCAAACCCTGGGACACTTTGACGGACAGCCTTGAGGCCATTGTATGTTCTGGTCCAGAAGGCTCCTGCGTCGTTGAAGACCTTGCTCACACGGGGGTTTCCGAAATTCGGGGTACCCTTCTGGGGGGGGGGGGGGTCCCACATTAGGGATCATAGTATTCGGGGGTATATTCGGGCATTCGGGTACCCCTCCCCATTTTGGGGAGATGCTCACATCTCATGGCTACAACCTACGCTGCGCGCGGAGCCATGCTAAGGCTTGCTGAGGCCTCGGGCTGCATTTCGCACTTTCTGTGTCCAGCCCCTCTTGGCTCGGACGGTAACGCATGCGACCTCAGCTCGCGGGATCGGTGCCCGTGTCCGCTGTTGGGTTTTTTTTTTTTTTGGGGGGGGGGGGGGGGAGCAATAACCGAAGGTACTGAGAGCAGGGACTTGAGAGTTCGAAGTGCCTGACACCCAGAGTCTGGGCGAATCCTTCTCCATGCGGCAGTAGCCCTGACCAGGCGGCGATGAAGATCATTGATGATGATGATGATGATGATGATGACGATGATGATGATGATTATTATTAGCATTTTCGTTACTTGTATTGTATGGCAACTGATGCAGGGACACACATATTACTCATGGCTGCGACATTCTTGCCACTCTAAAGGTTGGATCCGGCTTTCAACAGGGTAGGCCTTGTTCGTGTAGGTGATTTTGATGGTCACGTCAGCGCCGGTCAACCGCAACCTTGCGAAAACGTGTGGACAAAAGTCCGACCCGTGATGGCTGTGATCCTTTCGAGTACTCGGGGCCTGCTCCTACATTATTAAATATCTAATGTGGTTTTTTGTTGAGGGAATATCGCGGTCTATAAGGGTGTTCCTCGAAATGCCCGTATGGTCAATTCGGGAAAACACCACGGTGCAACTGCGCCCGTTTCAGGGAAAGTTGGCTGCTTAACTACTTGCCCCTCCCCCCCGTTTGCTGATCAACTGAGCTTTGGACTCCGATAGGACACCACCTAAACCCTACACGTCAAACCCTAAAAAGCAACAAACAGAGACAAACCTCGACGACCTCAGTTGCCGACGCAGGAAACCTGTTTCAAGTTTCGGGTTTAAGGATCCTGAAACCCTTTAGGGTTTAGGGTTTAGGGAGAATGGTAGTCGGTTCGGATTGTGCTGTGCTCCCAATGCTCTGCTAACATAAACCCAAAATACCCCTAAAACCTAAACCCTAAACCCCAAACATCATAGGATGGCCAAGGGGCGTTGGCCCCTGGGGGCCGCTGGGCGTGTTGCTTCGCATCACTCCTGAGTGGCACATCTTTGGGGAGGGTTTAGGGTTTAGGGTTTAGGGTTTAGGGTTTAGGGTTTAGGGTTTAGGGTTTAGGGTTTAGGGTTTAGGGTTTCAAGCTTAGGGTTTAGGGTTTAGGGTTTAGGGTTTAGGGTTTAGGGTTTAGGTTTTGGGGTTTAGGGGTATCATACATCATGTGCTCAGATCCTCGGATTTGTATTTTGATCGTTTGAGACCTGTACTGTTAGATGAAAAAGCATTTGTTTTTCCTTGTCCAATGATTTTGAGACTCCCATTTCTATGATTGACAGGTTTGCTTATATCATATCATACGTGAAATATGGGCAGTTGTTCCTTGGGGGCTTGTTGGGGAGGGGTGCTTTGGAGCAACACGGCGATTTGTGAAAAAGCCAAACATGTCCACCAAGATTGGGGTAAAGTTGCTTGGGGGCTTGTTGGGGGGTGCTTGGAAGCAAAACGGCGATTTTGCGAAGGAGCAAAACATGTCAGCCAGGATGCGGGTAAAGTTGCTGGGGGGCTTGTTGGAGGGCGCTTTGGACAAAAAACCACGATCTTGCGAAGAAGCCACGCATGTCAGCCAGGATTGGGGTAAAGTTGTTTGGGGGCTTGTTGGGGGGTGCTTTGAAGCAAAACGGCGATTTGGCGAAGAAGCCACACATGTCAGACAAAATTGGGGTAAAGTTGCTTGGGGGCTTGTTGGGGGGGTGCTTTGGAGAAAAACGGCGATTTTGCGAAGAAGCCAAACCTGTCAGCCAGGATTGGGGTAAAGTTGCTCGGGGGCGTTTTGGAGGGGTGCTTTTGAGCAAAACGGCTGTTTTGCAAAGAAGCCAAACCTGTCAGCCAGGATTGGGGTAAAGTTGCTCGGGGGCGTGTTGGAGGGGTGCTTTTGAGCAAAACGGCGATTTTGCAAAGAAGCCACGCATGTCAGCCAGGATTGGGGTAAAGTTGCTTGGGGGCTTGTTGGAGGGCGCTTTGGAGCAAAACGGCGATTTTGCGAAGAAGCCAAACATGTCAGCCAGGATTGGTTTAAAGTTTCTTGGGGGCTTGTTGGGGGCGTGCTTTGGAGCAAAACGGCGATTTTGCGAAGAAGCCAAACATGTCAGCCAGGATTGGGGCACACTTGCCTTTGGCGGGTGCTTTAGGGCAAAATGCACCAGTACGAATGAAGGCAGTATGGAGGCTAATTTTTCGCAGGGACATTGCAGGCTGCACGGATTCCGCGGGCGGAGCCTTCGCGCAGCGTCTGACTCGGGACAGCCGGGCAAAACCAGCCATCACTCGGCGAAAGGATGCTGCCAAGCCTCTCTCTTCAAAGTTGTAGTATCGGCCATCGAGTAAAAGCCTTCCGGGCACTGCTTGAAAGGTTCATCGGGTTGCAAGTGCCTTCAAGAAGGTGAAGAACGGGGACCTTTTTCTGTCACTGCTTCTTCCGAAGTCTACGCACGAACCGTGAGGTGGGTGTGGCCAAGCATGGGGGGAAGCTGCTTTCGATGCGCACGCCCTACAGCCGATAAGCTCTAAAAACCATCTGCTCTATAACCCTGTGCTCCCTAAACACCTCGAGATCTTCAACCGCCCTAAGGTCTCAAGACCGAAAACATCCCCGAAATCCTCGACCCCAAAGGCCCTAAACCAAAACACGTGCGCATTGACACGAGGAGGCCCCTAAACCCTAAACCCTTAAACCCTAAACCTGTAGGCCTGGAGTCATCATCTCCAAACTCCTCGGCCTGGCCGGCCATCAGCACCTTTCGCAGCAAGTTTTGCCAAGGGCTTCCTAAGGTTTTAGGGTTTCGGGTTTGGGGCCTAGGGTTTCTGAGGGTTTATCGGGATTTTAGGGCTTACCGGGCGCCTAGGGTTTCTATCGTTTCTGGGGGTTTAACCTTTAGGCCCCCTCCGAAGCTGCTGCAAAGCCGGCGGAACCACTCTGATAGCCTGCCTGGCCATGACTTGTGACGTCTCCCGTCCTTCTCATACAACCCGCCCCAAAGCATGGCACCAGTAAACATTTGGGGGCTTCCGAAAATAGGGGTACCCTTTTGGGGAAGTACCTTTAAGGGATTCTATTCTATTTGGGGTATAAAAGGGGTACCCTGATTTTGGGAAACGCCCAATTGATTTGCGTCCGGATTCGCCGGCCAAGCAACCAGATGCCAGATTTCAACCCCGTTCCCACCATGAAAAGTCCCTGCAGAACTCTATATTTAAGGCAGAAACGGCAAAAAAGTCTAAGCCTGGAAAGTCTCAGGGCCCAGAGCCCCATGAACCTGCCTCCTCCATAGGGTTTAGGGTTTAGGGTTTAGGGCTTCCCACCTCTTCCACCGTGAGGCTGATCCTCTCTCCGGGCTCAAAGCGCTTGAGGATGGTCCCAGAATGGTTCAGGAGCACCTTGCAACTTGGAGTCTGAGAGATGTTATGTTTGAGGTTTAAGGTTCAGGGATGTTTGGGTTCAGGGTTTAGAGTTTAGGGTTTTGGGTTTAGGGTTTGGAGCTTTCAGTATGAACCCTGCAGACCCTAAACCCGACGTCAGGCCAGCACTTAGGCGAGGGCGGTCGTCACAGGAGCACCCGAAGTGGCAGCACCGTCGCTGCTGCCGACCAAGGTCTCCCTTCGAGCTCGAGGCTTATGGGGCTGAGGCCCTTGAATCCCTTGAAGCCCTTGAAAGCCCTAAACGCTAAACCCTAAGCCCTTGAAGGCCTAAACCCTAGATCCCTAACCCGAAACAGACTTGCTACTTACCACTTTTTAAAAAACTTCATAGCTCGAATGAGAAGGAGCCAGAACTGGAGCGCGAAACCTTTAGGCAACAAAGCTCGATGGCCCCATTTTTGCAATTGGGCTAACAACGATCTGAGTCAAACAAGATTGGCCTCCCGACAGCCTGAAATGTTGAACATACCCGCAAAAATCCGATCTTGGCATGTATGTTGAATTACCGGACCCCAGCTGGCCCATGGGCATTTTACGGCCTCAATTCTTCAAAGAACCTGCCAAAATCCATTTGTTGAGCTGTGAAGATGCATTTTGGTGTGTTTCTTTGAGTTCCCGAACCCCAGCTGGCCCATGCGGCTTCCATTCTTTTGTAAAAACAACTCCCCTAACCCCCCCCCCCCCCCCCCCCCCCCCCCCCGCGGTTTTTAAGAGCTTGGAGATCAAGTCCAACCCCAATTATCCCCAATCGGATGATTGGGGTTAGGAAGGACCAGGAACCCCAATCAACTAGTTTTGTCCACGGCACGGTAACCAACTTGATGATTTCGGTGTTATTTTCACAAAACAGTGAAGCCGCGTGGGCCAGCTGGGGTTCGGGAACTTCAGAAAACACACACCAAAATGCACTTTTCAAAGCTCAAACAATGGATTTGGGCTGGTTACCGACTTGATCCCCCATCCCAGGGCCGAACTTTGCCAACAACCTGCCAAAAATCGTTTTTTGAACTGAGACAAATGCATTTTGCGCACGTATTTTAAGTTCCGGGACCCCAGCTGGCACATGAAGTTCCCGGACCCCAGCTGGCACATGGCCATCTTACAGCCTCAATTCTTGAAAGAACCTACCAAAATCCATTTTGTGTGTTTGCGAAAAATACCGTTTGGCATGCATTTTAAGTTCCCAGCTGGCACATGGGCATCTTACGGCCTCAATTCTTGAAAGAGCCGGCCAAAATCCATTTTTTCAGCTTCGAAAAATGACATTTTGGCATGTATTTTGAGCCCCCGGACCTCAGCTGGCCTGTGGGCAGCTTACGGCCACAATTCTTGAAAGAATCCATTTTTTGAGACCGAAAAATCTATTTTGGCAGGTTTTTGCAAGAATTGAGGCCGTAAGTTGTCCGTGTGCCAAGCGCAAACCGGTAACTCAGAAATACCAGAAATACCTGCCAAAATCGTTTTTTCACAGGCCGAAAAATCGATTTTGGCAGGTTTTTGCAAGAATTGAGGCTGTAAGAAGCCCATCTGCCAACCGCAAACCGGCAACTCAGAAAGACGTGCCGAAATCGATTTTTCGCAGGCCGAAAAATCGATTTTGGCAAGGTTTTTTGGGTTTGGCGCTTGGCTGGGTTTGGGGCTCAAGTCGGCCCCCGCGGACAACAAAAGTCGATATTTGGGGTTCCAAATTCCCAACCCCAATTATCCCCAATCCCGGGCGGGATTGGGGATAATTGGGGTTCCCAACCCCCAACCCCCATTATCAACTCAGTTGCTTTCGGCTCTTCGCGAAGAGGCCAAGGCAATTGAGTTGATAATGGGGGTTGGGGGTTGGGAACCCCAATTATCCCCAATCCCGCCCGGGATTGGGGATAATTGGGGTTGGGAATTTGGAACCCCAAATATCGACTTTTGTTGTCCGCGGGGGCCGACTTGAGCCCCAACCCCAACCAAGCGCCAAACGTAAAAAACCGTGCCAAAATCGATTTTTTGGCCTGCGAAAAATTGATTTCGGCACGTCTTTCTGAGTTGCCGGTTTGCGGTTGGCACATGGGCCTCTTACGGCCTCAATTCTTGCAAAAACCTGCCAACATCGATTTTTCGGCCTGCGAAAGATCGATTTTGGCACGTATTTCTGAGTTACCGGTTTCCGGTTGGCACATGGGCATCTTACGGACTCAATTCTTGATAAACCTGCCAAAATCGATTTTTCGGCCTGCGAAAAATCGATTTTGGCACGTATTTCCGAGTTACCGGTTTGCACTTTTCACATGGGCAACTTACGGCCTCAATTCTTGCAAAGACCTGCCAAAATCGATTTTTCGACCTGCGAACAATCGATTTGGCATGTATTTCCGAGTTACTGGTTTCCGGTTGGCACATGGGCATCTTACGGACTCAATTCTTGAAAAAGCCTGCCCAAAATCGATTTTTTGAGCTTCGAAAAATGCGTTTTGGCATGTCTTTTGGAGCCCGAACCTCAGCTGGCCCATGGGCATCTTACAGCCTCAATTCTTGAAAGAGCCCAAAATCGATTGTTTGAGCTGCGAAAAATGCGTTGTCGCATGTATTTTGAGTTCCTGGACCCCGGCTGGCACATGGGCATCTTACGGCCGCAATTCTTGAAAGAACCTGCCAAAATCATTGCTGTTGAGCTTTGCAAAATGCATTTTGGTGTGTATTTTGAGTTATCTTACAGCCTGAATTCTTGAAAGAGCCTGCCAAAATCAACTTTTTGAGCTGCGCAAAATGCGTTTTGGCATGTGTCGTAAGTTCTCAGACCTCAGCTGGCCCATGGGCATCTTACGCAATTCTTGAGATCCTTGTTGTTGAGCTTTGCAAAAATGCATTTGGTGTGTATATATTGAGTTCCCGAACCCCAGCTGGCACATGGGCCCATGGGCATCTGACAGCCTGAATTCTTGCATCTTGCAGCCTGAATTCTTGCATCTTCCAGCCTGAATTCTTGAAAGAACCTGCCGAAATCCATTGTTTTTGTTAGCTTCCAACGCGTTCTGGCATGCATTGTAACTTCCCGGACCTCAGCTGGCCCATGGGCATCTTATGGCCTTAATGCTTGAAAGAACTTGCCAACATCCAGTTTTTGGGCTTTGAAAATGCATCTTGGTGTGTTTGTTTTTGAGGTTCCCAAAATCCAGCTGGCCCATTGTTTTTTAAAGTTCCTCAAATCCCAGCTTTGGACCCTCAAATTGCACAACACAGGATCAAGGGGACACTAAAACCAATATTAAATGAAGTTTTCTTGCTTTGCCCACTGACCCCTTAAATAGCGAGTCTGCGAAACCCTGAAAATAGGCTCTACAAGTAGGAGTTTAGGGGACCCTTCAGGGCATTTCTTGAGCTTCGGTTCGGTGAGCTGGCTTGATCACGCAGACCTGCCTAGGTCCACCAATGAGGTCGTCTGGCCGGACTGCGTAGTAGTTGTGACCTTAGGGTTTAGGGTTTAGGGTTTAGGGTTTAAGGTTTAAGGCCAACCGGGATCAAGAGCATCATAATCCCTTAAGGGACTATGTACGGCGTAGTTTTAGGGACTATGCAGAGAGTTTAGAATTTGCCAAGTGATTAACCCTTAATTGCCAAGCTATGAACCCTTAACGGATCTAGAAGGGCTACTAGTAGGAGGCATCGGAGTCTTTCGTGCTAACCCCTAAACCCTATAAACCCTAAACCCTAAACCCAACCCTAAACCCTAAACCCTAAACCCTGAACCCTGAACCCTGAACCCTAAACCCTAAACCCTAAACCCTAAACCCTAAACCCTAACCCTAAACCCTAAACCCTAAACCCTAAACCCTAAACCCTAAACCCTAAACCCTAAACCCTAAACCCTAAACCCTAAACCCTAAACCCTAGCCTAAGGCTCGGCTTAGGGCTCACGTTGCAGAACAGGTGCTGAAGGCCAGCTTCATGCTCTCAATGCCGGGCACATAGTGATAACTGCACAGAGCAGACTGGCGCACTTTGAGGGGTTAGGGTTTAGGATTTAGGGTTAGGGTTTATGGTTTAGGGTTTAGTGCCGTACTTGAGTTTTAGGGGAGCTGGTCTTGCATCACCACTCATGAACCTCCACGCAAGAGGCTCACCAAGCAGGAGCCTGGGCTCTGCAGTGTCGTGCAGGCTGTGCATCATGACGTCCTGCAGCTGCAGCCTATCCACCTCACACCCCTATCTTCTCGCGTAACCCCCTGTACCCCTCAAAAGGTGCTACTACAAATACGAGTATTTTCCCAAATAGGGGTACCCCTTTTCTACCCCAAATCGAATAGAATCCCCCCCAATTCGGAAACCCCCGTACTGGCCCGCGAGTGGGAGCTGAGATTCCCGGTTTCTAAAGATGGAAAGGTTACCCTGGGCAAAACCATGCCCTCGCATCCTAGAGCCCTGTTAAGGAATAGAGCTCAACACAGATTCCGGAAAACCCCCATTTTTTTCGACCTTGTGTTGTCTACCTAAGGCGGGAGGGGGGGGCTGGGGGGGGGGGTAGGGGAGGGGGGTGGGGGGGTGGTGCAGGGGGAGGGGGGGTACCCGGCTCTCTGAAAATCTTCGCCCTCCAGCCTCCACCCGCACAAATGCTGACAGCTGCGCAAAAAAACGACGCTGGTCAAGGCCGGTCCGAAAAGAAGGTGGGGATGAAAGTCCCAGACGGTGAGTCCCTCAGTGTGCGGTTTTGGATGTACAGGGTTTAGAGTTTACGGTTTTAGGGTTTAGGGTCTAAGGTTTAGGGTCTAAGGTTTAGGGTTTGTGAGGAGGTTTTGAGTTTAGGGTTAAGGAGGCTTGTAGAGGATTTCTTGAGCATCTACAAGCGGTTTATGGGGGACCGGTGGGATATCAAGGTACAAAGGATCAGGGCGGCCAGGCAAGCAGGTCCTTCTCAATCCTGGGCCTCCGACATACTCATCTCTGCCTCGTTCATGCAGGCCTTATTCATGCCGCCTCAGTGAGCGGAACCCTAAACCCTAAACCCTAAACCCTAAACTGGAGCCCTGGCAATGCTCCATGCAGATGGCTAAGCTGGGCGATCTGCCTGCTTCGTGGCAAAGATGCGTACAGTGAATGTCGGTGTAGTTGAAGCCTTGGGGGCAACCGCATCTCAGCTCCCCTCTTTGATGCGGCAAGATCTCATCAGCATATCAGCACGAGCACGAATGTTGCACCAACAAATTTCCGGCTCCGGACTTTGTCCTCCGTCATAGAAGGTATATCCGAACCTTGCGCACGGCCGTGGTGGGATATACGAGTTTTAGGGCGGGAAGCAAATTCTGAAAGGCTGACGGCTTCTTCACGTCCCCAACCGGGGGTCGCGCTCCGACGGCTGCGTGCAAAAGGGCTTGCTCCTGCGCAGCTCTCACACAGGGTTTAGGGTTTAGGGTTAGGGTTTAGGGTTTATAGGGTTTATAGGGTTTATAGGGTTTAGGGTTTAGGGTTTAGGGTTTGGGGTTTAGGGTTTAGGGTTTAGGGTTTAGGGCGCCAGTCCGGGCCTCAACCTAGCCCCGGAGAAGATGAGTCCAACCCTACCACATGGAAAATGGTTCAGAATGGAACTCTGAGTCCTGTCTGCTTCCATGGCCATGGAGGCTTCTGCAGCAGACAGGCCCGATGCGAACCTGGCACGGCAGAGTCCACGCGTGCGACGTCCGGTTTGTCGTGAAACCTGTGCAAAATACGGGAAAGTGCCGTGCTCATCGCTGACTCTTACGAAGATCGTCCCCACAACCGGATGGTCTCGGACTAATTCTGGTGAAGGACTCGGCTGAATGAAGAGAGAGGCCGGCACGCACATGTGGCCAACAAGAAATGTCTGAACAGGCCGGCAGGGCGGCAGCATTGAGGCAACGCCCTTGACCTGCAGAACGTGGTGCACAGCAAGCAGAACATTCAAAGGCAGGAACCAAAACAGAGAGCCCTAAACCCTAAACTACTCTAAACTCTAAACCCTAAACCCTCAACCCTAAACTACTCTAAACACTAAACCCTAAACCCTCAACCCTAAACGCTCTTGATCACTGCTTCGAGCTGTGAGCTGAGCCCCGGACGGGTGTCTGAATGGCATACTGCTCCAGTTCAACGAACCGCCAGAGGAAGACGAGCCAAGTAAAGAGAACCAGAAACCAGTACCTCTCCGAGTCGACGCACGGGTTTAGGGTTTAGGGTTGAGGGTTTAGGGCTTAGGGTTTGTGCGCTTGGAGGTTCATGGGAGTCATGGGTCGATCGTTAGGAGTAGGGTTCTAGGTACCCAACATCTGGTTCTCAGTGTAGTTACCATACTTATAGGCCTACTCTACTTGTAACTACCCATGAACCTCCTAGTGGAGATGTAAGTCGATGGACGCTTGGAGCAGCATGCGATGCTCTTGGAGCACCGCAACAGAACGGCATCAATATCACTGAGCATGCTGAGGTTATGCGGGCTTGACACGCAGTGCCAGCAACAAACTGGAACTTTAAGGTGCGCACAGAAAGAAGAGACCCGGGTTGTGGATGACCTCGTTCCGGTAAGGCGGCGAAGTCAACACAAAGCCTATGTGCACCCTACCAGTCAAAGCTCGGGCCTTAGCACACCAGGCGCGTCTCAGGGAATTTGTGGGGGTTGACCCTCGGGTCTTTAGATTCGTTGGCCTCCCCATGCTTGCGTTGGAGACTCTGAGGGCGAGACAACCCACTTCGGCAGATAAACGATACCCAACCTGCCACTTGCCACAGGCGCCAATGCTTGAATGGATTGATATCGCGAACATCATAATATATATATATATATACATGTATATATACGCATATATATATATACACACATAGCGGCTACCTTTATGAGTAACTGTCCGCGAGTCTTCCAAAGATAGAACACCTCTTTCACGCAGCTGGCAAGGACCGGTGGCCACGCCGCAGGATTGGCAGCGCGGAAGGCTCGTCACGAGTGGAATTCGTCTGATGCTTCAGTCCCGTCTTGGGACGCACCCAAACGTGTGCTGCCGTGCGCAGGTGGCACATCTTCCGCCGACCTTCGGCTGGGCACTGCCAGTCCCGCCCAGGCGTTTTCCGGAACTTCCCTGCACATGTTGCTAAACAGCTGTTGCTAATAAAGACGACTACTATGCTGCAAGCTACTCCAACGGATGCTAACCCGCATACAAACCACCAAGGACGTCGACGACAGGTGGTAGGACGAGCCCCGCATGGCCGACTCGTAGCCTACCTCTTCTCCCTGCACATGAGACTTTTCGGACATTAAGCTGCGCATGTCTGCGCGCTCCGTCACTCCACGCCACGCCACGCATGTTTCGCGGCGGGCGCCGTTCACGAATTCCGCTGAGCCTTTGCACATGCCTCACCTTAAAACTCTCCCATCTGATGCTTGTCCCATCTTGGGACACACCAGAACAAGTAGCAGTTCCTTGGATCATGTTGGCCCGAATTGCCCCAACCCTGCCGCTTGCCCTACCAGTACAGGCCAGCAACGTGCTAACACTTCGCAGAGAAGAGCCTGAGAGTGTCTGACATGCTGCCCCTGCAGATCAGGCTCATGTGCCAGCCCTTGTCCCAGCGATTTCGCGTGGGGTCCTCAGACAAACTCCCAGGGAACGCGCAACCCGAACTACGCACGCCACATCATTCCACCATCGCTCATTGAAGTTATGGGTTTGGCTTAGTGTATGGGTCTACATGGTGAACGCCAAGGAATCCAAGGGGCATAGCGGAACGTGTCGAACTTGTCGTTGAATTCTTCGATGTCCAGCTCTCCCACCCACTTCGAGGTGCCCGCCCTAAGTGCTCAAAGAAACCGGATGCTCACAGTGCTGGCTCACGAGCCATGCCCACTTCACGCACGCGCACACACACACACACACACACATACACATGCACAGACACAGAGTGAGACCTGCAAAGAGAATAGCAAGAGAGTGTAGCCAACTGGGAGCACCACTCCAAATCGTCCACAACGTAGTTTAGGTCGTCCTTCCATTCATTTGCCAGCTCATTCCTCCCAGCATGCAATCACACAACACATCACAAAACTGTAAGCCATGAGATTGTCAATCCAGCACGGGGTGCACGGGGGTGTCCTCGAAACGAAGGCCACGTGTAGGCGCACAATCGGGAGCAGACCATACGCAAATACCACAACGTAGGTCAGATGGGCAGCCTCGTCTTCACGAGCGAGATGCAACGAGAGCCAGAGATCGAAACGCATCACTTCGGAACTACCTCTGTCTCACTGTCGAGCAGTCTCAAGCGCACTGTGTGAAGATTTTTGCAGCCCAGGGGCCAGCAAGCACTCCACGACCTGGGATCCAGCTGCTCTCAGCTTCGCATGCTTGACAAAAAGGCTTTCGGAAGCTCTACGCCAGGAACCAGGGCCCGGGCCCAGTGTTCGGGGCGAAAGAAAGCGGCGAGGAGGTAGACGTCCACGATCAAGCCTCAGTTGGCGAATGACGGACAACAACGGAAATCGTCCATGCGCTGCAAGAACACGCTCCTCGGACTCGGAATGAAACTAGCCAAGCAACTTCCCGTCACCATCACAGTGAAGACCATCAGCAGGAGGAAAAACTCCTGAGCCCAACGCTCTGATGGTTGCCGGGGAAAGGGTCCTATGTAGAGGGCCACATAAGGGCTGCTCACTGTTAAGCCTGCTAAGCTCACGGTTAAGCCAAGCTGCGCGGTGGTTGTACAAACCGATGCCGTTGAGCAACCATCGGCAGAAATGGTCGTATCCTCGGATTCCAGGCATGCGGCCAGATACACAAGAGCTGGGCTTCATGTGTATTGCCGACGCCGGCCACGTCCCCGCCAAAATTGCAGGGCAAGGGTCTGCGTATGCGGCGCGGGAACCTCGAGAGAGCACCCCACAAAAAACGCACTGCAGAAGAACATGGGATGATCACAAGTGTGACGGAGACGGAGGATCATGGCAAAGCCAAGGGGCTGTGACGATTTGTAGGACCGCTCGATGGCTAAGTCCGGGTACCCTTCCGGAACCATGCCAGGGTCCACTTGGCTGGCGAAGGCCATGAGACCTGCAGGCGAAAGGCAATCAGCTGCCAGGGCACTGCACCAAAGGTCGAAGGAAAAAAACAAAACGAGCTCCGGGCCGAATGCCAGCACAAACGGCATGGCCGCTCCAGCGCGGAGAACGTGGAGAGGGCCCATGCCATTCTCACCTCGTCCGAAACATACTGGGCTACAGTTACGTCCGTGGGCGCGCACGCGTGCTAGCGCATGTCATATAGCTATGCTGGTCTTGCATACTGCTGTGCGACGTGTATTTCAGGATATCAGGGCCAAGTCACTCAACAGCGGGCACTGCAAGAAGAACCAGCAGATTGCGCTGCAGAGGAGTGACACCGTCAGGACCACAGGGAGCAGGCGGGGGTCGAGGTTGTCCCAGCAGGTGGTATTTGCCGCCGGGGCCTTCGCAGCGAAGAGCACGTCGAAACAGAGAATACTGCCTCAAGCCTCAAGCACCTGGCCTCCGTCTCTGTTTTGGCGGATGGGGAGCCCATATCCTCCTCCTCACCCTCCATGAAGCGGATTACCTGCAATCACTCTGCAAGTGCAGCTGAGCCTCCAAGTTGACACGACTTCGATTGCAAGGGTTCGCAGGGCGCGAGCCGCGCAGGGCCTCTTGCACATCGCTGCGCGTGCGCAGGCGGCTCCGGTGTCCGTTGTTTCCTGCTGCAGAGACAAGGATGAAAGGGTCCAGAAATAACCAGAAACCAGGAGGTCCGCCAAAAAATGGAAGGGCCAAAGGATCAAGCAAAAACGACCCCAAGAGGTCGGATGGCCTCGGTGGGTCCTGGAGCTAGGGGACAATGCCATTGCGCTGCGGTCGTTCTCCTGTGCAAACCGCAGGATGGGAAGCTCACTGGGAGGTCATGGCATTCTAGTACAACAAGTGTACTTGGAGGTTCATAGATACTTCTAACCCCAATTAGAAGTCGACTTATAACCTACTTAGAGGACTTAGGGAGATAATTGGAATTATAAGTACCCTGAACCTACAAGTCTACCCACCCCAAACAAAAATCCCCCGGAGGGTGAACGCCATCTTCCACAGGCTGCCGACGGCGACGGCCGCCATCGGCATCAGCAGGTCGCTGTGAAGGTCAGAACACTTAGACCACTTAATTGAAAAGGTGAAAGCCAACACCCGGACATCGGAGTGGGCGAGCTCGACAGCGCTGATCGCTAGCACAACTTCTCAGAATAAAAAAGGAAAAGACCATGTCTATGTAACTACGCCTATCTATCCGCTGGGGCTTCAGATGCAACATCGCCCGCAGCTTCTTATACGGACGAAGACGCTGCGTGGGAACAGGAACCAGGAACAAGACATCTTCGCCCGCTCTTCAATTAGACGCAACATTCCAACTGTGCACTTTACTTTTGGCCTGAAGATGTCCATGCATACCAATCACTCAACTGTCATGTCATGTGCGCAGCAAGCTTCAAAACAAGCTCCCATCCCTGTTTGCCCCACACTGCAGCGCCCACACCTCGCTGAGGTCCGCAGCCGTAGACAGCAACAACTCATCATCGGAGTCCTCACTTCCGGTATCCGTGTGTGCTCGGCTGTGACTCAACAGACTCTATTCACGCATCCTCAACTCCTTTTGTAATTTTTGCAGGTCATGAGTGAAGCCGTCTGTTCCTATGCTGCTGTGCCGTTCCGAGGTGCGCTCTCCGCGAGTTGTTGCTGCTGCAGCGCTCGCAAGCATGACGAGGCCATGGCCACAAAGAAAAGAAGTGTCTAAACAACTCGCACAGCGGCCTTGAGCTTAAATCAATCCACTGCGCTGGCAATGTTGACAACACAGCAAGTCGCTCCATGGACCCGCAAGGCTTCACAACACAAGGGCGCATCTAGGTTTCGGGCTTTGAGGTCTCATTGGGGCGGGGGGGGGGGGAGGGGGCAGTTCTATATTTCGGGCAAGGGGTATATATTGGCTATGATGATGCAGGCCGCCTCGCACAAAACCAAGCTTCCAGGCCGAAACCCTACCAAACCCTAAACCCGCAACCACCCCCCACCCCCCCACCCCACCATGAGAAGCCCTAAACCCTAAACCCTAAACTCCTACTAGACCCTAAACCCTAAACCCTAAACCCTAAATCTTGAACCCTAAAACCTAAACCCTAAACCCCAAACCCTCCCTCCCCCGCCAAAAATCAGAAGCACCGGCCTGACCATGGCCCCCCAGCTGGGAGGGCGAAGGCAAGGCCCCTCCCCTCCTCTGAGGGCCCCTGAAGCCAGTCTGCCGGAAGTCATCTCGAGGGTTTAGGGGTTCAGGGTTCAGGGTTTAGGCAGGGTTTAGGGTCTAGGCGGGGTTGAGGGAAGGGTCCCTGACCTGTGGGATCGTGGTTGATGATAGAATTTTTTGGAGGCCTTTGGGGTTCATGGGGCTAGTCGGATTGATAGGGCTCTGGGGCTTATGTCGGGCTTGGGTTTTGTTGGGGGTGGCGGGGGCCTGGAAGTTTTTGTAGGGTTTGGTTGGGTTTGGGGCCCAGGAGGGCTCTGAAAGCTCGCAAGAGGGCTGTTCAGGAAGCGCTTGGGCGGATGGGGTTCGTTTTTTGGGTTTCCCATTTGCTGAACTTATAAACACACTTCAAGCCCTACAGGGCTTCATGGGGAGTTGGCCGTTTGGGCGTGCGGGTGTGCCAGGGCTTCGCAGGGTCACACTTGGGGGGTTCATATGTCAATGTAGCTCCTTTTAAGGAAGCTATTTTGGGGGGTTCTTATGTAGCTCTTTTTCAACCCCGCGATTCCGCGGCTGCTTGGCTTTGGCTCTCAGTCTGTTCCGCCTCTGTTGGCTCCAGCTCTTCCAGAACATCCTCCACACACGGGCATCTCCCAAAATACGAGTACCGCGTTTATACCCCGAATAGAAGAAGAATCCCTAGCTTCAAGGGACCCCCAAAAGGGTACCCCCATTATAATGAGTACCCCCAAAGTCCCGGATGGGGGTCTGAATGGCCTACTGCTCCAGTTCAACGAACCGCCAGAAGACGAGCCAAGTCAAGAGAACTAGAAACCAGTACCTTTCCGAGTCGACGCACAGGGTTTGGAGGTTCATGGGTCGTTAGGGTTATAGGTACCCGACATCTTATGGTTATCAGTGTAGTTACCATACTTGGAACCCTACTCTAGATATAGCTACCCATGAACCTCCAAGTGGAGATGTAAGTCTGGACGCTTGGAGCAGCATGCGATGCTCTTGGAGCACCGCAACAGAACGGCATCCACATCATTGAGCATTCTGAGCGTATGCGGGCTTGACAGCCAGTACAAACAACAAACTGGAACTTTGGTGCGCACATGTGCGCACAGAAAGAAGAGACCCGGGTTGTGGATGACCTCACGCCAGTAGGCAAGGCGACGAAGTCAACACAAAGCCTATGTGCACCCTACCAGTCAGAGCTCTGGCCTTAGCACACCAGCGCATCTCAGGGTTCATGGGGGTCTCTGTTGACCCTCGGGTCTTTAGATTCACTGGCCTCCCCACGCTTGCTTTGGAGATTCTGAGGGCGAGACAACCCACTTCGGCAGATAAACATACCCAACCTGCCACTGTATACGGATGCCACAGACGCCGTAACTTGTATGAATTGAAAACATATCATAATATATCGGCTACCTTTGTGAGTGACTGTCCGTGAGTCTTCCAAAGATAGAACACCTCTTTTCACGCAGCTGGCAAGCACCGGTGGCCACGCCGCAGGATTCGCAGCGTGGAAGGCTCGTCACGAGTGGAATTCGTCTGATGCATCGGTCCCGTCTTGGGACGCACCCAAACGCGTGCTGCCGTGCGCAGGTGGCACATCTTCCGCCGACCTTCGGCTGGACACTGCCAGTCCCGCCCAGGCGTTTTCCGGAACTTCCCTGCACATGTTGCTAAACAGCTGTTGCTAATAAAGACGACTATGCTGCAAGCTACTCCAACGGATGCTAACCCGCATACAAACCACCAAGGACGTCGACGACAGGTGGTAGGACGAGCCCCGCATGGCCGACTCATAGCCTACCTCTTCTCCCTGCACATGAGACTTTTCGGACATTAAGCTGCGCATGTCTGCGCGCTCCGTCACTCCACGCCACGCCACGCATGTTTCGCGGCGGGCGCCGTTCACGAATTCCGCTGAGCCTTTGCACATGCCTCACCTTAAAACTCTCCCATCTGATGCTTGTCCCATCTTCGGACACACCAGAACAAGTAGCAGTTCCTTGGATCATGTTGGCCCGAATTGCCCCAACCCTGCCGCTTGCCCTACCAGTACAGGCCAGCAACGTGCTAACACTTCGCCAGAGAAGAGCCTGAGAGTGTCTGACATGCTGCCCCTGCAGATCAGGCTCATGTGCCAGCCCTTGTCCCAGCGATTTCGCGTGGGGTCCTCAGACAAACTCCCAGGGAACGCGCAACCCGAACTACGCACGCCACATCATTCCACCATCGCTCATTGAAGTTATGGGTTTGGCTTAGATTGTTTAGTCTACATGGTGAACGCCAAGGAATCCGAGGGGCATAGCGGAAGGTGTCGAACTTGTCGTTGAATTCTTCGATGTCCAGCTCTCCCACCCACTTCGAGGTGCCCGCCCTAAGTGCGCAAAGAAAACGGATGCTCGCAGTGCTGGCTCACGAGCCATGCCCACTCCACGCACGCACACACACACACATACACATGCACAGACACAGAGTGAGACCTGCAAGGAGAATGGCAAGAGAGTGCAGCCAACTTGGAGCACCACTCCAAATCGTCCACAACGTAATTGAGGTCGTCCTTCCATTCGTTTGCCAACTCATTCCTCCAAGCATGCAATCACACAAAACTCTAAGCCATGAGATCGTCAATCCAGCACGGGGTGCACGGGGGTGTCCTCGAAACGAACGCCACGTGCAGGCGTACAATCGGGAGTAGACCATACGCAAAAACAGCAACGTAGGTCAGATGGGCAGCCTCGTCTTCACGAGCGAGATGCAACGAGAGCCAGAACTCGAAATGCATCACTGCGGAACTACCTCTCACTGTCGAGCAGTCTCAAAGTGGTGTGAAGATTTCTGCAGCCCAGGGGCCAGCAAGCACTCCACGACCTGGGATCCAACTGCTCTCAGCTTCACATGCTTGACAACAAGGCTTTCGGAAGCTATACGCCAGGAGCCAAGGCCCGGGCCCAGTGCTCGGGGCGAAAGAAAGCGGCGAGGAGGTAGACGTCTACGATCAAGCCTCAGTTGGCGAACGATGGACAACAACGGAGATCTTCCACACAAAGTGACCGATGCGCTACAAGAACACGCTTCTCGGATTCAGAATGAAACTAGCCAAGCAACTTCCCGTCACCATCACAGTGAAGACCATCAGCAGGAGGAAAAACTCCTGAGCCCAACGCTCTGATGGTTGCCCCGGAAAGGGTCCTATGTAGAGGGCCACATAAGGGCTGCTCACTGTTAAGCCTATTAAGCTCACGGTTAAGCCAAGCCGCGCGGTGGTTGTACAAACCGATGCCGTTGAGCAACCATCGGCAGAAATGGTCGTATCCTCGGATTCCAGGCATGCGGCCAGATACACAAGAGCTGGGCTTCATGTGTATTGCCGTCGCCGGCCACGTCCCCGCCAAAATTGCAGGGCAAGGGTCTGCGTATGCGGCGCGGGAACCTCGAGAGAGCACCCCACAAAAAACGCACTGCAAAAGAACATGGGATGATCACAAGTGTGACGGAGACGGAGGATCATGGCAAAGCCAAGGGGCTGTGAGGATTTGTAGGACCGCTCGATGGCTAGGTCCGGGTACCCTTCCGGAACCATGCCAGGGTCCACTTGGCTGGCGAAGGCCATGAGACCTGCAGGCGAAAGGCAATCAGCTGCCAGGGCTCTGCACCAAAGGTCGAAGGAAAAAAACAAAACGAGCTCCGGGCCGAATGCCAGCACAAACGGCATGGCCGCTCCAGCGCGGAGAACGTGGAGAGGGCCCATGCCATTCTCACCTCGTCCGAAACATACTGGGCTACAGTTACGTCCGTGGGCGCGCACGCGTGCTAGCGCATGTCATATAGCTATGCTGGTCTTGCATACTGCTGTGCGACGTGTATTTCAGGATATCAGGGCCAAGTCACTCAACAGCGGGCACTGCAAGAAGAACCAGCAGATTGCGCTGCAGAGGAGTGACACCGTCAGGACCACAGGGAGCAGGCGGGGGTCGAGGTTGTCCCAGCAGGTGGTATTTGCCGCCGGGGCCTTCGCAGCGAAGAGCACGTCGAAACAGAGAATACTGCCTCAAGCCTCAAGCACCTGGCCTCCGTCTCTGTTTTGGCGGATGGGGAGCCCATATCCTCCTCCTCACCCTCCATGAAGCGGATCACCTGCAATCACTCTGCAAGTGCAGCTGAGCCTCCAAGTTGACACGACTTCGATTGCAAGGGTTCGCAGGGCGCGAGCCGCGCAGGGCCTCTTGCACATCGCTGCGCGTGCGCAGGCGGCTCCGGTGTCCGTTGTTTCCTGCCGCAGAGACAAGGATGAAAGGGTCCAGAAATAACCAGAAACCAGGAGGTCCGCCAAAAAATGGAAGGGCCAAAGGATCAAGCAAAAACGACCCCAAGAGGTCGGATGGCCTCGGTGGGTTCTGGAGCTGGGGGACAATGCCATTGCGCTGCGGTCGTTCTCCTGTGCAAACCGCAGGATGGGAAGCTCACTGGGAGGTCATGGCATTCTAGTACAACAAGTGTACTTGGAGGTTCATAGATACTTCTAACCCCAATTAGAAGTCGACTTATAACCTACTTAGAGGACTTAGGGAGATAATGTATACCCACCCCAAACAAAAGTCCCCCGGAGGGTGAACGCCATCTTCCACAGGCTGCCGACGGCGACGGCCGCCATCGGCATCAGGAGGTCGCTGTGAAGGTCAGAACACTTAGATCACTTAGTTGAAAAGGTGGAAGCCAACACCCGGACATCGGAGTGGGCGAGCTCGACAGCGCTGATCGCTAGCACAACTTCTCAGAATAAAAAAAGAAAACGACCATGTCTATGTAATTACGTCTATCTATCCGCTGGGGCTTCAAATGCAACATCGCCCTCAGCTTCTTAACAAACGAAGACGGGTTCAACTTGGAGATGGACGACTTGCAGGGATGGACTGCGCAGGGCTTGGAAGGCTCAGCCTCTGGCTGTTGCGCAGGCGTAGTACTTCATTGTCATTTCGCCAAGCATGCGACTGCTGCAAGACTTGGCTTTCCATGCCATGAACATTCGACATGGGTTTCCTTCACCGGGGAATCACATGGGCGATGATGTCTCTCAGTTTTGTTGTGTGGGAACAGGAACCAGGAACAAGACAGCTTCGCCCGCTGCTCAATTAGACGCAACATTCCAACTGTGCACTTTACTTTTGGCCTGAAAATGTCAATTTGCACGCCAATCACTCAACTGTCATGTCATGTGCGCAGCGTGCTCCAACACAAACTCGAATCCCTGCCCTACACACTGCAGCACCCGCACCTCACTGAGGTCCGCAGCGGTAGACAGCAACAACTCATCATCGGAGTCCTCACTTCCGGTATCCGTGTGCGCTCGGCTGTGACTCAACAAGCTCTATTCACGCATCCTCGGCGCCTGTTGAAACTACTTTTGCAAGTCATGAGTGAAGCCGTCTGTTCCTATGCTGCTGTGCCGTTCCGAGGTGCGCTCTCCACGAGTTGTTGCTGCTGCAGCGCTCGCATGCATGCAGAGGCCATGGCAACCAAGGGAAGGAATCTCAAACAACTCACACAGCCTTGAGGGCCTTGAGCATAAATCAACCCACTGCGCTGGCAATGCTGACAACGCAGCAAGTCGCTCCATGGACCCGCAAGGCTTCACAACACAAGGGCGCATCTAGGTTTCGGATTTGCGGGCTTTGAGGTCTCATTGGGGGGGGGGGGGTGTAGTTCTATCTTTCGGGCAAGGGGTATATATTGGCTATGGTGATGCAGGCTGCCTCGCACAAAACCAACCTTCCAGGCCGAAACCCTGCCAAGCCCTAAACCCGCAACCACCCCCCACCCCCCCCCCCCCAAATGAGAAGCCCTAAACCCTGAAGCCCTGAAGCCCTAAAGCCTAAACCCCAAACCCTAAAACCCTGAACCCTAAACCCCAAACCCTCAAACCCCAAATCAGAAGCACCGGCCTGACCATGGCCCCCAGCTAGGAGGGCGAAGGCAAGGCCCCTCCCCTCTACCAGCCCTCTTAAGGGTCCCTGAAGCCAGTCTGCCGGAAGTCAGGTTTAGGGTTCAGGGTTTAGGGTTTAGGGTTTCGGGTTTCGGGTTTAGGGTTTGGGGGGTTGACCTGTGGGGGAAGCCATGAGTCCCGGTGTGGGAGTTCATGGGGCTGGTAGGATTCATAGGATTCATAGGGCTCTACCCAAAGGCTGGGCAGCAGAATGCTCGAATCCCCCTACAGCTACCCAAAAAAAGTACTACATAGCATCCTTTGGGTAGGGCTCACAGGGTCTTTGTCGGCCTTGCAAGTTTTTGTAGGGTTTGGTTGGGTTTGAGGGCTCTGAAAGCTCGCAAGAGGGCTGTTCAGGAAGCGTTTGGGCGGATAGAGTCAGGTTTTTTAGGGTTTCCCATTTCCTGAACATGAAAGTCTTTAAAAGCCCTACAGGGCCTCCTGGAGTTAGCCGTTTGGGCGTGCGGGTGTGCCAGAGCTTGGCAGGGTCACACATGGAAGTGGTGCCAAGCGAAGCAGAGAGCTGCACGCCCTTTCTACTATTTGGTGAAGAACCTGCCCTGCCACAAAAACCCTCTCTTGCCCTTTTCAGGAAGTTGGGGGGGGGGGGGGGGGGTTCTTGTGTAGCTCTTTTTCAACCGCCCGATTCTGCGGCTGCTTGGCTTTGGCTCTCAGTCTGTTCCGCCTCTGTTGGCTCCAGCTCTTCCAGAACATCCTCCACACACGGGCATCTCCCAAATTACGGGTACCCTGTTATATACCCCGAATAGACTAAGAATCCCCTTCAAGGGACCCCCAAAAAGGGTACTCCTATTATAGTAAGTACCCCCAAAGTCCCGGACAGGGGTCTGAATGGCCTACTGCTCCAGTTCAACGAACCGCCAGAGGAAGACGAGCCAAGTAAAGAGAACTAGAAACCAGTACCTCTCCCAGTCGGCGCACGGGTTTAGGGTTTAGGGTTTAGGGTTTAGGGTTTGTGTGCTTGGAGGTTCATGGGGCGATCGTTAGGAGTAGGGTTCTAGGTACCCTAAATATGGTTGGAAGTATAGGTGCCATACTTATTACCCTACTCTAGATATAACTAGCCATGAACCTCCAAGTGGAGATGTAAGTCTGGACGCTTGGAGCAGCATGCGATGCTCTTGGAGCACCGCAACAGAACGGCATCAATATTATTGGCGACGAAGTCAACACAAAGCCTATGTGCACCTTACCAGTCAAAGCTCTGGCCTTAGCACACCAGCGCGTCTCAGGGTTTATGGGGCTTGACCCTCGGGTCTTTATAAGTTGGCCTCCCCAAGCTTGCGTTGGAGATTCTGAGGGCGAGACAACCCACTTCGACAGATAAACGATACCCAACCTGCCGTTTGCCACAGACGCCAATGCTTGAATGGATTGATAGCATATCATAATATCGGCATATCGGCTACATTTATGAGTACCTGTCCGCAAGTCTTCCAAAGATAGCACACCTCTTTCACGCAGCTGGCAAGGACCGGTGGCCACGCCGCAGGATTTGCAGCGTGGAAGGCTCGTCACGAGTGGAATTCGTCTGATGCTTCAGTCCAGTCTTGGGACGCACCCAAACGCGTACTTCCGTGCACAGGTGGCACGCCTTCCGCCGACCTTCGGCTGGACACTGCCAGTCCCGCCCGCGCAATCCCACGCGTTTCCGGAATTTAATATACATGATACACATGTTGCTAAGCAGCTGTTGCTCTAGGACGATTATGCTGCAAGCTACTCCAATGGATGCTAACCGCGTACAAACCACCAAGGACGTCGACGACAGGTAGCAGGACGAGCCCCTCATGGCCGACTCATAGCAGAACATTAAGCTGCGCATGTCTGCGCACTCCGTCACTCCTCGCCTCGCCACGCATGTTTCGCGGCGGGCGCCGTTCACGAATTCTGCTGAGCCTTTGCACATACCTCACCTTCAAACTCTCCCATCTGATGCTTGTCCCATCTTGGGACACACCAGAACACGTAGCAGTTCCTTGGATCATGTTATTCGGAATGAAACTAGCCAAGCAACTTCCCGCCACCATCACAGTGAACACCATGAGCAGCATGAAAAACTCCTGAGCCCAACGCTCTGATGGTTGCCCCGCAAGGGTCCTATGTAGAGAGCCAGGAACCTCGAGAGAGCACCCCCCAAAAAAAAGAACTGCAAAAGAACATGGGATGATCACAAATGTGACGGAGACGGAGGATGATGGCAAAGCCAAGGGACTGTGACGATTTGCAGGACCGCTCGATGGCTCGGTCCGGATGCCCTTCCGGAACTATCATGAGACCTGCAGGCGAAAGGCAATCAGCTGCCAGGGCATTGCACCAAAAGTCGAAGGATAACAACCAAAACAAAACGAGGTCCGGGCAGAACGCCAGCACAAATGGCTTGGCCGCTCCAGCACGCAGAACGTGGAGAGGGCCCACGCCATTCTCACCTCGTCCGAAACATAGTACTTCCAGCCCTGTACTCGTGGGTGCCCACACGTGCTAGCGCATGTTAGCTACACTGGTCTTGCATACTCCTGTGCGACGTGTATTTCAGGATATCAGGGCCAAGTCACTCAACAACGGGCATTGCAGGAAGAACCAGCAGATTGCGCTGCAGAGCAGGGACTCAGTGAGGACCACAGGCAGCAACCGGGGGTCGAGATTGTCCCAGCAGGTGGTATTTGCCGCCGGGGCCTTCGCAGGAAGCGCACGACCAAAACAAAGAATGCTGCTACAAGTACCTGGCCTCGGTCTGGGTCTTGGCAGATGGGGAGCCCATGTCCTCCTCCTCACCCTCCATGAACCGGATCACCTGCACTCACTCTGCAGCGCAGCTGCAGAGTGAGTGCACGTGATCCGGTTCATGGAGGGTGAGGAGGAGTCCAAGTTGACGCGACTTCGAATGCGAGGGTTCGCAGGGCGCGGCCCGCGCCGAGCGGGGCCTCTTGCACATCGCTGCGCCTGCGCAGGCGGCTCCGGCGTCCGTTGTTTCCTGCCGCAGAGACGAAGATGCAAGGGTCCAGAAATGACCAGAAACCAGGAGGTCCGCCAAATAAGGGAAGTTCGAAAGAATCAAGAAAAAATCATACCCCAAAAAGTCAGATGGCCTCGGTCCAATGGCACTTTCCCTCAGCTCAAGGACCCACCGAGGCCCTCGGTGAGTCCTTGAGCTGAGGGACAGTGCCATTGCGCTGCGGTCGTTCTCCTGTGGAAACCGCAGGATGGGAAGCGCACTGGGAAGTCATGACATTCTATACGACAAGTATACTTGGAGGATCATGGGTACTTGTAACCCCAACTATAAGTCTACTTATTACCTACTTAGGGGAGTTAGGGTTATAACCGGAGTTTTCAGTACCCTGAACCTACAAGTATACCCACCCCAAACAAAATCCCCCGGAAGGGTGAACGAAATGTTACACAGGCTGCCGATGGCGACATCATCGGCTTCAGGTGGCCGCTGTGAAGGTCAGAACACGTAGGTGACGCAGGTCACTGAATTGAAAACGTGGAAGCCAACACCCGGACATGGGAGTGGGCGAGGAGACAGCGCTGATCGCTAGCACAACTTTTCAGAATAAGAAAGAACAAGGACCATGTCTATCTACGTCTATCCGCTGGGCTTCAGATGCAACATCGCCCTCAGCTTCTTAACAAACGAAGACGGGTTCAACTTGGAGATGGACGACTTGCAGGGATGGACTGCGCAGGGCTTGGAAGGCTCAGCCTCTGGCTGTTGCGCAGGCGTAGTACTTCATTGTCATTTCGCCAAGCATGCGACTGCTGCAAGACTTGGCTTTCCATGCCATGAACATTCGACATGGGTTTCCTTCACCGGGGAATCACATGGGCGATGATGTCTCTCAGTTTTGTTGTGTGGGAACAGGAACCAGGAACAAGACAGCTTCGCCCGCTGCTCAATTAGACGCAACATTCCAACTGTGCACTTTACTTTTGGCCTGAAAATGTCAATTTGCACGCCAATCACTCAACTGTCATGTCATGTGCGCAGCGTGCTCCAACACAAACTCGAATCCCTGCCCTACACACTGCAGCACCCGCACCTCACTGAGGTCCGCAGCGGTAGACAGCAACAACTCATCATCGGAGTCCTCACTTCCGGTATCCGTGTGCGCTCGGCTGTGACTCAACAAGCTCTATTCACGCATCCTCGGCGCCTGTTGAAACTACTTTTGCAAGTCATGAGTGAAGCCGTCTGTTCCTATGCTGCTGTGCCGTTCCGAGGTACGCTCTCCGCGAGTTGTTGCTGCTGCAGCGCTTGCAGGCATGCGGAGGCCATGGCCACAAAGAGAAGGAGTATGCAAACAACACACACAGCCTTGAGCTTAAATCAATCCACTGCGCTGGCAATGTTGACAACACAGCAAGTCGCTCCATGGACCCGCAAGGCTTCACAACACAAGGGCGCATCTAGGTTTCGGATTTGCGGGCTTTGAGGTCTCATTGGGGGGGGGGGGGGGGTAGTTCTATCTTTCGGGCAAGGGGTATATATTGGCTATGATGTGCAGGCTGCCTCGCACAAAACCAACCTTCCAGGCCGAAACCCTACCAACCCGCAACCACCATGAGAAGCCCTAAACCCTAAACCCTAAACCCTAAACCCTAAACCCTAAACCCTAAACCCTAAACCCTAGACCCTAGACCCTACTAGACCCTAAACCCTGAACCCTAAATCTTGAACCCTAAGCCCTAAACCCTATAAACCCCAAACCCCAAACCCTCCCTCCCCCGCCAAAAATCAAAAGCACCGGCCTGACCATGGCCCCCCAGCTGGGAGGGCGAAGGCAAGGCCCCTCCGCTCTACCAGCCCTCTAAGGGCCCCTGAAGCCAGTCTGCCGGACGTCATCTCGGGGGTTTAGGGTTCAGGGTTGATGATAGAACTTTTTGGAGACCTTTGGGGTTCATGGGGCTAGTCGGATTGATAGGGCTCTGGGGCTTATGTCGGGCTTGGTTGGGTTTTGTTGGGGGTGGCGGGGGCCTGGAAGGGCTCTCAAAGCTTGCAAGAGGGCTGTTCAGGAAGCGCTTGGGCGGATGGGGTTCGTTTTTTGGGTTTCCCATTTGCTGAACTTAAAAATGCTTCAAGCCCTACAGGGCTTCATGGGGAGTTGGCCGTTTGGGAGTGGCGAAAAGCGCTGCAGAGAGCTGCACGCCTCTTCTACTATTTGGTTATAAGACCCCGCCACAAACATCCCTCTCTTGCCCTTATAAGGAAGAAGACTATGCCATTTTTTGGGGGGTTCTTATGTCAATGTAGCTCCTTTTAAGGAAGCTATTTTGAGGGGGGGGGGGGTTCTTATGTAGCTCTTTTTCAACCGCCCGATTCCGCGGCTGCTTGGCTTTGGCTCTCGGTCTGTTCCGCCTCTGTTGGCTCCAGCTCTTCCAGAACATCCTCCACACACGGGCATCTCCCAAAATAGGGGGTACCCCTTTTGTTTACCCCGAATAGAAACCCCCCAAAAAGGGTACCACCATTATAATGAGTACCCCCAAAGTCCCGGATGGGGGTCTGAATGGCCTACTGCGCCAGTTCAACGAACCGCCAGAAGACGAGCCAAGTAAAGAGAACTAGAAACCAGTACCTTTCCAAATCGACGCACAGGGTTTGGAGGTTCATGGGTCGTTAGGGTTATAGGTACCCGACATATTATGGTTATCAGTGTAGTTACCATACTTGGAACCCTACTCTAGATATAGCTACCCATGAACCTCCAAGTGGAGATGTAAGTCTGGACGCTTGGAGCAGCATGCGATGCTCTTGGAGCACCGCAACAGAACGGCATCCACATCATTGAGCAATTGAGCATTCTGAGCGTATGCGGGCTTGACAGCCAGCACAAACAACAAACTGGAACTTTGGTGCGCACATGTGCGCACAGAAAGAAGAGACCCGGGTTGTGGATGACCTCACGCCAGTAGGCAAGGCGACGAAGTCAACACAAAGCCTATGTGCACCCTACCAGTCAGAGCTCTGGCCTTAGCACACCAGAGCATCTCAGGGTTCATGGGGGTCTCTGTTGACCCTCGGGTCTTTAGATTCACTGGCCTCCCCACGCTTGCTTTGGAGATTCTGAGGGCGAGACAACCCACTTCGGCAGATAAACATACCCAACCTGCCACTGTATACGGATGCCACAGACGCCGAAACTTGAATGGTTTGATAACATATCATAATACATCGGCCACCTTTGTGAGTGACTGTCTGTGAGTCTTCCAAAGATAGAACACCTCTTTTCACGCAGCTGGCAAGCACCGGTCGCCACGCCGCAGGATTCGCAGCGTGGAAGGCTCGTCACGAGTGGAATTCGTCTGATGCATCGGTCCCGTCTTGGGACGCACCCAAACGCGTGCTGCCGTGCGCAGGTGGCACATCTTCCGCCGACCTTCGGCTGGACACTGCCAGTCCCGCCCACACGTTTTCCGGAACTTCCCTGCACATGTTGCTAAACAGCTGTTGCTAATAAAGACGACTTATATGCTGCAAGCTACTCCAACGGATGCTAACCGCATACAAACCACCAAGGACGTCGACGACGGCTGGTAGGACGAGCCTTCATGGCCGACTCGTAGCCTACCTCTTCTCCCTGCACATGAGACTTTTCGGACATTAAGCTGCGCATGTCTGCGCACTCCGTCACTCCACGCCACGCCACGCATGTTTCGCGGCGCGCGCCGTTCACGAATTCCGCTGAGCCTTTGCACATGCCTCACCTTAAAACTCTCCCATCTGATGCTTGTCCCATCTTGGGACACACCAGAACAAGTAGCAGTTCCTTGGATCATGTTGGCCGAAATTGCCCCAACCCTGCCGCTTCCCCTACCAGTACAGGCCAGCAACGTGCTGATACTTCGCCAGAGAAGAGCCTGAGAGTGTCTGACCTGCTGCCCCTGCAGATCAGGCTCATGTGCCAGCCCTTGTCCCAGCGATTTCGCGTGGGGTCCTCAGACAAACTCAAACTCCCCGGGAACGCGCGACCCGAACTACGCATGCCACATCATTCCACCGGCGCTCATTGAAGTCATGGGTTTGGCTTAGAATATTTAGTCTACATGGTGAACGCCAAGGAATCCAAGGGGCATAGCGGAATGTGTCGAACTTGTCGTTGAATTCTTCGATGTCCAGCTCTCCGACCCACTTCGAGGTGCCCGCCCTAAAGTGCTCAAAGAAGACGGATGCTCACAGTTCTGGCTCACGAGCCATGCCCACTCCACTCACGCGCACACACACACACACACACCCACGCATGCACGCATGCACGCACGCCCGCCCGTCCGCCCGCCCGCCCGCACACACGCACGCGCGGACACAGACTGAGACCTGCAAAGAGAATAGCAAGAGAGTGTAGCCAACTGAGAGCACCACTCCAAATCGTCCACAACGTAGTTTAGGTCGTCCTTCCATTCGTTTGCCAACTCATTCCTCCAAGCATGCAATCACACAAAACTCTAAGCCATGAGATCGTCAATCCAGCACGGGGTGCACGGGGGTGTCCTCGAAACGAAGGCCACGTGCAGGCGTACAATCGGGAGTAGACCATACGCAAATACCGCAACGTAGGTCAAGTGGGCGGCCTCGTCTTCACGAGCGAGAGGCAACGAGAGCCAGAACTCGAAATGCATCACTGCGGAACTACCTACCTCTCACTGTCGAGCAGTTTCAAGTGGTGTGAAGATTTCTGGAGCCCAGGGGCCAGCAAGCACTCCACGACCTGGGATCCAGCTGCTCTCAGCTTCGCATGCTTCACAAAAAGGTTTTCGGAAGCTCTACGCCAGGAGCCAGGGCCCGGGCCCAGTGTTCGAGGCGAAAGAAAGTGGCGAGGAGGTAGACATCCACGATCAAGCCTCAGTTGGCGATTGACGGACAACAACGGAGATCTTCCACACAAAGTGACTTCTGCGCTACAAGAACACGCTTCTCGGATTCAGAATGAAACCAGCCAAGCAATTTCCCGTCACCATCACAGTGAAGACCATAAGCAACATGAAAAACTCCTGACGCCAACGCTCTGATGGTTGCCCCGGAAAGGGTCCTACGTAGTCACATAAGGGCAGCTCACTGTTAAGCCTGTTAAGCGCACTGTTAAGCCAAGCTGCGCGGTGGTTGTATAAACCGATGCCATTGAGCAACCATCGGCAGAAATGGTCGTATCCTCGGATTCCAGGCATGCGGCCAGATCACACAAGAGCTGGGCTTCATGCGTATTGCCGTCGCCGGCCACGTCCCCGCCACAATTGCATGGCGAGGGTCTGCGTATGCGGCGCGGGAACCTCACCCCCGCAAAAAATGAACTGCAAAGAACATGGGATGATCACAAGGGTGACGGAGATGGAGGATCATGGCAAAGCCAAGGGGCTGTGACGATTTATAGGACCGCTCGATGGCGCGGTCCGGACACCCGTCCGGAACCATGCCGGGGTCCACTTGGCTGGCGAAGGCCATGAGGCCTGCAAGCGAAAGGCTATCAGGTGCCAGGGCACTGCACCAAAAAAGTCGGCAAAATGAGCTCCGGGCCGAACGCCAGCACGAATGGCATGGCAGCCCCAGCGCGCAGAACGTGGAGATCGCCCATGCCATTCTCACCTCGTCCGAAACATACCGGGCTACAGTACGTCCAGCCCTGTACTCGCGGGCGCGGACGCGTGCTAGCGCATGTCATAGCTATACTGGTCTTGCATACTGCTGTGCGACGTGTTTTTCAGGATATCAGGGAATCAGGGCCAAGTCACTCAACAACGGGCACTGCAAGAAGAACCAGCAGACGGCGCTGCAGAGGAGGGACACGGTCAGGACCACAGGCAGCAAGCGGGGGTCGAGGTTGTCCCAGCAGGTCGTATTTGCCGCCGGCGCCTTCGCAGCGAAGCGCACGACCAAAACAGAGAATGCTGCTACAAGTACCTGGCCTCCGTCTCTGTTTTGGCGGATGGGGAGCCCATGTCCTCCTCCTCACCTTCCATGAACCGGATCACCTGCAATCACTCTGCAAGTGCAGCTGAGCTTCCAAGTTCACACGACTTCGTTTGCAAGGGTTCGCAGGGCGCGGCCCGCGCCGAGCGGGGCCTCTTGCACGTCGCTGCGCGTGCGCAGGCGGCTCCGGCGTCCGTTGTTTCCTGCCGCAGAGACGAGGATGAAAGGGTCCAGAAATGACCAGAAACCAGGAGGTCCGCAAAAAAAGGGAAGGGCGAAACGTGGCAAGAAAAGACTACCCCAAAAGGTCGGATGGCCTCGGTGAGTTCTAGAGCTGGGGGAAAGTGCCATTGCGCTGCGGTCGTTCTCCTGTGGAAACCGCAGGATGGCGCACTGGGAGGTCATGGCATTCTACTACAGGTATACTTGGAGGTTCATGGGTACTTATAACCTCAATTGTGAGTCTAACCTACTTAGAGGACATAGGGTTACAATTGGGGTGATAAGTACCCTGAACCTACAAGTATACCCACCTCAAACTAAACCCCCCGGAAGGTGAACGTCATGTTACACAGGCTACCGATGGCGACGGCCGTCATCGGCATCAGGAGGTCGCTGTGAAGGTCAGAACACTTAGATCACTTAATTGTGGAACACCCGGACATCGGAGTGGGCGAGGAGACAGCGCTGATCGCTACCCAGTAGCAATTTTATCAGAATAAGAAAGAAAACGACCATGTCTATATACGTCTATCTATCCGCTGGGCTTCAGATGCAACCGCGCCCGCAGCTTCTTATACGGACGAAAACGGGCACAACTCGGAGATGGACGACTTGCAGGGATGGACTGCGCAGTGTTTGGAAGGTTCAGCCTCTGGCTTTTGCGCATGCTTCATACTTCATTTCGCCAAGTGCATGCGACTGCTGCAAGACTTGGTTCCATGCCATGAACATTTGACATGAGTTTCCTTCACCGGAGAATCAAGTAGGTGATGACGTCTCTCAGTTTTGTTGTGTGGGAACAGGCACCAGGAACAAGACACCTTCGCCCGCTGTTCAATTAGACGCAACACTCCAACTATGCACTTTACTTTCGGCCTGAAGATGTCATTTTGCCATGCCAATCACTCAACTGTCATGTCATGTGCGCAGCGCCGCAGCGTGCTTCAAAACAAACTCTCATCCATGTTTGCCCTACACACTGCAGCACCCGCACCTCACTGAGGTCCGCAGCCGTAGACAGCAACAACTCATCATCGGAGTCCTCACTTCCGGTATCCGTGTGCGCTCGGCTGTGACTCAACAAACTCTATTCACGCATCGTCAGCGTTTTTTGAAACTACTTTTGCAAGTCATGAGTGAAGCCGTCTTTTCCTATGCTGCTGTGCCGTTCCGAGGTGCGCTCTCCACCAGTTGTTGCTGCTGCAGCGCTTGCAGGCATGCGGAGGCCATGACAAAGAAAAGAAGTGTCTAAACAACTCGCACAGTGGACTTGAGCTTAAATCACTCCACTGCGCTGGCAATGTTGACAACGCAGAATGTCGCTCCATGGACCCGCAAAGCTTCACAACACAAGGGCGCATCTAGGTTTCGGATTTGCGGGCTTTGAAGTCTCATTGGGGCGGGGTGGGGGGGGGGGGGGGGTAAGTCAACATTGGGGGAAAGGGGTATATGTTGGCCTATGATGATGATGATGATGATGATGATGATGATGATGATGATGATGATGATGATGATGATGATGCAGGCTGCACTGCCCATCTCCGCCTAGAAATGATGTCGATGAAATCCCAAACCCCTCACAAAAGCCACCCGACCAAACCCTTCACCCGCAACCACCCCCCACCCCCCCCCCCCACTCGCCCTCCCAATGAAAAGCCCTAAACCCTAACCCAAACCCTCCCTCCCCCAAACCCCAATTCAAAAGCACCGGCCTGACCATGGCCCCAGCTTGGAGGGCGAAGGCAAGGCCCCTCCCCTCTACCAGCCCTCTAGTCGAAGGCCCCTGAAGCCAGTCTGCCGGAAGTCATCTCGGGGTTTAGGGTTTTAGGGTTTAGGGTTCAGGGTTTAAAGGGGGGTTGAGGGAAGGGCCTGACCTGTGGGATTTTGGTTGATGATGGGGTCTTTGGAGGCCTTTGGGGTTCATGGGGCTAGTAGGATTAATAGGGCTCTGGGGCTAACAGGGTCTGTGTCGGATTTTTTTTTGGGGGGGGGGGGGGGCCAAGAGCGCTTGGGCGGATGGGGTTAGTTTTTAGGGTCTCCCATTTCCTGAACTTTAAAATGCTTAAAGCCCTACAGGGCTTCATGGGGAGTTGGCCGGGCGTGCGGGTGTGCCAGGCCTTCGCAGGGTCACACATGGATGCGACATGATGTGGTGCAAAGCGCTGCAGAGAGCTGCACGCCTCTTCTACTATTTGCTTAAGAACCTCCCCCGCCACAAAAACCCCTCTCTCGCCCTTATAAGGAAGAAGACTATGCCATTTTGGGGGGGTCCTTCTGTCGCTCTTTTTCAACCGCCCGATTCCGCGGCTGCTTGACTTTGGCTCTCAGTCTGTTCCGTCTCTGTTGGCTCCAGCTCTTCCAGAACATCCTCCACAAACGGGCATCTCCCAAAATAGCGGTACCCCGTTATATACCCCGAATAGACTAAGAAACCCTAGCTTCAAGGGACGCCCAAAAAGGGCACCCCTATTTTAATAAGTACCCCCCCAAAGTCCCGGATGGGGGTCTGAATGGCCTACTGCTCCAGTTCAACGAACCGCCAGAGGAAGACGAGCCAAGTAATTAAAGAGAACTAGCCTTTCCGAGTCGACGCACAGGGTGCTTGGAGTTTCATGGGTCGTTAGAAGTAGGGTTATAGGGTACCCAACATATTATGGTTATCAGTGTAGTTACCATACTTTGAACCCTACTCTAGTTATGACTACCCATGAACCTCCAAGTGGAGATGTAAGTTTGGAAGCTTGGAGCAGCATGCGATGCACTTGGAGCACCGCAACAGAACGGCATCCATATCATTGAGCATTCTGAGCGTATGCGGGCTTGACAACCAGTACAAACAACAAACTGGAACTTTGGTGCGCACCGAAAGAAGAGACCCGCGTAGTGGATGGCCTCACGCCAGTAGGCAAGGCAACGAAGTCAACACAAAGCCTATGTGCACCCTACCAGTCAATGCTCTGGCCTTAGCACACCAGCGCGTCTCAGGGTTCATGGGGGTCTCTGTTGACCCTCGGGTCTTTAGATTCATTGGCCTCCCCACGCTTGCTTTGGAGATTCTGAGGGCGAGACAACTCACTTCGGCAGATAAACGATACCCAACCTGCCACTGTATACGGATGCCACAGACCCCATAATTTGAATGGATTGATAGCATATCATAATATCGGCATATCGGCTACATTTATGAGTACCTGTCCGCAAGTCTTCCAAAGATAGCACACCTCTTTCACGCAGCTGGCAAGGACCGGTGGCCATGCCGCAGGATTTGCAGCGTGGAAGGCTCGTCACGAGTGGAATTCGTCTGATGCTTCAGTCCAGTCTTGGGACGCACCCAAACGCGTACTTCCGTGCACAGGTGGCACGCCTTCCGCCGACCTTCGGCTGGACACTGCCAGTCCCGCCCGCGCAATCCCACGCGTTTCCGGAATTTAATATACATGATACACATGTTGCTAAGCAGCTGTTGCTCTAGGACGATTATGCTGCAAGCTACTCCAATGGATGCTAACCGCGTACAAACCACCAAGGACGTCGACGGCAGGTAGCAGGACGAGCCCCTCATGGCCGACTCATAGCAGAACATTAAGCTGCGCATGTCTGCGCACTCCGTTACTCCTCGCCTCGCCACGCATGTTTCGCGGCGGGCGCCGTTCACGAATTCTGCTGAGCCTTTGCACATACCTCACCTTCAAACTCTCCCATCTGATGCTTGTCCCATCTTGGGACACACCAGAACACGTAGCAGTTCCTTGGATCATGTTGTTCGGAATGAAACTAGCCAAGCAACTTCCCGCCACCATCACAGTGAACACCATGAGCAGCCTGAAAAACTCCTGAGCCCAACGCTCTGATGGTTGCCCCGCAAGGGTCCTATGTAGAGAGCCACATAAGGGCAGCTCACTGTTAAGCCAGTTAAGCTCACTGCTAAGCCAAGCTGCGCTGGTTGTATAAACCGATGCCATTGAGTAGCCATCTGCGGAAATGATCGTATCCTCGGATTCCGGGCATGCAGCCAGCTACGCCAGATACACACAAGAGCTGGGTTTCATGTGTATTGCCGTCGCCGGCCACGTCCCCGCCACAATTGCAAGGTGAGGGTCTGCGTATGCGGCGCGGGAACCTCGAGAGAGCACCCCCCAACAAATGTACTGCAAAAGAACATGGGATGATCACAAATGTGACGGAGACGGAGGATGATGACAAAGCCAAGGGACTGTGACGATTTGTAGGACCGCTCGATGGCTCGGTCCGGATGCCCTTCCGGAACTATGCCAGGGTCCACTTGGCTGGCGAAGGCCATGAGACCTGCAGGCGAAAGGCAATCAGCTGCCAGGGCATTGCACCAAAAGCCGAAGGATAACAACCAAAACAAAACGAGGTCCGGGCAGAACGCCAGCACAAATGGCTTGGCCGCTCCAGCACGCAGAACGTGGAGAGGGCCCACGCCATTCTCACCTCGTCCGAAACATAGTACTTCCAGCCCTGTACTCGTGGGTGCCCACACGTGCTAGCGCATGTCATAGCTACACTGGTCTTGCATACTCCTGTGCGACGTGTATTTCAGGATATCAGGGCCAAGTCACTCAACAACGGGCATTGCAGGAAGAACCAGCAGATTGCGCTGCAGAGCAGGGACTCAGTGAGGACCACAGGCAGCAACCGGGGGTCGAGATTGTCCCAGCAGGTGGTATTTGCCGCCGGGGCCTTCGCAGGAAGCGCACGACCAAAACAAAGAATGCTGCTACAAGTACCTGGCCTCGGTCTGGGTCTTGGCAGATGGGGAGCCCATGTCCTCCTCCTCACCCTCCATGAACCGGATCACCTGCACTCACTCTGCAGCGCAGCTGCAGAGTGAGTGCAGGTGATCCGGTTCATGGAGGGTGAGGAGGAGTCCAAGTTGACGCGACTTCGAATGCGAGGGTTCGCAGGGCACGGCCCGCGCCGAGCGGGGCCTCTTGCACATCGCTGCGCCTGCGCAGGCGGCTCCGGCGTCCGTTGTTTCCTGCCGCAGAGACGAAGATGCAAGGGTCCAGAAATGACCAGAAACCAGGAGGTCCGCCAAATAAGGGAAGTTCGAAAGAATCAAGAAAAAATCATACCCCAAAAAGTCAGATGGCCTCGGTCCAATGGCACTTTCCCTCAGCTCAAGGACCCACCGAGGCCCTCTCGGTGAGTCCTTGAGCTGAGGGACAGTGCCATTGCGCTGCGGTCGTTCTCCTGTGGAAACCGCAGGATGGGAAGCGCACTGGGAAGTCATGACATTCTATACGACAAGTATACTTGGAGGATCATGGGTACTTGTAACCCCAACTATAAGTCTACTTATTACCTACTTAGGGGAGTTAGGGTTATAACCGGAGTTTTCAGTACCCTGAACCTACAAGTATACCCACCCCAAACAAAATCCCCCGGAAGGGTGAACGTAATGTTACACAGGCTGCCGATGGCGACATCATCGGCTTCAGGTGGCCGCTGTGAAGGTCAGAACACGTAGGTGACGCAGGTCACTGAATTGAAAACGTGGAAGCCAACACCCGGACATGGGAGTGGGCGAGGAGACAGCGCTGATCGCTAGCACAACTTTTCAGAATAAGAAAGAAAAAGGACCATGTCACATGTCTATCTACGTCTATCCGCTGGGCTTCAGATGCAACATCGCCCTCAGCTTCTTATACAAACGAAGACGGGTGCAACTTGGAGATGGACGACTTGCAGGGATGGACTGCGCAGTGTTTGGAAGGCTCAGCCTCTGGTTTTTGCGCAGGCGTAGTACTTCATTGTCATTTCGCCAAGTGCGTGCGACTGCTGCAAGACTTGGCTTTCCATGCCATGAACATTCGACATGGGTTTCCTTCACCGGAGAATCAAGTGGACGATGATGTCTCTCAGATTTGCTGTGTGGGAACAGGAACCAGGAACAAGACACCTTCGCCCGCTGCTCAATTATACGCAACATTCCAACTGTGCACTTTGCTTTTGGCCTGAAGATGTCAAATTGCATGCCAATCGCTCAACTGTCATGTCATGTGCGAAGCATGCTCCCAAAACAAACTCCCATCCCTGTTTGCCCTACACACTGCAGCACCCGCACCTCGCTGAGGTTCGCAGCCGTAGACAGCAACAACTCATCATCGGAGTCCTCACTTCCGGTATCCGTGTGTGCTCGGCTGTGACTCAACAAACTCTATTCACGCATCCTCAACTCCTTTTGTAACTTTGCAAGTCATGAGTGAAGCAGTCTGTTCGTATGCTGCTGTGCCGTTCCGAGGTGCGCTCTCCGCGAGTTGTTGCTGCTGCAGCGCTGGCAAGCATGACGAGGCCATGGCCACAAAGAGAAGGAGTATGCAAACAACACACACAGCCATGAGCTTAAATCTATCCACTGCGCTGGCAATGCTGACAACACAGCAAGTCGCTCCATGGACCCGCAAGGCTTCACAACACAAGGGCGCATCTAGGTTTCGGATTTGCGGGCTTTGAGGTCTCATTGGGGCGGGGGGGGGGGGGGGGGGGGGGTAGTTCTATATTTCGGGCAAGGGGTATATATTGGCTATGATGATGCAGGCTGCCTCGCACAAAACCAACCTTCCAGGCCGAAACCCTACCAAACCCTAAACCCGCAACCACCCCCCACCCCCCCACCCCACCATGAGAAGCCCCAAGCCCTAAACCCTAGACCCTATACTAGACCCTATAAATCTTGAACCCTAAACCCCAAACTCCAAACCCCAAAACCCTCCCTCCCCCGCCAAAAATCTCAGAAGCACCGGCCTGACCATGGCCCCCCAGCTGGGAGGGCGAAGGCAAGGCCCCTCCCCTCTACCAGCCCCTCTGAGGGCCCCTGAAGCCAGTCTGCGGGAAGTCAGGTTTAGGGTTTAGGGTTTAGGGTTTAGGGTTTAGGGTTTAGGGTTTAGGGTTTAGGGTTTAGGGTTTAGGGTTTAGGGTTTAGGGTTTAGGGTTTAGGGTTTAGGGTTTAGGGTTTAGGGGTGTTGAGGGAAGGGCCCTGACCTGTGGGATCCTGGTTGAGGGTCATTGGAGGCTTTTGGGATTCATGGGGCTAGTAGGATTGATAGGGCTCTGGGGTCTATGTCGGGCTTGGTTAGGTTTTGGCGGGGGCTTGGAACGGCTCTGAAAGGTTGCAAGAGGGCTGTTCAGGAAGCATTTGGGCATGGGGTTAGTTTTTAGGTTTCCCATTTCCTGAACTCTCAAATCTTTAAGCCCTACAGGGCCTCCTGGCAAACTCAGGAGTTTAGGATTGAGTTGGCCGTTTGGGCGTGCGGGTGTACCAGGACTTCGCAGGGTCACACATGGATGTGGCGCCAAGTGCTGCAGAGAGCTGCACGCCTCTTTTACGATTTCCTTAAGAACCTCCCCCGCCACAAAAATCCCTCTCTTGCCCTTTTCAGGAAGAAGACTA